>QEPC01001476.1:96032-108157 GCA_003113815.1 Sphenodon punctatus | reverse complement strand
CCCTCTCTCACAGGGGCCGAGCTCCCCCCTCCCACCCAATAACCCTCCCAATGCTCCCCCTGCTGCCACCAGGGTCAGCCACTGGGATACCCTCCCCCCTACCTCTAACCACCCCTTCTACACCCCCACCCTTCCTCCCTAGCCCTACTACCCCTGCGGCCCTGAAGTGCCCCAAAGTGCCACCCTTTGGCTGCGGCCCTTCAGCTCGCAGCCCTGCGGCCGCTGGGCTTTAGAGCCCTGGCTGCTTCTGGGTGGGGGAGGGGACAAGCAGACCCTCGCTACCAGCTTCTGTGCTCCTCCCCACCCCCCAGCACTCACAATGTTTTTTTTCTCTCCCCCACAGGTCCAGCGGAATGAGATGAAGCAGAGCAGCAGCAGCACAGGGACCCCCTCCTCACTGGCAGCAGATATCAACAGCACAGCATGGCAGGGATGGAGACAAGCGGCAGGTGAGTAGCCCTAGCAGGGAGCCGCTGGGCTTTGAAGCCCTGGCTGCTTCCAGGTGGGGGAGGGGACAAGCCGACCCTCGCTACCAGCTTCTCTGCTCCTCCCCACCCCCCAGCACTCACAATGGTTTTTTTCTCTCCCCCACAGGTCCAGTGGAGTGAGGTGAAGCAGAGCAGCAGCAGCACAGGGACCCCCTCCTCACTGGCAGCAGATGTCAACAGCACAGCATGGCAGGGATGGAGGCAAGTGGCAGGTGAGTAGCCCTAGCAGGGAGCCGCCGGCTTTGAAGCCCCCGCTGCTTCCGGGTGGGGGAGGGGACAAGCCGGCCCTCGCTACCGGCTTCTGTGCTCCCCCCCTCCCCCAGGCACTCACAATGGTCTTTTTTCTCTTAAATCAAGCTAAACATTGAAACTGGGGTAAACAGATGAATAATAAACAAACAGAAATATCTGGAAACCCAGCAAAAATGGATACAAAATGGCAAATCAGTAACTCAGTACAATGGTACAAAGTGGGGAAATGGCAAATGAGTAATAAGATAAATGGTAAAAAAAGTATAATGCTGGTAACCTGTCTGGCACTGTACAGGTACTGTTTAATGGTCAACCTGCCAGAGATGCCATGTGGCCCCATTTGTGTGGATACCCCTTTCAGCACTAGACAGCACCCAGCACAATTTGGGTACCATTTGATGTAGGACCCTTAGGTGCTCTTGCAGTATTTATTTATTTGTTGGATTTATTTGCTGCCCCCTCCTGCTTTTGCAGCTCGGGGTGGCTCGCAGCATGTAAAAATCAATCATAAAATAAAATCACATAAAACATTAAAACAACCCATAGCAGAGCAATAAAAACAATATAAATTCCCCACCCTTACCCAACCCCCCACCCAAACCTGTCCCCTTCATCAAAGGTCTGGCAGAACAGCTAGGTCTTACACGGTCTTTGGAAAGAGAGAAGATCTGGGGACAAGTGGGCCTCCAGTGGGAGGGAGTTCCACAGTTGCAGTGCAGCCACTGAGAATGCCCTCCTCATCACAGATACCCAGGGCACCTCAAGGAAGTCACCTCCAGCCGACCACAGGGGTCGATCTAGAACCTGGAAGGTGAGGCAATCCTGCAAATAAATGGGGCCCAGGCCATTTAGGGCTTTAAAGGTAAAAAGCAACACTTTGAATTGGGCCTGGAAGACTATCGGCAGCCAGTGCAGTGAACGGAGCACTGGTGTAATGTGTTCACGATGATTCGTCCCCCTAAGGAGAAAAGCCGCTGCATTCTGCATCAGCTGCAGTCTCTGGACCATCACCAGGGGTAGCCCCATGTAAGTGTGTTATAGTAGTCCAGTCTTGAGGTAATAAAAGCTTGGATGGTCGTGGCAAGGACCGTGTCAGAGATATACGGCTTCAGCCACTGCACCAGATGTAATTGGCAGAATGTGCCCTTTGCCACAGCTGCCACCCAGACAAAGCTGCAGGTCCAGGACCACCCTCAGACTACGGACCTGAGATAGCAGTGGAGGATGGACCCCATTTATGATGGGGCCACCACTCCCATGACTTTCCCCACAAACTTCACCTCTGTCTTGTCAGAATTCAGCTTCAGGCAGCTCACCAGCATCCAGTCCCTCACAGCTGACAGACACCAGGTAAGCATTAAGACTGGCAGGCCTGGGACAGCTGAAAAAGAGAGGTACAGCTGGGTGTCATCAGCATATTGATGACACCATACAGTGAAGCCTCTGACGATCTCCCCCAAAGGCTGCATGTACACTCTGAACAGGAGAGGGGATAAGATGGAACCTTGCGGTTCCACACTTAAGGTACTGGGGAGAAGATGAACAATCACCCAGCACCACACGTTGAGTTCTCCAGGTCAGGAAAGAGCGGAACCATTCAAGAATGGTGCTGTCCACTCCTGCTCGGTCCTGCAACTGAGTCACCAACAACCTGTGATCAATGGTATCAAATGTAGCCAAGAGATCTAGTAGGATCAACAGGGTTGAATGACCCTGGTACAACTCATGGGAGAGGTCGTCGACCAAGGCCACAAGTGCAGTCTCACTGCCATAACCCGGGTGAAAGCCAGACTGTGAGGGATCTAGGGAACTGATCCAGTACAGATGCTCCTGAAGCTGACAAGTGTTACCAGCAGGACTATTGATCAATTTTCTTGGAGGCAAATTTTTTTATTTGGAATATTTGGAAATTTTAAATGACTTATTAATGGGTTCTCCTGTTGGACAACAACTAATTTAATACAGAGACATTGGACAATATTGAGGAATATTCACATTTTTATTTTGTGTGATTATCAAATAAAGTCCCCAAGAGGAGTCAACAATAGCATAAATGAATACTCCAATTATAGATATACAAGCAATCACAACATTTTTTTTTTAAAGCAATGATCTCTCATACAATTGCTGCCAATATTCATGAATGTTATCTGGTACTGATCTAAAAACTACACTTGGCCTTCTATTCATTCCTTAATAAGCTAAGGGATAGTTACCATCCATTCAATGAGACCAGCTCCTGGATGGATATAAAAATTGATCAAGTTCGGACCAAGAAGTGTAAAACAAAGAGGTCAAAAGAAATTAAAGATGGAAAAATGAAGCTGAAGATGGTCTCCCCACTTTACCTGGGTTTTTAAAAACTTCAGCTCTTTCCCTATCCATCTAGGATATTACCTGGTCCAATAAAATTAAATAATAAGGCTAAATTCAATTGACGTGTGCGCATACGTCAATGCTACTAACCAACATTGCTACAATCTTGAGATTACTTTTGTTTGGAACAAACAAAATCTTTTGAGGTGATGGTCCAAGTCACTGTACCCTAACTCATCTTATCCTGCCAAATGGTACCAGGTTCTCTAATTTTTGTTGTTCTCGACTTTTTAAACTTCTGTTTCTAACTACTTACTCTATTGCAGAAATCTGCAGCCTTCTTCTCTGCAAACTAAAATCCTCTTGTATAAGTCAAAATCTAAATATATAAACTCTCAATATAAAACATCTACTTCATAGCAAATCACTCTATTATCAAGCAACTAACATTAATGCATCACTCTGTAAATGTTAATATGTGTAACTATATGAGTAACTACCTAGGCCTCAAGCCTGAACCTATCAACTCAAGAGCCTAGACAATACAAGCCACTGCCCACTCAATAACCTTCCCTAAAAAGGGAAGGTTGAAGACTGGCTGATAGCTGTGCAGTGCATCAATGTCAAGTGATGTTTTTTTGAGCAGAGGACATGCTGCTGCCTTTTTGAGACAGTTTGACACTCTACTCTCCCTAAGGGAGCGTTGACTATCCCGGCCAGCAACAGCCCCGATGTCTCCCGACTGGCCTTGGCCAGCTAGGAGGACATGGGTCCAGTTCACAATGGGTGGCCCAAACAGCCCCAAGAACATCCCCCACATCAGAGGGTGATATGCACTGAAATTGATCCCATAAAACAAGACAAGATTGGGCTTGAATTACCTCTGATTCACTTACTGTCAAAAGCGCAGCATTGAAACCAAGATTAATTTGAGTGATTTTATCCTCAAAAAAGTCAACAAACAAATCACAGTGAGCACTAGATGATTCTGCTTCCTGGAGTTGGGAGGCTGGACTCACCAGTCCCCTCACCACCCGGAAAAGCTCAGCTGGATGTGACTTAGTGGACACTATGAGGGCAGCAAAGAAATCCTTCTTTGCTGTCTGCACAGCCATGGCATAGATATGTAAACTGACTCTGTCACACTCTGTCAACTTCAGCACGAGAGCGGTGCCACCATCTCTCCAACCGCCGTCCTTCCCGCTTCATCCACCACAAATCCTCCGTATACCACGGGGACCTACATTGTCGGCACTTTGGGAGCGGATGCCTAGGAGCTGTACGGTTGATGGCCTCAGTCAGCACAGAGTTCCAAAAGGCCATGAGGTCATCGAGTGTGCAGCCATCGAGACCAGGGGATACATCCCCCTGGGCATTCCGGAACCTCTTGGGTGCCATACGTCTCTGACAGTGGACCAGCAGAACTAGCTCCACACCTTTCTGGGGATCAACATGTGCCAGGATACTGGCCTGGAGGAGATAATGATCCATCCAAATATAAATAATTAATAAAACCAATTAGATAAAAGTATAAGAATTATTTATTTATTGTCTTCCTACTACTGCAGCTCGGGGCAGCTCACAATATATTAAAAATATAAGACAACAGTGTAGCAGGGGGTGTCCCAGGGCCACAAGAGGCACTGGGGGTCTCACTCTGGGGAATTAGCTCATCCCCTTGCTACGCCGTTTCAGCCTCAAGCCTCGGATGAATCCCCCTCTTTACAGAAGGACACACCACACAGTCCAGAGGGTATTAAGTCCACAGTTCTTTATTGGACACAACCAGTGTACACAGCCCCTGGGGCTGCCAGCTCAGTCGCCTCCACCCTGCAGGCCCAGGTCCATCTCTCTCAGGCACAGGAGCACCACAATATCAAACCCCAAAGTCCAGCCAGCCAGGCCTTAAACTCCCAGACTCTGGCTAAGCCTTCCCCAGGCAAGAGGCTCCCTCCTGGGCACAGCCTCTCCCACTTGCCTGGGTCCCTCTGGTTCTCCTTCAGCACCCTGGATAGCATAGAGCAGGAAGGCTTGTTGAGGGAGATGTTGTTCCTTTGGCTTCCTGGCAGAGACTCCCTTCCTCACTGCCTTGCTCTCCTTATGTACAGGCAGAGTGGGCATGGCCAGGCTTCCTTTCCTCAGCCTTAAAGGGCCACTAACCTGCCCACTCTGTCCCAGGGTTTCTCAGCCTGTTTACCCCACAAGCTGTTCCCCAGCTAGGGGCTAGCTCTGCAACACCCCTGGGCATGTTTATCCCTCTGGCTGACCCATGCAGCCCCCTTCTTAAAGGGGCAGCAGCCCCACAGGACTGCTCCCTGCTACAAACAGCAATATACAATATACACAAAATACAAAATAACCAGATTAAAATAAATCTGATTAAAATACAGTAAAATCCCAAACTGCGATAAAAACCCTCCCTCCCCCCCCTTCCCAACTGCCTATCCATCACCCGTCTCCCTCGCGAAAAGCCCAGTGGAAGACCCAGGTTTTGCACTGTCTATGGAAAGAGGGGAGGTCAGGGGCCAAGCGGACCTCTGTTGGGAGGGAGTTCCAAAGCCTCAGCATAACCACTGAGAACGCCCTCATCATCATCACCACCCAATATACTCGGGGGACCCTGAGGAGGGCACCCTTGGCCAACCACATGGGCTGCTTCAGGACCCAGGGGGTGAGGTGATCCTGCAGGTAAATGGGGACCAGGCCGTACAGGGCTTTAAAGGTCAAAACCAACACCTTGAATTGGGCCTGTAAGACTATAGGCAGCCTGTGCAGCCTGGTGAAATGTGTTCACGGTGACCTGTCCCTGTAAGGAGGTGGCCCGCTGCATTCTGCACCAACTGCAGTCTCCAGACTGTCACCAAGGGTAGTCCCATGTAAAGCGCATTGGAATAATCTAGTCTTGAGGTTATGAAATCATGGATGACGATGGTCAGGTCAGGTCAGGGTCCGAGACGTACGGCCAAAGACGTTGCACCAGGTGTAATTAGCAAAATGCTCCCCTCGCCACAGCCACGACCTGGGCATCCAGGTGGAGCTGCGAGTTGAGCAGCACCCCCAGAATCTGAACCTGTGGGACCAATGGCCCCTTCTACCAGCATCACCTCCGTCTTGTTAGGATTCAGCTTCAGGCGGCACACCCTCATCAACTCCCCCTATGAACAAGAGATGGACCTGGTCTTGCACACAGGGCCAGCCCCAGGGTTTGTGAGGCCATGTGCGAAGTCTTGGTGCAGGGCCTAATTTGCATAATTAGGCACCACCTAATTATGCAAATGTATACATTTACATAAAACGACTCCCTCTGGACAGGAAGGATTCCCATTCTCCACCCCTCCGAGCAACCATGGAGAAGCATGGCCTCCTAATGCTTCCCCCCGCCCCAGCCAAGTGTCTACCACCACTCCCCAGGAGTGGTTCCACTGCAGGGGCAGCCAAGCGGGCAGTGACGCAGGCACAGAGAGACTGACTGCGTCCGCTGCCTTACTGGAGGAGGGGCCAGGGGGTGAGCTTAGCCAGTCTGGCCTCCAGGGCCTGTTGCTTCTTGATGCCAGTGCCTCCTGTGCCTTGTGCACGCATGCAGTGCGACCAGTCCAGAGGTGCTGCTATCACACACACGACACCCAAAATGCAGCTAGCTTATTAAGCGCATTATGCCATGAAAAGAGACATATAACCAGTTCAGTTGTGCCCCCATAATCAGTTCATGCTGCCCCCACCCCATAACCAGTTCATTTCTGCCCCCGCCCCCATATAATCTATTCACGCTGCCCCCACCCATAACCATTTAATTTGTGCCCACGGGGCAGCGTGAATTGATTATATGGGGGTGCAAATGAACTGGTTATGGGGTGCGGGTTTAAAGACAGTATTCCTGTTAGCAATAACTTCATTAAGAAGAGTTAGTGAAATAGCAGCCATAATAATCTCAGAACCATATTTGCAGATTTATTTTCCAAGACAGAATAGATATTGCTTTACATCCTAAATTCCTACCTAAGATAGTATAAGTAAGACAGTTGTGAGAATGTGGCCCTTTTTACACGGGTCTCTCCTCCCAGCCGTAAACACGCAGATTTCTGTGTGTTCATGGGTGGGGGAACCCCATGTGAATGACGTGGTGCACGCGCCCATGGTGAGTGGGGGTGCGTGCGCGCTCGCCTAACACGCATCCCCACTCACCCCCCCACTCATCCCCACGCACGGAGCAACCGGGGGAAATGGTGGTTACTATGTGGGTGTGGATGAGTGGTGGGTGAGTGGGGATGTGTGTGCAGCTGTGTGCATGCCCCATCCATGCACTGGCGCGCCCACGGACTCCCCACCCGGCGGAGCCATGTAAAAATATCATGTGAGGAGCCACTCGAAGAAGAACAGAAGGTTGCTACCTTGCAAACAAGGTTCTTTGAGATGGCTCCGAACATTCTCACAACACCCACCCTTCCAGCCCCGCATGGAATTCTTTTCTTATATTTCTAGAAAGGGTTGAAAGGAACTGTCATTCAGAGGGGGAGGGTTCTTTTTATACCAGAGGAGCTCAAGACCATCATGTGGTCTATTATTTGAACAGGGTGAGCGCGCACAACCCAGTTGTGAGAATGTTGGGAGCCATCTCGAAGAACCTTCTTTACAAGGTAGCAACCTTCTGATCAGCACGTGGGGAGGAGCTGTTTGTAAACAGCCTTATCTCCCAGCCCGATCCAGTGTCCCCGCTGTTGCTGCTGCTGCTGCAGCAGCACTACTAGAAGGCAGAGGCAGGTGAGGGATGGGGTCTGGAGCCAGGGAGGGGAGGAAGAATCACTTTCTGGGGGAGAAGCTGGCTGCAGCCTGCTGCCCAGCCAGGCAAGTGCGGGGCCCCAGCTGGCCGCGGGGCCATGTGCGGTCGCACATGTGGCACATACCTGGGGCTGACCCTGCTTGCACGGTTCTGTTGACTGAATCAAAGGCAGTTGAAGTGAGATCAGCACCTTGCATGCTTTGCAAAGTTAATCCCTTAAAGAAAAACACAAATTACTTTGAAGAACAAAAATGAGAAATAGGAAGATGCTGCTGGATGCAAAATTGATTCAGATTGGTGAATGGAACCCCTCTATGAACATTATTTATGTTCCATTTGGTTCTAAATTTTGAGGGATCCTCAGGAATTGCTGGGCCATGTGCCAAGAAAAACCTACAAGGGACTGCGAAGTCAGTGCCCTCAGAAACTCTGGTGAGTTCTCTCCTATGGTGGGCACTAATGCAGCTACATTGCCTGAGAGTAATTCTCAAACTGTGAGCTGTTATGTTTAAGCAGATTTTAAAGGGTTAAATTTCAAGCCAAGCGTAGAATAGACAGTTGGAAAATGGAAATGTCTCCACTACTCTGGAGCTAGTAGGATGCTTGCCAAGCAAGCTACAGTCTGGCCAGGTCTGGATGTGGGTGGAAAGAAGGAAGAGATCTCATTCTTTAGTAACCTATCTTTGGGGGCAGAGCAGTTAAAGCAAGGTTTCAGTTCTAAGTAAAGAAGGATGGGTCAAGTTTGGCTGGTTCCTCACCCTGGGTAAAAGAGAGGGAGCCACACCAAGAGAACTAGGGAAATTCCAAAGACAGTTTCTGAATCTCTGAGGGATTGAAAGGAATAGGTGTGAAGAGGAATACATGGGAGTCAGCCTCACACAGAAAACCAAGTCTGTGGGTCCAATGTTTGGTCATGACACCAAGCCTCCCAGTGTAGGCACGTGAAAGGCACAGAAGGTAGGAAGTGTAGGACAATAGAGCTTGCATTTGGGCCTGTAGTTATGTTAAAGGCCTGGTTAGCAGTAGTTTATTTTATTTTTTTATTTTTTTAAAATTTATATCCCGACCCTCCTGCCCACAGGGCAGCCTGGGGCGGCGAACAACATTCAATAATTTTTTTTAAAAAAACAAACAATTTAAAACAATTTAAAATACAATATAATGTGGGGAACCCCCCACCCCTACCCCTCGCCAAAAGCCTGACGGAACAGCCAGGTCTTACATACACACTGAAACAGCAGGAGAGTGGGAGCCAACTGAGCTTTTGCATTAGCTTTTGCCATGACCGGTTTACAGATTTTAATAATAATATAAAAGAGCTTGCTTTGAGAAGATAACTATGAGTTTTCATAGGATGTGGTGAAAGCACCCCACACATGCCTCACACCAGAAGCAAGGAGGCCCTCACCCCGGGCAGGATCTGGCCTGGCTACTGAACAAACATGTCAAGGGCTGGGCCAGGGAGGGGGCAGGGACAAGGCGAGGTGACATGCGAATGTTGGTCCGCATGGCCCTGCGCCACACACCGCTGAGCACGGCATGCCCTCCTCCCTGACAGGCGGGCCACTGCATCTGCCTGAAACAGCCGCGGCCAAGGACCAGGGTCAGGTAGACTGGGTCATCAAATGTGATAGCCTGCTCTACCCTGGTCCAGAGATGGCTTCCCCAGGCCATGACAGCACTTAGCCTGGTCTGTGACTCAGTGATGGGCCCAAGTTACAGCCTGGGCTAAAAACTGTCATGGCCCAGGGAGACCCTGGATCCAGCCCGGGGGAACATCTGGCAGGCTGGTTCAGACACAATACTGACACGTCTGAAAATACCCTCTACCTCAAGGGGATCTGGGGCCACAGGACCCAATATGTGTCAGCAAAGACCTTTGAAAATGGTTGTGGTGTCTGTTACAGGACATGAAAACAACCATATGATCTTGGAAAACCCACAAGAGTATGTCCCATGTGTTTCATCATGCCAGTACATGTCACCAACACATGTACACAATGCCTGCCCAGATACTCTCTCTATGGTAAAATCCATTCCTATATTCAATGTGAATGCAAGCTGGCCATACAGTGACGTCAGCTTCCTGCAATGAAGCTGAGCTTAAACATGAGAATGTGCAGCATAAGGGACAAGGCTCCGAACACATTAGTTGTGCTTCCCATTTCACAAAACTCAACACAGCTTCAGAAACTGCTCTTGCAGGACCTTGATAAATAATACCCTCTGTATTTCTAGGGCTGAAACTCGATTTTGAAATTCTTGCTTTGCTCAACGAGGATCAGGGTTCTTGGCTCGTTCTTGGAAATGAGAAGGGGCAGAGAATTGCCTGGATTATCACTGAGAAAAGTGAGAATCTCACAAACAGCTCTCCCCCAGGAAGGGCCTTTTGCAAACCCTGGGTAGTTTTCCAAAAGACCCTGTACACCATGTACTCACCCTATTTCCAGTCCTACTTTCCCAGTCTTAGAACTGGCCATTCTAAGACAATCCCATTTAATCTAAATTTCTCTTAGTTCTCTCTAACCTCTTTCCGTCTCTAGTTGAGACCACTTCCCTATCTCCTACTCAAATACTTAGAGCTAGGAACATTTTCTATCAGTTATCCATAGAGTGTGATTTTGGATTTAAGCTTGATAGCAAATTGCTTAATCCAATGTCTTTGCTCATTTGCTTGACCATATATTTGGGGGTTGGGGTGGAGGATTTGTAGAGGGTCTTATTGCTTTGTATTGTTATTTTTTAATTATATTGTAAGCCTCCTTGAGTCCTGGAAAAAGGCAGAGTATAAACATAAATAGTTTAACTAAATTAAATATTAGTGGCATGAAATGGAGTGTTCACCTTTTGTTGACACGTCATTCCCCTGCTGGCTCAGAGCTTGCTTTTAATAATGGGCTCCAGTTTCCGTAGTCTGTAAAAGCTTGCTCCTGTTGAAGCAAGGGAAGCCAGTTAAACATGGACGCTATGCTAATGACAAGGTAGGTAAGAGTATGAGTAAACTATATTTAACACACCTAGATCACACCAGTAAGTGCTTGCAGTCATAAAGTTTACTACGTATTCAGCAGAGAAAAGTGAAAAAAAACATCCACCACACTAGAGTTTTCAAATATCTAGGATTGTTCTGGAGTCTCGGGGAATTAAAGATTAATCTTCAGGACATTGCTGCAAGCAAGTTAGGAGAAAAACCATCAGGAATTCTCTGAATACTGAATTGTGAATCAGATTTCTCTAGTTATCAGTTTCCCATTACTTTCATACATGCTTTGAGATGCTATAGTCCAGTGATGATGGTGATGATGATGATGATGATGACCGATTGATGATGATGATTATTATTAAGTATTTTATTTATTTATTTATTTATTTATTTAAATTTTATATCCCTCCCTTTCTGCCCTGAGGGTAGCCCGGGGTGGCGAACAACATTAAATAAAAACAATATAAATTTTTTAAAAACAATTTTAAAATACAGTATGTGGGGAAATCTCCCACCCCACGCCACCCCACCCCTACCCCTCACCAAAAGCCTGACGGAACAGCCAGGTCTTACATACACGCCAAAATAGCAGGACAGTGGGAGCCAACCAAGCCTCCTCCAGGAGCGAATTCCACAGCACAGGGGCAGCCACCGAAAAAGATCTAACATCAGTGGACACCCGCCTCGCCCGGGGAACCTCCAAAAAGGCTCCCACGGACGATCTCAAAGGTCGCACGGGCACATGGGGGAGTGAGGCAGTCCCGCAGATAAGCAGGGCCCAGGCCGTGAAGGGTTTTATAGGTTAAAACCAGCACCTTGAACCTGGCCTGTTACTTTATAGAAAGCCAGTGCAGAGCCCGGATCACTGGTGTCATGCACTCCCTGCGACCCGCCTCCGTAAGGAGACAGGCTGCAGCATTCTGCATCAGCTGCAGCCTCCAGACCAGCTTCTCGGGCAGCCCCACGTAGAGTGCGCTACAGTAATCCAGCCTCGAGGTGATGAAGGCATGGATGACAGTGGCAAGGTTGGAGTCTGAGAGATACGGCTGAAGCCTCCGGACAAGATGTAACTGCCGAAAGGCACTCCCCACCACGACCACAACCTGAGATTCCAGGCTGAGCCGCGAATCAAGGAGCACACCCAGACTCCGCACTTGAGAGACCATGGGTGGGCGAACCCCCCCAACAAGAGGAGATTCAACCACCCCCAAGTCCCCCAAGCCCTCGCCCACCAACATCACCTCCGTCTTGTCACGATTCAATTGCAGATGGCACGACCTCATCCAAACCCCCACAGCTGACAGCCACT
>QEPC01001476.1:66201-84617 GCA_003113815.1 Sphenodon punctatus | reverse complement strand
ATGCTTCTTCTGTTCCCTTTCTGGGGTTCATTGTCTCCTCCCAGGGAATTCATATGGATCCAAGCAAGCTTGAGGCGATAAATCGATGGCCAGCCCCCACCACCATTAAAGCCCTACAGAGGTTTTTGGGAAGTGTGAACTATTATCGCCAGTACATTCCGCAATACGCAGATCTTACCAAGCCCCTGACCCAATTGTTGCGGAAAGGAACGCCTTTTGAGTGGGGAGCACAACAGACCGACGCCTTTTCACAACTAAAACAAGCCTTCATGTCGGCTCCCCTTCTACGACATCCTGATGTTTCTTTACCCTTTGTAATAGAAGCGGATGCTTCGAATGTACCTATTGGGGCCGTATTAACCCAGGTCCAGGAGCCTTCAGGGCGTCGACTTCCATGCGCCTTTTACTCCCGTCAGCTCACTCCCGCCGAACATAATTACCTCATCCTAGATAAGGAACTGTTAGCCATCAAGGTGGCTTTCGAAACCTGGAGGCATTTCTTGGAGGGTGGTCCACACCCCGTTTTGGTGTACACCGATCACAAAAACTTAGCCTATCTCCATTCCACCCAGATCAATAACCCCAGGCATGCTAGATGGGCATTGTTCTTTGCGCGCTTTTGTTTTTCGTTACAGTACCGTCCAGGGTCCCAAAACACGATGGCTGATGCATTATCCCGTTATTATTCGCACGTAGAGAAAGAGGGGGACCTTCAAGGACCAATCCTCCGACCCCGAACTATTGCCACCACCCTTCCGACGATGACGCAATTACAAACTGTAAGTCAAAAGGAGCTATCTCACCTAGAGCTCCAACGTAAAAATGGACTATATGTAATATATGTACAAGGGAAAAGCTGTTATTCCCCCCAAGTTCCGTCCCCAGGTGATGTGGGCACATCATGATTCACCGCTTGTCGGTCACCCCGGATACCAACGAACCCTGTCCATGATACAGAGATCCTTTTGGTGGCCCTTGCTTCAGACAGATGTCCACCGGTACGTACAGGGGTGCCCTACATGTGCATGCACCAAGACCCCCAGAACTAGGCCAGCAGGCTTGTTACAACTTACTGAGTTACCCAAAGGCCCCTGGCAAAAAATAGCTATGGATTTTATTGTCGGACTTCCAAAATCCTCGGGCCACGATACCATCTTAGTTATCGTTGATTATTTCACGAAATTGGGGCATTTTATCCCATGTAAGGGACTACCCTCGGCCCCAGCTACTGCCCGTCTGTTACTCCGAGAAGAAGTACGGCTGCACGGGTTACCCAAGGAAATTGTAACCGACAGAGGACCCCAATTTATTTCGCGATTTTGGAAGGCTTTTTTTACCTTGTTACACATTACAATTCATCTCACCACAGCATACCATCCCCAAGCAAATGGGCAAGTGGAAAGAGCAAACCAGCATATCGAGCAATATTTATGCTGCTTCTGTGCCTATCTACAAGACGATTGGGTTGAACATTTACCCCTTGCCGAATTTACTTACAATAATGGACCAAATGTCTCCCTTGGCAATTCTCCTTTTTTTGTATCATACGGTTTTCATCCCCCCCTTTGCTTTCCAGATGCACCCCTCTCGTCAGTACCAGCAGCAGGCGCCTTGGTGACCACCATTCGCAAGGTCCAGTGTGCAGCCCTATGCCACTTACAAGAAGCCCGTAATAGATACAAGAAAGCCGCGGATAGACATAGGCTTCCCGGTCCCTCGTTACAGGTAGGAGATCTTGTTTGGGTGCAGCGCAGACACTATCCCTCTTTGCGCCCCTCGGCTAAATTGGATGATTCCTACATAGGCCCTTTCCCCATTATTCGAAAGCTTAACCCGGTCACCTATGTAGTGGGATTACCTCCTCGCATGCGGATTCACCCCTCTTGCCATATTTCACTTTTGAAGAAGGCCCACCTCCCCGATTATTCGATTCAAAAAGCCTCCCCTGCCCCCCCAGTACTTGCCCCCTCAGACTCGGAGTATGAGGTCCGTGCCATCCTGGACTCCCACTTTTTTGGCTCTGCTCTATACTATTTGGTAGACTGGAAAAATTATGGCCCCCTTGAACGTTCCTGGGAACCTGCCGGGAATGTTCATGCCCCCCGCTTGGTTCAGGAGTTTCATCGCCACCATCCTTCCTGCCCAGGCCTTCAGACCAGGGTGGGGGGTGGGAGGGGACCTGGATGGGGGGGGTACTGTTAGGGCTCTGGCCGCCCTGACACCGCCAAACTGGACGCGCTTGGTTGCTAGGCAACAGAGCGATGTGGGGATCATCAGGAGGGCCAGAGATGCCGCCAGAGGAGGCGTGATGCCCATAGCGGCCAGGGGAACAGCCCAGGCCCCGCCCACACTCAGACCACACCTTATGCATCACGGGGTTGGGCAGCGGGGAGGGGCCTCCACTTAGACGCACTGGAGGCAGATGCTACATAAGGTACCGGCGGGGCTGGAAGCCGCCACCGGTAATTGTAACAGAGAGGCTGGCCCTGGCATATTCCCTGGTTCTTGGTTTGAGTTGTGAGAGATTGTTGAGCGTGTGAGTCCTGTGTTCCCCTTTTCCTGGAGTGATTCCTCAGAGCAAGTAGGTGTGATTGTAGACCTTGTTAGTGTCCCCTCGTGGAGAGAGTCTGAAGTGCAACAGGTGTGGGATTCCCTTTGGCTTATACCTTCCCTCAGTGGCTTTCTTCCTACCCCCTTTTCTTTTGCAGGTTGTCCTGTCCATAAGAGTGCCCTACCCCTGAGGCACACCCGTTCCCCCTGCTCCAAACCCTTTCCCCACTCCCCACTCCCCACTCCCCTATCCCTGGCCCTCCCCTTCCCTATCCCCCTTCCCCCACGTCTTAGAGGCACGGTGTCTTGGGCCCCCGAATACTTCCCCGAGCGAGCATTGTCCACTGTCATGTTGGTCTCCTCCTTCCTTGGGGCAACATACCCCTCTCCTTGTCCCTGTGATGATTTGGGTTGCCTTCTATCCTTGAGGGAAAGCCCACCCAATATCCTGAGGGACCGTTATACCTCGAAGGGCCTTGACACCCAGGAGAGGAGAGCACCCCCCCCTTCCTTCCCTGCCAGCCTACTTCCCTTCTCCTTCCTTACTCTACCCCCACCGTGACAGCTACAATCAGAACATTGTTAAGTATAGCTGCCAGAAGAGGAATGCAAGTCAAGCATACGGACGTGAAAACAGTGTTCCTAAATGGTGAGTTGAAGGAAGATATTTACATGGACCAACCACCGGGGTTTGCAGATGCTGAAAGGCCAGATCTTGTATGTAAACTGCACAAAAGCATATATGGGCAGACCACCAGAGCGTGGAACACTAAAATGAATAAGGTCCTCATGAGGGAAAAGTTTACCAGGAGCAAAGCAGATCCCTGCTTATACACAAAGAGACTAAGGGGCAGGTGGATCTTTGTATTAATTTATGTCGATGATGACCTTATTGTATGCTTTGAGCAAGAAGGGGATGAGTGCGAAACAATGAGAGCTGTAAATCAGGACTTTGAAACTAAGGACCTGGGTAACATAACGCACTACCTTGGAATACAAATTGAAAGAGAAGATGACAGAAGCTATCTTCTCAACCAAAGACAGGCAATAGAAGAGATGATAGAAAGTTTTGGCATGGGGGGTGCAAAGGCAGCAACTACCCCTATGGAAACCAGCTACCCAAAGGAGATCAAAGAATAGAGCTTATTGCTGCCAGACAATAAGAAATACAGAAAGGCGATAGGAAAGCTCTTGTACATTGCCACAATCACAAGGCCTGACATCGCGGTGGCAATAGGTATACTGTGTTGACAAGTCTCAGCCCCAACCCAAAGGGATTAGAATGCAGTGAAGAGGGTCTTACGGTACCTGAAAGGGACTGTGCACCTCAAGCTATGGCTCCCAGCAACTTCCGTGTCGGACCTGATAGGGTACGTGGACGCAGATTGGGCTGGAGACCATTTAGACCAAAAATCTACCAGTGGCTACCTATTTTTGCTTGGTGGAAGACCCATCAGCTGGTGCAGTAGGAAACAAGCCTCTATGACACTTTCCTTAATGGAGGCAGAGTACGTGGCAGCGGCACACGCCAGCCAAGAAGTTATTTGGTTGCGACAGCTTCTGAATGATCTGGGGCGAAAATTGGACAGATGCACGCCAATCCTGGAAGACAATCAAGGATGTATAGCGCTGGTGCAAGCAGAAAGAATCAACCCCAGAACCAAGCACATTGACGTAAAATACCATTTCCTGAAAGATTCACAGGAACAAGGACTCATAGATCTGTAATACTGTCCTACAGAGATATGACAGTGGATGTGTTCACGAAGCCACTAGCAGGGGAATGCCATCACAAGCTATTAAGAAGAATGAGCCTAGTGTGTTTGACTAGTGACTGTTGAGAAGGGGTGTTGGATTGTGCAACAGTCACAAGTAAAAGCCCATTGCAAGCCCTGCAAGCTTAATATGGGGCTTGTCCAGTAGCGGGAGGGTCAGGGGATGAAACAGTTTTTTCTCTCTCCTTGTCTCCTCTCTTCTCCTCTCTCTGTCCTCCAACTTGTCCCATGCAGTCTGTACAGTATGGAAGCATATCTTCTGAGTTCTTAGTAAAGTTCTGTTTTGAAGAAACCTCTGCTGTGTGTTATTCAAAAGAAAGCTAACTCTACAATATCCCCCTCCCCCATCATCTGTGGCAGAAGCAGTGCATGCCGGCTTGCCTCTGTGCCCAGGGTAGCCACATTTGGAACCACCTCTTTGAATCCCTCCCCACGCACTCCACCTCAGTGGGTGTCCTGCAACAGTGCCACTCAGTGGCCACGGACACCCCCTCCCCATTGCCTTGCTTTTTTAAAGACACCCAAGAAGGGTCAACAGGGCCAGGGTTCGGTTGAGTCATGGAGCTGCAATGGAGCTTCAGTACCCTGAGGCTTCCTGTTTGAGGCTGTATCCTGACAAATGATTTGTGACATAGAAAACCAAATGAAATACAAAATTGTGGTAGTTGGCCCCTGACACTGACTGAGCTCTGTTTCCAAGCCAAGCTAAGCCAGAGAGGAGGACTGAGCTCGGAAAGGTTTGCTGGGAAACTGGGAAGAGTGTTTGACCCAGAAGCCTGAAAACGTACCAAGGATCAGCATTTGTACAAAAGCTTGATTCAAGTCAGACTGATACAGTGGAGCTACAGACAAAACAACAAAAGCCTTATTCTGAGACAGATAACGCACTTGGCTGTGCATTTATTCAGTCTTTGAAGAAGAGATGTAGTTCTGTAAATGCACATGTTACTTTCTATGCTTAAACTTTGGAGGAACCTGTGGCGTGAGTGGGGAGAGTGGTGTACAGCATCGGCTGGCCTGTAGCGGGAGGGTCAGGGGATGAAACAGCCCCAGCTCTGGTGGAGACAGCCTGCAGGACCTCCGGTTCACACAAGACATTTTGTAGAGTCCAGCCTGTGGCCATGCCACAGCACCTGCACCATGGGTCACACGCACCCTTGTGCAAACCTTGAGAGTCTGGTCCCAGGCTCCATGTTCTTTGGATTCACATTAAGCTAAGGTAATTTTGTTTAGTTCTGGTTCGGTTATATAGTTCCCCTATGGCTGATAAGAAAAGGGGAAGACGATCCAATTCCCCTAGTAATGGTATAGAGCAACCCAAATTGAAGCAAACCAAGATTTCTGGGTTTTTGAATGACCCATCACTACTGCCTAGTATTGGTTCGATCTCTTCCTTGCCTTTAACAAATAGGTATTCATGTTTGGCAGGCGTGACAGATAGTGGTGGAAAGAACCCGGACTCATCAAAAGAACCTCTGCAGAACAATGGACTTGATGTAATGCAGGATCAGGTATTAAAGGTCAAGAGCAAGAGACTGTATTGAGTGGTCATTCGTCTTCAAAACTTCTGATAAGGCTGGATATGCAGGATAGGTATGGGCAAACGTGGTTCGGAAGTTCGGAGTTCAGCCCGAACTCGGCCTGTTCAGACGACCGAACCCGAACACGATCTGACTGAACCAAACTCAATTCCGAACGTTCATTTCATTTCATTTATTAGATTTTTACCCCGCCCCTCCTAGAAACAGCTCGGGGCGGCTTACAACAATAAAAACTATACATATAAAATATATCTAAAACCAATTAAAACATATCAATACAATTCAAACATTAAAACGGCCCAGGAACTCACTAAAACAATAAATAGGTTAGGGGAAATGATCGAACAGTTCAGTCAATTCGGATCACGTTCGGGTGAGTTCAGGTGGCAAAAACATGTCACTGGAAGGCAAAAGGTTACAGGTAGGGGGAGTCAGCTGAGGAGCAGACTTCCAGGCACCGGGGTGGAGAGACTTGGAGTAGCAGCCAGCCTGTCCAATCTCCATCCCTTTTTGCCTCAGACCACTGGCTTCGCAGTCTGTGACTGGCCACGGGCTAGGCTGCACGGAGCCAATGGGGCTTGCGGTGAAGCGGGCGCAGCAAGGAACAAAACTGATTGCCTCCCCCCTTCCCAACACCTTCTGAGTTAGTCACTGTTCCTGAGCAGCAGGCGTTTCAGAAGGCTCCCTCTCTCCCAGCAGTTTTTGTTCCTTCCTATTCCTAATTCATTGCCACCCTCCTCCTATTTCACCCATCCAACCCATTTACCTTCATATTATCATTTATTTAGATTATATTAGATAGATTTAGGTGTTATTTTTTGGTTTTACCCCTCCCTGTGTTCAATCTTCCTTCCTCCCTCCCCCCCCTCCATTGAATCCTTTTCCCTCTCCCTCTTATTCCATCCCTGATTATTCCCTTCCCCTGTTTTAAGTTTTGGATTTATTTAGAGTAGGAATATTATTAGATTGATTTTCATTTCAGTTTTGTACCCCTCCCTGTGTTCTTTGTGTTTCCCCCTGTGTAATATTGTATATATAGATAGATAGTTATTAGATAGACAGTTACTAGATAGATATACATAGTAGTTAGCTTAGTTATAGAGATAGATAGAGATACAGTGTGTTTGTAGGACAAGGCCTTTGTAGTTAATTATTAGGATATTCCATTTAGTTCAATAGGTTTTAGAATAGTTAATAGCAGTTAGATTTAGTGTAGAGATAGATATATATAAAAAAAGAAACAGCCACTCCAGCCCCAGGACCCACCATCAGGGTTCTGGGGCCAAGTCACTGGCAGGGAGGGCTGTGACCAATACCTAGAAGCTGCCACTCTAGCCCCAGGATCGACCATCATGGGTCTGGGGTCATCATTCCTCGCACAGAGAGCCTTTTTCCGAACACCCAAATCGAACCGAACAGAACCAAACCAAACGGCCGAACCCAAATGCGGCGAACGAACCGAACGGGCGAACCGAACCGAACTGAATGGCCGAACCCGAACCGTGATCTGTTCACCCATCCCTAACGCAGGAAGATCTGGCTGGCATGAGGTCCAATAGTACTGTCAACTGGAATACAGAGGATTTTCTGCGGTACCAATGTATTCTAATAAGTCAGACTCTTTCTTCGCTTTTTTCGCATATTTCTGATTTAGGACACACCCTAATGGGGGTTAGTTCCCAGTTAAGTGAGGTAATTAGGAAATTGGATAACCTGAAAAAGGGCAAGAGTCAAGCTCAATGTAGAATTCCTAAGCCCCTGCACTCTAATGACAATAGCCACATTACTGAGGACCCAAATCAAGTGGAGGAAATGGTATCTAGAAATAAGCTTCTAGCAGGTAATAGGAGGCCATCATGGATCCAACAACCAACAGTTTTAAATAAAAGGGCAATTAAACTGTTAATTTTTCCTCTGCCCAGTGGGTGAGTGCCTACTGCCTAGCTGGCAGAATAAGGCCATAATTATAAAGACTATCCATCAGCTTTTAGGCATAAAGCTAGTACCTGCAGACATAATACTGGTCGAGGAGATTACAAATGTAGTAGCACCATTATGTTTGATAATTCAATTTTATGATGAGGTGGTCAGGAAGTTTTTTCTTGCTAGGAAGCATTTGAAGAAATAGGGGATCTTAATTGATAGAGTTTTTGATTTCCCCTCAGTGAAATTATCTCACCAGAGAATTAGAAGTAATAAGAGAATGATTAGAGAATTCAGACTTAGTTTGGAGAATATGGCAGGGGATAATGTTCAATCTAATAATATGAGAGATGGTATGGAGGTAGAAGTTGCTCCTGTTCTTTTTCCTGATGGGAACTCTAGAACAGATAGGAAAGAGAGGGTGCACAAAGATCACCTTAGTTTGTGTTTGTCAGATAGTTCAGAGGGAAAGGAAGAATTGAAATTAGCTTCCCTCAATAACCTCCCTGTAATTGAACAGGACCAGATTATACAGCAGCTTCACGCTATACAAGGAAAGCGGTCAAGGAATACTTTGGATTACGTTGCCTCTGAGGTAGCAGTTGGGAGGGATATTCACCCCCCTATACAAAGTTTAGAGAAAGTGACAGCTGCAAGGACTCTGTCTCTGGAAGAACATGGTGTACATGTCAGCCTAAATCCTGGCTTAGGCAAGAGAATTCCTTTGGCTACAGAAGGTGTACTGGATCAGCCATCTCAAAATAGGAGGGATGAACCCTTGATAAATCTGGAGAATGAGGCAAATCCAGTTATAGATAGGAATCTATCTGTACCCCTGCGCAAAGGTCGGGTGCAAGGAGCAGCATTGGGTCCTGCTGGAGATATCAAATGTGACAACAATCCCTGAAACATATATACAGCAGGCTCAGGAATATCTGCAGCCAAGGCCAGGGGAGATACTGGCAAGGAAAGGTCAGATATTGATCTCTGGAATATAGAAGACTGGAGGTCAAATGCAACTTCAGATATGTTGGAAATGCTTTCAAAATATGACCGTATATGTTTGTTTACAAGAAACGTGGATGATAAATTCAGACACTATGGTCTTACCTGGTTTTAGGATGTTGGACTTACCTGCCCAGAAAAAAATCTAAAATGGGAAGACCCTCAAGTGGTCTAGCTGTTTTTATAACCCTGTCTGTAAATTTAGATTGTATTAAGCTAGATACTATTATTAATAATATATTAGTGATTAAGATAGGATGGGGGAAAGCCCCAGGCCTTATATTGATTAACACCTATTTAACTTGAACAGAAGGTATAGTGGATTGTGTGAATTTTTGGCTGAGATTAGAAGAGCTGCTTGATAATTTAGAAGATCTATATCCTGACACACCTATGGTTTTAGTGGGAGACATGAATGCCCGCATCAGTAACTCGGATAACCTCATAGCTACACTGATGAGAATAGATGAGGAAGATATATTCTTTAATCCACTTAGGCGGTCTAGAGATCATACTTTAAATGCAACAGGTTTACAATTCTTCAAGTTTCTGTATAGAATAGGCTGGAAGATAATTAATGGGCGATCCTAAACCAATGCGTATGGTGAGTTTACACACATCTCTCAATTAGGAACTAGTGTCTCGGATTATATGTGTTCCGGATCACTTTTTTAGCAACTTTGAAAATTTTACAGTTGAAACGTTTGGTATAAGTGATCACCCACTTCTGTATTTTATTGATCCAAGGGTAAGGAGATTGGAGTAAATCATTCTATGTCAGCCACAATAGAGTAGTATACCTTTGCTTTGCGGACAAATCCAATTAGAATATTAAGACCAATAGTAGTATTATTAGGAACTTACTAGCCACCCAAGAAATAAGTGCCTTTAAAGTACGACTACTAGGTGGCGCTACATATTGGAAGGTTTTTTAGACGTACTTTCAAATTATCGAGGCACTGATGAATGGTGTTTCAGAACAAGTAAGGCCTAGGAAAAAGGAAAGTAAACACTCTCCCTGGTTTGACCGTGAATATATGGAACTCAGAGCATCATTACATAAAGCTGCCAAACTAGTTAGGGCTGATAAGGCCTTGGAATCAATTAGTGACTATGTGGCAATTAGAAAGCGATACAAGGAATTGCTTAGGAAAAAGAAGGCAGACTATCAGGCTAATATGTGGACCAGCTTAGGTGTGGCACTGAAGGAGAAGGATGGTGCTAAATTTTGGGGCCTTGTTAATAAAAGCCTAAAGACAGTGATTGTGATTCCAAACATTGCCAGGCAGGCTTGGATATTTTCCAGAATGCCAGATGTTCCAATTCTTAACATAGGTGAGGATGATAGGAGCCAGCTTCCCTTCTGGCCTCCTGTGAACCCACTAGAAATCAAAACTCTTATCCAAGGGATTTCAAGGAAGAAAGCTGTAGGGATAGACGGTGTGCCAGGGGAATTAATACTTGAAAATATTGACTGGTGGGTTGAATATACAAACTTTTTGATTCTATCAATTGCTCCAGCCAGATTCCTCCTGGGTGGAACAAAAGTATAGTTGTTCCTATTTTCAAAAAAGGATATAAATCTCAGCCAGAAAATTATTGACCTATTAGCCTCATTAGTATAGTTGTGAAATGATATGCAAAATTTCTTTTGGCTAAATTGGTTGATTGGGCTGAAGAAAATAGGTTAATCCCAGAAGAGTAAGCAGGATTTTGAATGGGCTGTTCAACAATAGACCATTGTTTTGTGCTGAGGTTTTTAGCTGATAAGTATGTTAACATCTGAAAAGGACAGCTGTATCTAACATTTGTTGATTTTAAGGTGGTTTTTAATCTGGTGGATAGAAATTTGTTGTGGGCTAGTCTGGCTGTTACTAATATAGATAAAAGATTGTTATTTTTAGTGCAGCAGCTCTACACCAATACTAAATTGCATGCAAGGCTTACCTCTGAAGACCAACTAACAGGCTATTTCAGTCACCAACGGTGTAAGACAAGGTTGCATGATTGCTCCCTTTTTATTTAATTTTTTTATTAACAGGATTAGTGATGACAGTTATTATCCTGTCACAATACAAGATAGGCGCGTGCCCCTCATGCTTTATGCAGACAACATGTTTTTTATTTCAAATGCGCGTATTGGTATGAAAAGATTGCATATAGCATTGGGGGAATTTTGTAGAACTAATCATTTGACCATTAATTACAATAAAACTAAAGTGCTTGTGATGGCGAGAAGACAGTGTATTTTTCTATTGTCAATTAATGGTAATTATATAGAACAGGTTAGGCATTACAAATATTTAGGATTGATCTTCCTCAGGTAAATAGCAAAATCATTTGGACATAGTCAAACTTAAATTGGCACAAACAATGAAGGGTTTGTTAAGATTTTGGAGGACAAAGGGGGTGGGGGGCAGAATGTATCAAACCAGCAACAGAGCTCCTGCAACGTACATTAAGCCCGCAGGCTTTATATGGGGTTGAAGTCTGGGAATCGTATACCATGAAGAAATTAGAAACTTACAAAAATAAATTATTGTGTGACATTCTGAGTGTGCCTCCCAACATATTGGCCAGTATTCTAAGAGCGGAGACAGGAGTCTTCCCCTTAGACATTAATATTTGTTTCAAAATAGTTACTTATTGGTTATGTATTCAAGTTATGTCAGATGACCGCCTGCCTAAATTATGTTGTTCTGAGCAGTGTTTCTCTAATTGTTTGGTGGTTTAAAGATCTTCTCCTGATCCTTGCTGAAGCAGGTGTTTCCCAATCCTTTTTAGCATCCTACTCTAGGGAAGAGGCCAAACGTATATTTAGCTGTTAAAGGGAATAGGATCACTCCATGGCTGTCGAATTATAAAAAAATACATAAATTGGAAACTTATCTTGAGATTGTCAACAATTCTGAAATACGAAGAGCCTTGATGTTTTTGCGTTTCCAGGTTATGCACAAAGGTGTTACAGGATAGATTTGAGGGCATTCCTTATAAACTGAAATTATGCCCTTGTGGCTCTACCCAAGTTGAGAATTTAATCCATTATTTGTTTCATTGTAAGTTTCTTGCAGAAGTGCATAGTAAATATTTATGCCCTCTTCTTGGTGGTAAAAAGCATTGGGAAGTTCAATATCTGTTAAAGTATTTGTTGGACAGTAATCCTGCCCCACATATCATAGCAAGCAGCTGCTAAACTTGCGCATGTACTGGCTACAAATAGGAAAGCTGTGGTTACGAACCTTGAACCTTAGAACTCTTGCACAGGGCTGGAATCATAACTTGTTATATAAAGTATGATTGGTATTATGGGAAGTACTCAGTTATATTTGTTAATTTTAAATTCCACAAATATTGTATTTTAGTATTACACTGTATAAGGATTTTATTTTTATTACATTTTTTCCAACCTTCTGGTTAAGACAATAAAATGTATTAATTAATTATTATTATTATTATTATTATTATTATAAAATTGCAAACTACATTAGACCACCACAACCCAGAAATTTCCATTGAAAGTTGGTATTCTTAATTTGGATTTTGAGATGAAGTTACATGGTGTTCGAAGGAAAAAGCAATATATAGTTGTCCATAACTGAACTCTGGCAAGGAGACGTAGAGATTTGTTCTTGGGCTTTGTTGATAGTCATGACAAATGCCATCCTTACAAGGAATTGGTTGTGATGAAAGATGAACAGCAAACTGGTGTTGCTTCTCAAGGGCCGCATTCACACCTGTGGCGGCAAGACCCCCGAGGGAAGACACGGCAGCGGGGAGGAGCTGGATAACAGAAGAAGAGCTGGTGTGAACGGGGATGTGCCGAAGCTTCTCTCGCACATGTCAGGGCAGGATTTTCCTCCCTGACATGCGCGAGGGAAGTCACGGCACATCCCCGTTCTCACCGGCTCTTCTGCTATCTGGCTCCTCCCCGCTGCCAGTCTTTCCTTGTGGGTCTTGCTGCTGCTGCGCCCAGGTCAGGTGTGAATGTGGCCAAGATGAAAACCTGTTCATACTTTGCAGGACCTGTCATGATTCTGCAGCAATGTAATTTGACTGGAGAGAGAAAAAAGCCAATCATGTTCCACTACAGAGATCTCAGTTTGGATTCCAGTTTCTTAGGAAGATGATCAGCTTCAGGGACAAAACATGTGAAGACATACTGGAGGGAACCAATGAATTGAGGAATTCTTCAGCATAATTCTGAACTTCCTCTTCATCACCGGACTAGTCATTGTCAGCACTTTCATAGGTACTAGGGATCTGGATAATTTTTGAATAATCCTGATGTTAAGATCAAAACAAGCTCCATTGGTTGAATAAGGTCTTGCTCTAGATGAGTAATCATATATGCTGCTGACATCAAAAGATTCTCCAACTATCTCGGTTCCTATGCCATTTTCAATCAAGCATTCTTTAGGAATATGACCTGCATGTGGGCCTATCTCAGGCAGTTTGGAAATGACCATGATCAAGCTGCAAAAGGCATGCAGCAAATGCTTGCTCTTCTGCAGATATTTTCACATTATGACACAGTTTGAGGTTTCTGAAACCAGGCCAAAGCGTATTGCATATTAAATATACATTAGTGATAAAAGTCCTAGCCCCTTACTAGAACTGGTAGAAACTGTCTGAAGTTGCTACCAGGCACAATGACTTTGCCTCCAAGAGGCCCTGAATTTCCCATCAAATGTTGTATTTACAAGACTAGAGCAAAAAAGGGTGGTTTTGTTATTTCATATATTCAAGTTCCAGGATGTAAGTAAATATGCTTCACTGTTTTAGCATAGGTTGTGACTTACTGCATATTGTGGGGAAATTTGCCACTATTTGTTAGCTGTTCCTGGCAGATTAGGAAGCAGGACTAGACAGACTTTAAAAAAAAGAATTCTGTCACTAAATCCCACTGGAATGGCAATCCACTGTCATATGCCTGCACTTCAGTACTGTAATGGAAGGGCTTGTAGTAAAGAAGATGTTAATGTGTCTTTAAGGTTAGCTGCATCAGTAGTATGTATATTTTTGAAGTTTAGCTGCCTGGGTAGTGTACATATTTTATACAGTCTTGTTTAACACGGAAATAAAACTTGTGAAATGAAAGAACGTAGTGCTTGTTCTTTTTTCTAGGCAAAATATTTTTACATTGAACCAGTAATCTGCCTGGGGCCATGATTATAGAGATAGGTCCCTGGCCCAGGGGACTTGGGGTGTTTTCAGATGCGACGTTGGCATGGATTAATCTGCTTTAGCGCAGATTAATAAATCCGGATGCCAGCATCACATTAGAAAACAGCCACCAGACGTTTTCATGGTCTAGCTCCCAACTGTGGTGGAGTTTAATCCAGGATGTCACCCAGGGAAATCCCCAAGTGCCAGCCCAGGCTAAACTCCACCATAGTTGAGGGTCAGGTGGCAGACCCAGAGTAAAGCAGGCTATCACGTCTGATAGCTCACTTCACTCACCGTGGTCCAGAGTGGTGGTGGGGACTGGGTGCCATGGTGGGCATCACTGGCCATCGTGGCTGCCTGTAAGCTTGGGGGAGGGGCGCGGTATGCATTACAGGGTCGGGGATGTGAGGATGTACATCCGTGCATCTCCCCGCCCCCTCCCCGGCTCGGGTCGCCATCACTCTTCTTTGGTGGCCGAGCTGAGTCCAGCTCAGATTAATGGTTCCTGCCACAGCCCGAAGCAGTCCATGACGATGGTGGGATCCATCACGTGTAAATGCACCCTTGCAATCTAAACTGGACACGGGGAGGGGGCAACAAGGAGAGGGCCACATAGGGGGGACAGGGATACATTAATGAAGCTGAGAAGCTGTAGGTGCATGTGCTTAGCTTAGTTGCAAAGGAGGAGGGGGATTTTGAAAGATGAAGTAGTAAAAGCGGAATCACATTTTGAAAATGCTTCTTGTCGTATTTCTTGTTAGGAGTCCTCCTCTTCCCAAATTACACTATTTCTCTATTGCATGAGCCCATAGAAAATTGTAAAGGTGCTGATGATGATGATACAGTTAATGTCAGAAACTAATTAAGTTCTCTTCATAAAACTGAAAGGATTTATAAAGGTGAAGGAATAGCATTAACCGAATTATCTACGAATGTAGAAACTGAGGCACAAGAAGGTCAAATGGCCTCTCTTAGGCTCACACAGTGAGTAAGCCATCAACATAGCCAGGATTCTGGGTTTGGGTCTTCTGTTCTAGTCATTAAAAGTTACCACCTCCTCATTCCCCACTCTATTCAGCTCACTTTGGGTGTTAACAAATGAGACCATAGCTCTATGGAGTCCGGGTTTGTTCCGTGCAGCCCCACTCACCTATTTAGCATGTAGAGCGTAATAAATGAGCAGCCTCTTGCATGTATCTCATGTGCATGTGGGCAGCCCTCACTCACGGGTTTAGCATGACCAGCCTAATATACGGACAGGTGTTCTTCCCTACCCTGCTCCACCCACCAACTTCCCCCTTCCCAGTATCCCATCCCCTGTTATGACCATGGAACAAGAACCATGGGAACAAGAAACCAGCCCATCTGTTTCTTTCTTCCAGGTTATTAGGACTTTGGGAGGTGATCCAGCACCTGCTATCTGCCACCTCCAGCCCCCGGCAGTTCATACCTGGGTTGATACCTGCCATTAGTTGGCGACTGTAATTAACTGTTCACTATTCACATACTGCTGAGTTTAAGTAGCAAATTGCATACTTTATTGAGCAGCCAGCTACAACAGCTACTACAACCAGCAAAAAAAAAAGGAACTATGAAAAAATATGATTTTAAAAGACAATCAAAAAAGTATATAAAAACATATACTAAAACCAAGTCAATAAAATATTCCTACAGTATGCAAATCCAAAGTGGGTAATAAAAGTCCAATGTGTTTCGAGTCCTAGTTCTTCTTCAGGGACATTCTATAAAAAGGGAGACAAAGGAAAACCATACACCTAAATCTATACAAAAGGAGGCAGAAAATCTCCACAAAGGTATATACAATAAAAATTGCATGTATATAATTGTACCTGTATATCGTTCCTACAAATAAGGAGTAATAAATAATGAATAAAAGCATACAAGAACCTGAAAGGATGACAAGGGAGGATGGGCCATATACTGCAACCATTTTAACTTTAAACAGATCATAATTTGAAGTACATTTAAAAAACAAATAGAATAAGTGTCACCCAACAACCCATCAGAAAAATAATTTTTAAAAAGGAGAGTAATCTATACTTCTCTTTTATTCAAAGACTAACTTATAATGCATCTCATTGAGGACAGGCAAAAATTACAGTGGTTCACACCTAAAACATAGTTATACAATCGCCGATCTTCAGTCTACTCAGTTTGGTAATCAATTGTATCATTATGTCATAATAACAGTTAGAGGCCATTTTCACATGGATGCCCCCCCCCCCCCGCACATGTGTGTGTGTGTGTGTGGGGGGGGGGGCTCCCGTGGGAACACTGCAGGTGGTGAGTGGGGGTTGTGCGCACTCCTACGCTCCATCCACCTCCATCCCTCACGCACGCACGGAGCAATGGACACCAATGTATTGCCAATAATCCTCTCTTTGTAACATAGGTAAATGGCTAAATAATCAACTTGATCCATTTGTGCATCTCAGTGCAAACTGGCAACCCTTAAATAAATCCTCCTTGATTCTATTTGTATTTATCAGCTCATCTACAATAATAATCAATAAATTCATAATGTATATCAACAATCCTCTTTCCAACAGTGTCCAGAAGCACATTTCATTAGCATCATGTCCCATACTTAAATAATGCTCTACTAGAGGAGTGCCGATTCTCCTATGTTTAATGTTATTTTTGTGTTCATATATGTGAGTCTTAACTTTTCCCATAGTTTTATCTATGTATAGTTTGTTACAGGAATATATAATGGCATAAACCACATATTCTGAAGAACACGTGAATTGCTTTAGATTTTATCTCTGGCCATCAACAGGATTAATAAAAGAAATCAATCTATATGTCAATGAACAACATACACCATTGCCACATGGGTATGCACCTCAGGTCTGTTGGTTACCCATAGTGTATTAGTCAATCTGCCTTCTTTCCTTATTCGATATAAATGGTAGCTATGAACTAGAAGATCCTGAATATTCTTGGTTCTAGTAAAAAATGTTTTAATGTACCTAGTATGTCCAAATACTTATTTAATCTCTGTTTAATTGAAAGACCTACATGGTCATAGGTTAGAACACAAACTAATTTATAATAATCATTTCATTTCTTAGATTGTAATAATTCATCTCTGGGTCTACACAAAGCTCTCCAATAGTCATTTTGGACAATTTGAGCCATGGCCCTGGAGATGGTAATCCTCTGCAAGTCATTATGGAGAATGCAATAGCTAGGAAAGAGCAAGCATCAGGCATGTACTGTCAACCAGGAAGAGTTTATTTTATTTATTTATTAGGGATGGGCGAACACGGTTCAGACATTCGGTGTTCGGCCCAAACTCGACCAGTTCGGACCACCGAACCAGAACTCGAACCCGAACGTGCTGAACATACCGAACTCCGAATGCCGAAATGGCTGAACACTTTGGTTAGTTCGGATTGCGTTCGGTTGAGTTCGAGTGGCTAAAACGTGGTCTACTGTCAGGTCACTGGAAGGTCAAACGTAGCAGGGAGGGGGAAGTAATCTGACTCAGCACAGAGCAGACTTCCAGGCACCAGGGGTGGAGGGTGGAGACTGGCTTGGAGTAGCAGCCAGCCTGCCGAATCACCATCCCTTTTTGCCTCAGACCACTGGCTTGGCAGTCTGCGATTAGGCCACGGGCTAGGCTGCAATGAGCCAATGGGGCTTACGGTGAGGCGGGCGCAGCAAGAAACAAAACTGTCTGCCTCCCCCCTTCCCAATACCTTCTGAGCTAGTTACTGTTCTTGAACAGCAGGCATTTCAGAAGGCTCCCTGTCTCCCAGCAGTTTTTGTTCTCCTCAATCCATTGCAATCCTCCTTCCATTTCACCCATCCAACCCGTCTACCTCCATATTATAATTTATTTAGCTTACCATAGATAGATTTAGTTGTTATTTTTTGGTTTTATCCCTCCCTGTGGTCCCTGTGCTCAATCTTCCTCTCTCCCTCCCCTCTCCATTGAATCCTTTCCCTCTCCCATATTCCATCCCTGATTCCCTTCCCTTCCCCTGATTCATTTAGAGCAGGATTATTAGATTGAATTAGGTTTCATTTCAGTTTTGTAGCCCTCCTTGTGTTGTTTGTGATTCACCCCCATCCCATAGATAGATAGATAGATAGATAGATAGATAGATAGATAGATAAGAGATAGACAGCAGTTACTAGAGTTAACTTAGTGATAGAGAGATACAGCATTTAGTTTTAGTGGTAGGAGTAGGCCTTTGTGATAGATAATCCATTTAGTTAATAGTTGATAGCATTTAGAATAGTTATAGCAGATAGATTTAGTGTAGATAGATAGATATATAATATTAGATTTAAAAAATTACATTAAAAAATTAAAGAAAATTTAAAAAAACAATATAAAAACATTATTTTGGAGGGAGAAATGGAGAAGGGAAGGAGAGACCGATCTGCTGCCCGTAGGGGAGGCAATGGGGCACGTGCCAGAGGC
>QEPC01001476.1:37680-54337 GCA_003113815.1 Sphenodon punctatus | reverse complement strand
AACGAACCGAACGGCCGAACACGAACGTACGACCTGCCCGAACAACCGAACACGAACGGCCGACACACGAACGGCCGAACCGAACGGGCGAACACGAACGCGAGGTACGACCGAACGACCGAACATGAACACACGAACCGAACGCGGCCGAACCGAACGGCCGAACGCGAACACACGAACCGATCGCGGCCGAACCGAACGGCCGAACACGAACCGCGATCTGTTCGCCCATGCCTAATTAGAAGTCAGGGCTGAACATTTATTTAACATTGAACAGAGATAGTGGGTCTGGAATTGTTGAAACTGAACAGAATAGCTGTTTGAAACAATACATTGTCTTGAACTGGGCTCCTGGAAAAATATTATGAACTGAAAAGCCATGTTTTTATTAGTAAAATAAATCATTTGCCTTGCAATCATTGTGTGCCCAGGCTAATGGCACAATCCTGAAGCTGTTTGGCACCGGCTGTAGGTCCTTGCATCAATTCTATATGAGTCCCACTAGAGCTAATGCTGCACCAAGCTTCAGGACTACACTGCTCATGAAAGTATAGACTGTGCAAGGGTCACACACTTATTTCTCAAATATGGTGGAAAAGCTCTTGTGTTGCACAGAGTGTCGGGAAGGGAAATTAATGACTGAACTTTCCAGTGGGAATTTCCAAGTGTCTCTAAGAAAACAGTATCATGTACCAGTTATATATTTTCTGTCTATATAAATTCATGAAATAAAGCCAAATTCAGTACACTGTGAGATTTTTCTTCACTAAGGTAAATGGATTCCTCAAGGATGACTTCAGTTTTCAAAGGACAAGATCTTTACTGTAGCATTCATGCAAAGCAAAACGTATAAATGCACAAAATAGGCCTATGCAACTATCTTTTTTACACAGGGTGACAATAAACATGACAAGGGCTTGCTATGGCCGCCTGGGTCAGTCTGATTCACTCACTGTCACATCAATTTCCGGGTTGGCAAATGTGGGTCTACTTCTACCCCAGTCTGGCCCCCCGGATGATCCCAGGTCCAGAGCCCAAGTCAAGGGCTGCCCAGGAGGGTCAACGTGGGTCATAGTGGGCCACTGCATCTGTTTTCAGCCACATCCCCACCAGGGATTGGGGGCCACCATGGCCAGATGCAATGGCTGCCTGTGATTAGTCACCATGGCTGCCTATCATGGTGGGGGGGAGGGGGCAGAGCTCTGGGGGTGTGGCTGCTAAGCCACATGTTTTTTCTGTTCCCCTGTCCTACTGGGTGTGGGCGAGTGCTCTCTGGCCGGCTGGTTGGGTGCATGTTTATTCTGTACCTTGACCTGATCCCGCCAGGACTGGCGCCCCCTCCCAGAACATGTAGGCAGTGCACTGGATGCATGTTTATTGTCACCCATAGTAAGCCATCTTGTCCTGACCTTGATGTTTCAGGGATATCATGCCTCTCCTAAACAGGAGCACAGATGCCTCCCTCTTTCAGGATACATTTATTCAGCAGCAACATAAACATCCCTCACAGAGTCAGGCTTTTCTTCATCCCTTTAATCTCTCTATCTTGTCCTGTCCCAGGCCTCCCAACTAACCAATGAGGAGTCAGAGTGCCTGCCTGAAGAGACCTAATACACCTTTCCCTCCATTTTCCTCTTGCTACCTCTTCTAAGCCCTGAGTTGGGGGAAACAGCCCCAATTCCCTTCCACTTTAGGGCCTGTCTGTAATTAGTGCCAGCAGCTGTGAGCCTTCTCCAAGTGTAAAGTGCTTAACTTTCCTGGCTGTGTGCCCTGCCAACCCACCCATCAGACACATGGAATAAGACATTTTCCAGACACAAATGTAGATGTTGCAGACACAGTTACCTGAAGAGCATGTGTGTTATTGACACCTACAGGAAAAGTCCTGTACTTTGAAAGTTTGGCTCTGAAAATCATCAAGCTTCCCTACACTGAAAATATAACTACTGGCTCTGATTCTGTAGCAGCTGGGCAAGTATGTGGATTTACTCCATTATTCCTACTGAATCCAGTGGCCCTCACTGCTTGCTTGATACTTAGCTCTAGCCTCTGTACACACAAATATGTTTAGAAAGAAAATTGAGAAGAGCCATAGAACAAAATGATATAGAATTGCATGCTCAGGTCTATCCTTTCTCCTCATTGGCTACAAAGTACAACAGTTTTGTATAGAATTCAAGAATAGGACTGAGACAAGAGCAAGTGTTCTCGTTCTGAAGAGAAATACTGAAATTTTGGGAGTGCTTGTGAGTGTCCATTGGTACTTCGTCAGTTTCTGGTGATTCCACACTTCTGCTAATTTTTTTGTGCCACTTTTGTCACTTCCCTAAGACCTTTTTGTCACTTTTGTCACTTTCCAGGACTTTTCCATCACTTTCTGGGACTTTTTTGTCACTTTCCAGGACTTTTATGGAATTTTTTTGGCACTTTTGACAATTTCCAGCACTTCCCTGGTACTTAGCTGGCATGTTTTCATTTCTGCAGCCCCCAGGGATGTGTGCGAAGCACACATGGGGCTTTGGACTGACCCGTGGCAGCCCTGTTGAATGCGAAAAAAGTATCAGAAAATGGTGAAAACAGTAGAAAAGCTGGTACATTTTCCATGTCCCGTGAATCTCAGTGAATGCCCTGCTCAAAACAGAAGCAGCACTCACTGAGATTTTTTGTTTTAGGTCTATTCAGGAACACAGCACCCATTGTATTACATCAGGTGTGGGGAACCTTAGGTCTGGGGGCCAAATGCTTTCATTGGGTCCTTTTAAAGTTCCTTCCTGGATCTGGCCCCTGGATCCAGTTCCTATCCTCAAGCACTAAAAGATTCAATTTAAGGGCATGCACACAAGGATAGGTGATAGACCCATAGCAGAAATTCATGATCTGGACTCTCCTCTTCCTTCTTCTGTCCTGAGTACACCCCTTAAGCACCACCACTCCCAAATTCCATGTGGTCCTGAGCCTTTTACTAATTTTCAAAGTGGCCCCTTTGAGGGAAAAGGTTCCCCACCCCTGTGTTACATCAATCTCTATCTAACAAGAAAAGGAAATAAAAAAAACAAACAAACTGAGTGAAAACTGATGGAGTATAAAATCTGTCTCAATCTTCCATCCAACATACCCTTGACCATGTTTGCTAGCTGTGTTACTTTCTTCACATATTAACTCAGCATTTCTTCATGTATATGTTCCTCAAGCTCTCTCCTTGTTTATTTACGGTGGTTAGAAGGAAGCAATACAGATCTGAATAGGGCATAAAAGAAGAAAAACATACAATCTATCTCCAACAAGAAGTTCACAGATATGACAAAGGTGCATTTAATTTTATGGATAGCAAGGCTGTAGCTCAGAGGGTAGAAAAACAGTGGTTCCTGTGTTTTCTAGCATCAACAAAATGAAAAGAACATTGTTATAGTACTGTGACCGGAATCCATACAAGGATATCGTGTAAGGACAATGGAACTCAGGCCAGTGGTGGCTGATGGGTTCTAAAGCTGGTGAAGTGCAGAGCGGGGCCATAAATGGGTGTGGCCAGGCCAACAGTAGGAGGACCCTAGCCAATGGTAGGCAGAGCCTAGCCAATAGCAGATGGAGCCAACCAGAATTTTAAAATTAATATGGAATTGTAGAGCCTCAGTTTCCCATATTCAAGTACCTTACTTAAGGTACAATTCAAGAACACATTAGTATCTGAAATACACAAGCAGCATAGGCCACAAGCAAAATGTATGGAAAATGCAGAAAACCCCAATATTATTGGAAGTCCTTTAGCACACCATAAATGCAGCAGCATGGGACCCCAAGACCAGGGAGGGAGTTCCATGCCTGGAACTCCCTCCCTGCCCACATCCGCCTTGCCTCCTCCTTCCGCTCCTTTAAATCCCTCCTCAAGACCCACCTTTTCCTTGCTGCCTTTCCCAATGTCTGCTAGACTTTCCCCTTACTCTTACTGTCTGCCCTCCTCTGATGACTGCTGCTACCAACCTCTTTGTAACCAAGCCAAGCATACACACCTGAGATTTCGCATTTGCTTGAATGTTTGTTTGTCTTCTCCCATGTCTCTCCCACTGTCCCCTCTCCCTGTCTCCCCCCCTTTTGTCTTTTAGATTGTAAGCCACAGGCAGGGACCGCGTCTAGTTCTGTGCTCTGTACAGCACCAGGTCATACGACTGGTGCTATATAAATGTCTAATAATAATAATAACCATGGCATGCTGCACAGTACTCCTGCAATGCAAAATCCAGCTGCTACAGCCAGACAGAGTAGACTAGCCATTAGCCAACATGTGGCGTGGGTAGCCTTCTTACAGAAAAGCCACATTCCACCAAACTGCAAAGAGACAATCTTAAAATGCAGGAGAAATAATTCAAGTGAAGAAACCCTTCTACCCAATCTCTCTCCCTCCAAAATTAGAAAGCAGACGATTATTAGGGTAGAAAACAACAAAGGAACCCTTTTAAAGAAGAGTAGCCTGTGGCGTAACGGTGGGCACTAGAGAAGTTAAGACCATATTTATGGGGGCGGCAGTTCACTGTACTAACTGATCATGCCCCGTTGCAATACCTACAGACTATGACAAACTCAAACTCCAAGCTGCAGAGATGGGCTTGGAACATACAGGAGTATGACATGAAAGTTCAGCACATTAAGGGCACTACCAATGTGCTTGCAGATGCTCTCTCTAGGCAGCATGCCACCTGACAATGGGAGCCCCAGGGCGGTCGAGTGTCACGGGTACTGCGCCGCTAAGACTTTGTAACCTACATATAACTTTGTACACTTTTCTCCTTTGGGGGTGGTTGTGTGACGCCTGAACTCGCAGTCCTGATAAACAGCGTGTTCAGGCTACAGGAGAAGGGGGGGGAGATGTGGCAGAACCTGCCACCAGTAGCAGCTTCCCTGACCTTCCAGCTGACCTTCACTGACACCTTGGCTTCCAGGTACTGCTAGGCAGGATTTCGCAATCCCAGGGAAAGGTACAGCCACCTGACTTACCAAGGACCAATGACCATTGAGGGGGTAGGGGGCTTTTAAAAGGAAGGGCCACACCTCTCGAGGTCTCTCTCCATTTTGTCTTCTGTTTGCTTTGGACACTGACTTGGTGCTGAGGAGCTGAGGGAATGGCTCCAGGCCTATATGGACTCAACTGAAACTTAAAGACTGGACCCCTCTGCTGCAAAGCAAAGGTGCACTTCAAGCAGTGAGTAAATGAATGTTAGATCTGAGGGACCAGTTTAGGCTAAACGCTTCTAAAAGGGCTATCATGCCTAAACAGTTCTGATCATTTACTTTGCTCAAGGATTCAAATTACCTCACACGGTTGTAGCCTGTGATGATGAGTTTATGTTATCAGTAAAGTTTTCTTTCTTTTGATCTAAAGGATCTGTGTGTCTGTGTGTGTTAGCTAATACGCCTCTGTACGCTCGATGCGGCAGAACCTGGGAACTGTTTTTACAAAGAAGTACAAAGGGTCTCATTCTCCTCAGTGGGATGAGGCAGGAACCTGTATAAATAATAAGCACTGAGGTGGTGGCAGCAGTTAAGAGGCCAGTAATAAGTGGGTAACGGGGTGCCGGGAGGCTGGGGCAAACCCCAGTGGGCTCCGTTACGCCACATAGCCATGCCCAGTAGGCCCACAAAATGACCTCTTCATGCCTGGGAGTCTGGAGGGGGGGAAACAGCAGTGCATGCAAACATACAGCAAGGCAAACAAAGCAAACCCTCTTAATTAATTTAAGTTTGTTCAACAAAGAAAACCACTAGACACAACCAAAACACATGGAAGATGCAGAAAAACACAACAATATCATGTGAAGCCCTAAAATGCACGCTATAGCATGTGGCATGGCCTTCTTGCAGAAAACAAATATGGTTCTTTTTAATTGGAGCATAAGCTCTCTAATATAGTATAATAACAGCCAATCAGAAAAATATACCACGTAATAATGCGCATAAGGAAAAGATTTTTTTCTCCAAGAGAACAGTTTTTCATATGAAGCTGAGAAAAGTCCTGTAAATACTTTATATCTTTGCCCAATGTTTCACTACAAATGTAGCTTCCTCAGGGGTCTTCCTTGATGTGAGCAACAGCTACCAAAAAAACCAATAGTCTTTCTTTAGTAATCAGTACAGGAAACCCACTTGTAAATGTACATAATTCAAACTAAATAACACTGTACTAGCATCAATACAAACATAATATTGAATTCAAGACAAATATTCAAATGCATGAATAGGTATCTAAAAACAGGTTTAAATGACTTATCAAAATCACACTCAAGTAGGTCTTTACTTCACAGTTCATTCAAATTGTAACAATACTTATGCCCCATTCAAGTTAGCCACAGCAGCTGTGGGGAAACAGCTATTTTACTTATTTATTATCTACTTTATAATTTCAAAAAGGATTGAAGTTATCTCCAGCCTATGGCAATTTAATAACCAAGTCTACACAGCATTGGGAAAGCGACCCATAGTCACCGTAGGCTCTCAGGAGAACCAATCAGCTGGTTCTCAGAAGAGCAGGGACTCCTCCCCCCCCATCCCCTGGATCAGCATCAGGAGCCCAGGTGCTCGCTCACTGCTGCTGGGGAGGGGGATCCCTGCACTCTAAGTGGGACAGAGACTAGTGCACAAGGAGGAACAACAAATAGGGCAGCACCCAGAGTTGAGCTTTGAGGAGGGATCTTTGTTATCCCTCCTTGCGCACTAGTCGCTGTCTCTGTCACACTTAGAGTGCAGGGATTCCCCAGCAGCAGTGAGTGAGCACCTGGCTCCTGATGCTGATCCAGGGGATGGAGGGGTGGGGTGGGGGGGAGTCCCTGCTCGTCTGTGAATTCTCTTGTGCGTTAGGGTGCCAAGGACAAATTCTTCCCCTTTGCTGGGATGGCTCTCTGCCTCATTGTAGCTACTCTGCACCCCCAGTTCTCTCTATGGGGTGATCACAAAGGGATAGAGGGAGGATCTGTCCATCCTTCTAACAAAGACAGCACTGAACAACCAACCTTCCCCCAGCTGAATGGACCCCCCCAGAGCAGGTTCCCCCCTGCCTGCTGCCCCCCTCCCAGGCTGTAGATCCAAACTGAAAGGAGTGTCATCTTGTTAGAAAATTCCCCCACCACCTCTTTCTAGGCTTGGTACGCTCCCATTTGTGAGAATGGGAGGAGCCACTTGAAGGAGAACAGAAGGTTGCTGCCTTGTAAACGAGGTTCTTCAAGATGGCTCCAAACATTCCACAAGCACCCACCCTTCCAACCCCCCATGGAATTTTCTTCCTAATTGCTTAGGGTTGGAAGGAACTGTGTTGGGTTTAGGTACCTTATATAGGGTGGGGGCATGTGAACGTCCCGTGTTTTTTTTTTTAAGCTAGTGAGCTTGTTATATGCTGGTAAGAGAAGGGCGCACAAGTGAGAATGGAAGGACCCCCTCGAAGAACTTTGTTTACAAGGCAGCAACTTCTCCCGTGCCATGGTGGCTATGTCCCTGGCTGCAATGCTGCGAGAATCACAAAGCTTCCACGCTTAAGGGAAAGGGGAAACTGGCAAACCTGCTGCTTCTGCATGAAATCTACAGTGGCAAAAATACCGTGGCAGCAACTGTGGAAAGCCGCGAGTGCAAGGCACGAAAATCGCTCCCTTCCTAACCATGCTGCTTGGTGCAGAAGAACACTTTCCGCTGGTAAATGCTACCGCAGAGGTACAGCATTTCAGTCCTAGATGACTCCCCATCCATAAAGTAATACCACATAGGCAAGCACCAGTGGCCACAGAGAGATTGACTGACGTGATATATGTGAGGCCAGTACACCTGTGCATGGTGGACAATACCGCATGCAGCTCTCTCCAGTTACTGTTTCATGGTCATGTGAAGGAGTGGCCATTAAAGATCATGCTAATCTTCAGTACCATCCAAAGAGACATAACAATAAACAAAACATAGGGTGAAAATAAATGAGATGATAGCCCACATTAGCCCCTACCAGGTGGGTGTTCACCTGCCCATCTGTTAGGTGTTTATCAGATGTTAGCCCACCCCTCTCATGCAGCCCTCACTCGCTCCCCACTCATGAGGAGTGTCCTGTTATCCAAGGACATTGTGGGCCTACCATGTGGACCAGTGTACACTAATGAACGCCTATGTTGCTGCGTCATGTTAAGTAGGTTCACCTGCTGATTCACCCACATTCAGGTCCACTGGCACCATAGAGTCATGCCTAGCATGACTGCTAGAGGAAAGAAAATGAATGTGCTCTCTCAGCTGACAGGCAGCTATGAGAGGGGGTTCAGGAAGGACCTTCTCCAGAGGATCTGTTTCTGCACTCCTCTATCCATTTTGGAAAGGAACCGAGGGGACTCAGGGGAGTGAGTGAGTGAGAGGCAAGGTTCCTTTGGAGGATCCATGGGGCTGCTGTGCTCCCCTCAGTTCCTCTCCCAATCGGAGAGATGAGTGCAGGTGAAGATCCTCTGGAGAAGGTCCTTCCTGCAGCCCCTACTCTCTCCTCTTGCAGCCGCCTCTCAGCTGAGAGAGTGCGATTGCTCTCTCCTCTTGCAGCCATCTCTGAGGTGGGAGAGCATGTGAGCACTGCTTCTGATGGAAAGGGGGGTCATGGCCAGGAAAGAAGCCTTCTCTGTCTGTGACCCCCCTCCTTTCCATCAGAGCCAGGGCTGGGAAAAGGAAAAGCACTGTGGTGCCACTAGTGGTGGATACCGCCAGCCCCGGAAATGTGCGCAGGAGGCTGCCCATTTATTAGCTCTACAGGCTAAAAAATGTGAGTGGTGGCTGAGTGGAGGTTGCCTGGAACAAACATGGACTCCAGCAGGCTATTGTGATTTGAAAACACCCATAATCACCAACCACCCACTAGCCAATAAATATGGTGCACAGCTATTATGTCATACATGTAATCACATTTTTGCATTGTCATGTCACACATAGGCTGAACAGCCGTTTGGTAGACTACTGTAAACCACATGGAACAACCACATGGACTGCAGTGCCAATATACACTGATTAGAAGACAAAGACTTTGCATAAGACAAAGTATGCAGCTGACACAGTTACCACAATGAAGTTGGCAGGGGCGGTATAAGGAGCATGTTTATGTCACAGATAAGGCACATAAACACCCTCATCTTGAAGGCAGACAAACCCAAGAAAGACTGAAAAGAAGGCAAAGTACAGGCTGTGTCCTCTGACTAGGAAACAACATCTCCATTGATTAATGTTTGAATCTCAGCAGTCACGCAAGAAGTAGTTTGCAGATACAAATGAATGGCATTACTGTGGTAACAATGGAAACACAAATCTCATATATAGAAAAATTAATACAACAATTTTTACACTCACCTAAGTGTCATGGTGCTGGCCAGTCTTTTACCTAGTTTACTATAAAATAATGTTTATGCAGTTATCCTAACCGCTGTGTGCATGTGCGTGCGTGTGCGTGTGTTCATTCCCTTTGATATCACAGGTTAATTTCAACCAAATTTGGGAGAAGGACAGAAGCTCCAAACAAAAGTAAGAACATAAGAAGTGCCGTACTGGGTGAGACCCATGGTCCATCGAGTCCAGCATCCTGTCTCCGATGGTGGCCAGTTCCAATAGCTCGAGAGAAGTACATGTACAGGTCATGGAGGTGTGACCCATCTCCTGCTACCTAACTCCCAAATACTATTAGCCAGGGGTGTAAGCCACAACTAGTAAACTTTTATGGCTCTATTCTCTAAGAATCTATCTAGATTTTGTAGTGGAAGTTTAGGCCTTTGTTGAATCCAATGGACAAAGACCTAAACTTCTCTAGCCTACCCCATCCTCCCTTAGCACTTTCCCCCTTTGTATTGCTTACCTCCCCAGCTTCTTACTTTCTGTTACCCTGGTTCATTTATCACCCTTCTTTCCCCTGCCTCCACCTCCTCTGTTACATGATATATAGCCACTGTACTTTGCTCAAATCATCAGTTCTGACTTCTCCATGCCCAAGGAAGGACCATGTGAGGTCCAAAAGCTTGCAAATTTCCACCAACAATAGTTGGTCCAATAAAAGATATCATTCAAATGACTTTGTTTCAACCTCTGTCACTCGGGAACAACATGGCAACCACACTCTCTGGATGACAATCGTAAGTACATAAGAACATAAGTAGTGTCATACTGGGTCAGGCCAATGGTCCATCAAGCCCAGCATCCTGTCTCCAACAGTGACCAATCTCAATCACTTGGAAGAAGTACCCAATAGGTCACAATGGGGTGATCCGTTCCCTGCTGCTCACTTCCAGCTCTTGACTGTTCCCCAAAACCTACCCGACTAATAGCTGCGAATGCATCTACCCCCCAGAAACGTATCCAATCCTTTTTTAAACCCAACTATACTACTGGCCTTGACCACATCCTCTGGCAACAAATTCCACAACTTAGTTGGGTGTTGAGTGAAAAAAAATACTTTCTTTTATTTGTTTTAAATCTGTTACTTGTTAGTTTCATGGGGTGTCCCCTAGTTCTAGTACTATCTGAGAGGGCAATTAACCGATGATTTTATAAACTTGTATCATATCCCCTCTCAGTCGTCTCTTCTCCATGCTGAAGATCCCTAACCTATCTAGCCTTTCTTCATAGGGGAGCTGTTCCATACCCTTTATCAACTTTATTGCTCTTGTCTGTACGTTTTCTATTTCTATTATAGCTTTTTTTGAGATGGGGTGACCAGAACTGCACACAGTCCTCAAGGAGTGATTGCACCATAGATTTATATAGAGGCATTATGGTATCTTCAGTTTTATTCTCTATCCCTTTATGAATAATTCTTAACATTCTGTTAATTTTTTTGACCACTACAGCACACTGAGCTGAGGATTTCAATGTATTGTCCACAATGGGTGAAAACAGACATGACGCTAACCACCCTTTAACCACCCTTGGTGGTCATTTATGCATGTTGCAGGGCTGCATAGGGCACCAATACAGCCCTGCAACATGCATAAATAACCACCAAGGGTGGTTAAAGGGTGGTTAGTGTCATGTCTGTTTTCACCCAATGACTCTAAGGTCCTTTTTCCTGAGTGGTAACTCCTAATTTAGAACCCAGCATTGTGTACATATAGTTTGGATTATTTTCCCTATGTGTATCACTTTGCACTTGTCCACATTAAATTTCATCAGTCATTTAGATGCCCTGTCACCCAGTCTCACAAGATCCTCCTGCAATTCTTCACAGTCCACTTGTGTTTTAACTACCTTGAATAACCTTATGCCATCTGCAGATTTGATCAGCTCACTCTTTACTCCCTTTTCCTGATCATCAATGAATACATTAAACAACACCGGTCCCAGTACAGATCCATGAGGCACTCCACTATTTACATCACTCTGTTGTTAAAACTGACCATTTATTCCTACTCTTTGTTTCCTATCCTTTAACCAGTACCAATCCACAATAGGACACTGCCTCCTATCCCATGACTTTTTAATTTCCTCAAGAGTCTCTTATGAGGGACCTTATCAAATGCTCCCTGAAAATCCAGATACACTATATCGACCGGTTCACTCCTATCCACATGCTTATTTACACCCTCAAAAAACTCCAATAGATTAGTGAGGTACAACTTCAGCCATTTTTGCACAGATGCCCACCCCCCGAGTGTGTGGGCAAGTGTGCGGTAGGGCGGTGGGTCTGTGCAAATGCCACAGCAGTGGGGTGTGTGTGTGTGCATTCGTGCAAACAGCACCATGCAACATTCACCTCCACCCATCACCCACCTGCAGAGCCATCCAGCAAACTGGAGGAGGCTCCGTGGTTGGTGATGGGTGGAAGTGAGTGTGTGCCTGTGGAGAAGGATGCACACCTACCTCCATCCACCGTTGGTGCTCACCCATCCCCCCACCTACCTCAGCTGTGCAAAACCAGCCTTCTTTGCTAAATCCATGTTGACTCTTTCCCATTAAGCCACGTTTATCAATATGCCCAGTAATTCTGTTCTTAATAATCACTAAAAAAATTTTTTTTAAATGTTAAAGGCAGAACCATTTCTAAAACAAAAAACTTTCCTCTAGACCAGTTCGCAAAATATATTTTACTCTAACTTAAATTCCCCAAAACATGAAAATTAGTTGCAATTTCAATTAAAAAAACATTTAACATCCATTACAACAAAAAATAAATTCCAAAAAGCATGAAAATTACCATCAACATTACCGGAAGATGTTTGCTAAACTTATTACCATACATACTTACTCTTTTTACTATTTATCACTAACTAAACCATCATATTATTTCTTTACACGTCATTTATTTATTATCAATCAATCAATCAATACTTTTATTAGACGCTAGCTTCCGCCATGGTCAAAACAACAACAACAATACCTACGTATAATACAATAAACTCTAAAACGTATAAATAAATAAAACATATACAGATAGATCATACATCATCCTACTAATGATGTAGGAACTCAAAATTAAAAGACAATATATAAAGGAATCCAAAGCACATAAAAAGAAAAATTCTCAAATTTAACATAGTGCAGTGCGGATTCTTGAAGCCAGTAAAACAAACAAAGCGACTGCCTGGATAACTTCCTCATCCTGGGATACTAGTAGATCAACTACATTATGCTTATTTAATAAGCATCTCTGGTCCCATAAAGGTGATATCCAAACCAGCCTGAGAGACTCGTATAAGGGGCAGAAGAGAACAAAGTGCTCCACATCCTCCACTACTTCACTCCTACAGGGACAAAGTCTTTGCGGATATGGTATATTCTTAAAGCGGCCCTCCACAACAGCAGTAGGGAGAAGACCGAAACGCACAGAGGTAAAAGCCCTGCGCAGTGTGACGTCATTTAATTTGTCCAAGTACGGTTCCAGCCTATGCAGTTGTTTAAGGGTGCCTAATTGTGGGGCTGCCTTCCAGGATGCCAGAGCTGCCAGATCGTCCTGTTTAGAGATATCAGTCAGCCTTAATTTGACCAAATCCTTTTGCAAAGACAGGCTTTTCCCTTGCAAGCAAGAAATTGAGAGGCCTGCCCTAGTCAGATAGATCATAATTTGGGCAGTCCACGGATATAAGAGCGCCCCTGAGTGCTCTAGCTCTTCCTCCAGACACTGAACTGGCAAGGAAGAGCCTTCCTGATTAGTCAGCCTAAGCCAATACCCCAGGGCCCGCTGCTTCTTAAGACAATCGATAGACATAATGCCTGTCTCAGCCCTTACCACTGGGGCTGGAACTCCCTGTGGTACTCTTAGCAGACCTCTCAAAAAAACATTCTGAACCATCTCCAGAGCCTGCGTATTCATTGACAAGGTCACCTCCGAGCCAAATGTCAGCAGAGATTGCACTTTGGCTCGAAACACTTCCAGAATCAAGGAGATCTTAATTCCGCCTGAGTTAGATGCCAGACGCAGAATCCCCTTACTTGCCCTTTTAGCCTTCAGAACAGTTAGCTTCCTGTGTCTTGTCCATGACCCGTTGTCAGAAAGGGTAATCCCTAGGTAAACATAGGAAGATACCTGCTGGAATTCCATACCCCTAATCACCCAGCTACGCTTTAGGGTCCTTTTCTTTCCCACAACCATTATATGTGATTTTTGCAGGTTTATTTCCAGCTCATTCTCGGCACTATAATCAATCAACATTCCCAAAAGATTGCGCAGACCTTTCTGCGTTTGAGAAAATAGGACGATATCATCCGCATACATTAATATGCGGAGACTCCTGTCCTTAATCTTTGGGGAGTGTGAATCTGACAAAGCCAGTCTGGCTGGAAGATCACTCAAGTATAAGTTGAAAAGGAGGGGGGCCAGGACACATCCCTGCCTTACCCCCCTCCTAACTCGAAATGGGTCTGACAAGGTGCCATCTGCTTTCAGTCTGACCCTTGCTTGATTCCCTGCATGTACATACATGAGTAGGGACAGAAGGTGACAGTTAATCCCTAAATATTGGAGCTTTTTCCAGAGTTTCACTCTGGGCACAGAGTCAAATGCCTTTCAGAGATCAATAAAGGCCATAAACATCGTCCCTGTCCGTATTTTCACATATTTCGTAATTATGTGAATTAGGATGAAACAGTTATCAATAATGGAGGAACCCTTCCGAAATGCACTCTGTTCCTGAGGAATCAGATTCTGCCCATATGCCCATGTCTCAAGATGGTCAAGCAATAACTTAGTATAAATTTTAGCTATAATTGGTAAAAGGCTTATGGGTCGGTAACAACTCGGGTCATTTGGGTCCCCCTTCTTAAAGATAGGAATGATAATGGAAATACCCCAATCTCGGGGCATTCTCATTGTGGTATTGACCAATGTAAAGAACGGTGCCAAAAAGGCAGCCCACCATTCTGGGCAGGCCTGTAGAGCCTCAGAAACTATAAAGTCAATACCAGGAGCTTTGTTGCGCTTCAAAGATTTAATAACCGCAACTACCTGGTCTGTTGAAACATCAGGGCTGTAATGTGGATTCTGCGTTTGCGTCGCGGAATTGAGGGGATCCGAAAGGAAATCCTCTTCATCCTCTCCCCTCTGTCCAAAAAGTTCCTCAAAAAAGGAAATCCATCTCTCTGCCTCTATTGAAGCTATAGTGGTACCTGTACGCGGTGAGAGCTCGGCATTGAGAATTGCCCAAAATGATCTCGAATCCTTTGTAGAGGCAGCGACCAACAGCTTTGCCCATAATAGCTGGTTGTACCCCAATTTTTTGTCCTTTATCAAAGCCTTATATTGCCCTCTTACCTGCCCAAATTGTGCTCTAGTTAAATCTGTGGGCTCCCTTACCCACAGATTCCGGGCATAGATCAGTAGGCGTTTAACCCGCCTGCATTCCTGATCAAACCACCCATGGGGTTTGAGCTGGGAAGTGCCTGGAGCTCGAGACAAAATTCGGTGAGCAAGGGCCATCACAATCAGAGAGTATTGTTGTTCCCACGCTACAATATCCCGGCTTGGGTCACAGGTTAGCTTAAGTGCCTCTACAGACTGACTCAACTCTGAGCTCCAGAGCAGACCCAGGGTTTTAGGCAGAAGCGAATCTTTCCATTTGACCCGAGTCCTATGACTACCTGGGTTTACATGTAGAGTCTTACTAATGCATAGTTTTAAACAGTGAGTGACCTCGACTGTCAAGGCCAGATGATCGCTCTCTGGGCGTGATATCAATGTAAATTTTGTAAACCGTGCCCTCTGATGGGCCTGCACCACAATATAATCTATCACACTCTGCCCAGCATTACTAACATAAGTAAACTCTCCGATTGGGTCTCCTGATCCCTGTCCATTTAACGCCCTCAACCCATTAGTCACGAGTAGCTCCAAGAAGCAGACCCCTGTTTCGTTCCTTACTAAATCCCTAGATTTCCTTGTCATTAAGGGTAGAGGTTCTTCTGGTCCTGATCCCAGGTCAGGATCCTGGGAGACCCCTATCCTAGCATTCCAATCCCCCGCTATAACATACAGAGCAAGGGGAAACTGCTCAAATAGCTGTTCCAACATGGCATCAAATGCCCCCCAAATATCAGCTCTATAATACGCAGATGAGACTGGAGGAATATATATATTGAAAAGCAGCAACTGGATCCCGGAAGGTGATTATCAGAAGTTACCTACGGACATTTTTTCATACTACTTTAACTCTGTCCTTTTGTGCAAAATTGCATTGCATACAACCAATTGTATACAGTTGTCTACCCTCACATCGTGAACATTTCATTGTATAAACTGTATATAATTTCTATACATGTTAAGGACAGAGTTAAGGCAGTTTTAAAAAATGTTCTCAGGTGACTTGTGATAATAAATAAATAATGTGTAAAGAAATAATGTGATATATTAGTTAGTGGCAAATAGTAAGAAGAGTAAGTATGTATGGTAATCAATTTAGTACATATCTTCTGGTAATGCTGATAGTAAATTATGGAATATATATAGACAATCTAGACATAATTTCCGTGCTTCTTGGCTTTTATTTTTTGTTGTAATGTATACTAAATGTTTTTTTAATTGCAATTGTAATTAATTTTCTTTTTTTGGAGTTTAAGTTAGGGTAAAATATATTTTGTGACATAGTTTTGAAGAGGAAAGTTTTTTGTTTTGGAAATGGTTCTACATTTAGTTTTTTTTAAAAAAAATGAGGGTTTTTTTGGTTAATAAATTTCCAAGTTTTTTTAGATGGAATGAAGGTGAATTTTTAACATAGCATCCACAAGCACACCAACCTTCATGATTGTGGAGTTTTGGTCACCGGCATGGAGTCCTGAAGAAGTAGTTATACAGACAAAGATCCAGATATAGTGTAGTATATCAGTTATTTTGTCCCAGAAATAATAAACCAGATATAAAATAGAATACAAAATGTAATGAAAACATTATGGCATTCATCCTGGCACATGTCAGCCCCCAATGGGGTGCAGGACTTATTAGATTGGTCTGCCCCCAGAGACTTACGGAACCGGATCCGTTCCGGAATGCTCTGGGGGAGTTTCCCCTGGACCTTGACACCCGCTTGGTCGATGATCTCGTAGCCTTCTGGAACACCTTGTTGGCCAAGACCATTGACAGAGTGGCTCCCAGGTGTCTGCTGCCCTCCCGAGTCTCCTGCAGGTCTCCTTGGTTTACTGAGGGCCTGTGGAGTTTGAAGCGGGAAAGCAGGTGATTGTGGTGCCGGACTCACGA
>QEPC01001476.1:11466-29709 GCA_003113815.1 Sphenodon punctatus | reverse complement strand
GTTCAAGCAGCTTGGAAGCAAAAGGAAGGAGTGAGACAGGACGATAGCTAGAAGGGTCAGAGGGGTCAAGAGTGGACTTTTTGAGAATAGGAGAGACTGTGGCATGTTTGAAGGCAGAACGGAAAGAGCCAGGGAGAGGTTGATGATGTGCAGGAAGGAGGGGGCAACAGTGGGAGTAATGGAGGTGAGGAGGCAGGAAGGAATGGGATGAAGGGGGAGCTGAATCTGGAGCTGCTGCTGAAGCTGGAGCTGTCATTTTGAAAGTGCCGGGCCTGCTGTTGTGCATGTGCATGAGGACCCCAGCGCTTTCAAATTGACTGCTCCAGCTTTTTTAGATGCAGTGACTCCAACTTCAGTAGCAGCTTCTTCAGCAGCGGCGTGGTGCCTCTCTCTCTCTCCTCACCCCCTCTCTCCTGCCCCCACCCATCGTGTCATTCATCTCCCCCCACCCCCAACAGATGGAGCTGCTTCGAGGGTGGAGGAATGTAGCTGGGGCAGAGTTCTGCCTGTTCAAGCAAGAGGGATGCTGGAGAGTCAGACAGATAGGTGAGTGGGTGGGGAGGGCAGTGCAAGTTCCTCCCTCCACTCTACCCCCACAGCTTCAAGGGTGGAGGCAGGTGGGTAGCTCTGGTGGCAGGGGGATGGCTGTTTGATCCAGAGAGATGCTGCCAATCCCCTCCAGCAGGTCTGTGTGGGGCTCAGGAAATTGCACGGAGGGCAGGAGGAGAAGTGGGGCTAGTTTATGACTGACTCTCCACTCCTGCCTGGCATGGGGATCTAGCAGCCTCTGCAGACCTAGGCACAGACAGCTGGGACTCTGCAGATCCACCCCCGGAGTAGCTCGGGGCAGTAGAATACAAACAGAGGGGATATTCCCACCTGCAGCATGGTGATTTGGGCTCCAGCAACACTGACTAAAGCAATGGGGAGCTAACATGCCAGGCTGGCTGGGGCTCAAGAGCTAGTGGTGAGCAGCAGCAGAGTGAGTGGGAGGGAGGTGGTGTCGAGTCCCTCCCTTATCCTCATTCATACTGCTCAAGCTCACCGCAGGACTCACCACTCTGCCCAAGAAGCATGGGCACTACTGCACATACGCGAGCCAGTAGAACTGATTTTTTAATGTTTAATAACTCTTATTGGCTGCATGAAACATCATCAGAGAACAGCAGCACTTAATGTAGATCTCACGCTCCAAGGCTGGGGAATCTGGGGGCTCAACATGTCCCGCTGGAGGAGATATTGATGATTCAAAATAGTCAGGATGCTGTGCATTTTGACCACAACCAGTTAACATTTCAACAGTTATAACTTTTATTTTCTGGCTGGATCTTTGCACGTATGATGGTCTCCGCAAATATAAGCCATGGACAAATTTTTAGAACTGTAGCGCAAGCGGTTTTCTCAATATCAGGGCTTCAGCAGTCCCCTGTTTATAGCGGAGAGTGGTTATGCCTTTAACTTACTTGCAGCAACTGCTGCAAGTAAATCATGAATATAGAGAAAGTAAGGATGCCATGTTGGCCCCAAATATAGGCAACAGAGACAAAGTAGTATAGTAGTATCTTTTATTGCACCATCTTCAGTTGGTGGAGGTATGCAAGTTTTCGGACCTCACAGGGTCTTTCATCAGGCAAGTCAGGAGTTAAATCTGTAGACTGAGCAAAGCAGTGTAGATATACACAGTGATTGGAAAGAATGGCAAAGAGAGGAGGGAAGGAGAAGGTGAGAATGAGACCCAGCGGGGAGGTCTGCATTTCAAAGGAATGGAATACATTTCAAAAGGGTGGAATATAAAGACGTGGGAAGAGTAAGAGCTGCTTATAGTAACTAAACTTAAAGATTCCTGTAACTGTAGACACTAGACAGTCATTAGACTTACACATTCCTGTAATTGCTTGTGAGACCTATGTCCAAATTGCGTCCATTTTTCTTTGTATCTAGTAGAGCTATGCATTTTTATTCTCAGGCTTGCCTTTTAAAGGTGTTGAATAGGTTTCCTTTTAAGACATGAATAGAGAGGTCAGAAATAGAGTGGTCACTCTGGGAGAAATGAATGCCAACAGTTGCATCTGTGCTCTTGTCCATGATCTTTTTTTCCGTGTGAGTTCATGTGCAAGGGTTGGTGGGTTTCATCTACATACCTCCTATGGGGGCATTTAGTGCACTGAATGAGGTATACCAGATGTTTAGATTTGTAGTTGTAAGTCCCTTGGTATTCTGAGTAGGTTACCATGGGATGTCTGGATGCTTTTCTCAGTAGAGAAGTGAAGACACATTTTACATCTCCTGTTACAGCAAAGTCTTCTTCCTGTAGGGGTGGGGGTTTCCTGGCTGGTGGAGATCTTGCTCAGGATAATTAGCTTAGAGAGTTTGGGAGAGACAAAGCCTGGACTCTCTTAGAATTTCATGAAAACTTCAACAGACATCAACACTCAATTAAACTTACACTGGAACATTCCCAGAACAACATCAATTTCCTGGACACCACAGTCAGCATAAACAATGAAACCCTACAAACAACAATATACAGGACACGTACGGACCACCATACATATCTCCACAGATCCAGCAACCACCCCAGATGCACCAGGAAATCAGTCATCCATAGCCAAGCCCTCAGATACCACAGAAACTGCTCCAACAAGAAGACCAACGATGGTCACGTTTCTACACTGAAAACTGCTTTTACCAAACAAGGGCACTCAATCAGAGAAGTGAACTGTATAATAGAATGGACTACCCAACTACCTTGAGAGAACCTGCTACATTACAAAAAGAAGGAACCCTCCAACCACACACCTTTAGTTGTTACTTATCATTCCAAACTGGAACCCATATGTAACATCAAAGAACTCCAGCCTATACTGGATGAGGACCCAACCCTGAAAGAGATCTTTCATGAAACTCCTCTTCTGGCTTTCAAACAACCTCCCAATCTTTCTCAGCTAGTTATCTGGGAGTCATGCAGGCTATGCAAGGTTAATCAGCAGATCTAAGAAGTCAGAATGAAGGTTCAGACTTTCAGGTGGCTGTAGTTAATCCACATAAGCCTTCAGAAAAGAAACAAATTCCTTCTCATTCACCCTTTTGAAATGTGGGCCTCCTCCCTGAGTCTCATTCTCACCTTCTCCCCGATCCTTCCTTTGCAATTTGGTAAAAACAGACAGCTGCATGTTTGTTTTCACCCAAAGTTGCTTAAGGGTGAAAACAGACATGATGCTAACCACCCTTTAACCACCCTTGGTGGTTATTTATGCATGTTGCAGGGCTGTATTGGTGCCCTATGCAGCCCTGAAACATGCATAAATGACCACCAAGGGTGGTTAGTGTCATGTCTGCTTTCACTCTAAGTTACAAGACTCCAGAGCTACCCACCATGCAAAAAAAAGAAAAAAAGAACAAGTGCTTTGTCATCACCTAGCCACCTCCCAGTGCCAGCAATTTGCTTGCACTGTGCTAGCAAATGTCTAATGTCTAATAAACCTAACAAAAATGAGCCAACCAGTATCAGGAACAGGTGTTCACAGGAGGACATTGAAAATACAGCTACAAGTGGAGGTGGGGGGACGGGACGAAGCCAGAGGCAGTTCCTCATGGCCTAGTTGTGACACTATTGCTCCACGTCCTGCTAAGGAGAGGTTGTGACAATACAGCATCTTCAGGGGAACATAAAATGTGCATGATAATACTTTTGCCAAAGAGCCCCAATTCATCCACAGCCACTAAAAAGAATGCAGTCATGGCAGGACACCAAGTATTGGGTCACTGCTTGCTTTGGGCTGTTCATGAGGGCTTAGCAGACAGTCTAAGAGACAGATAGAAAGCAGAAAAATAAAGAAGCAAAACTGGGACTGTGCAGACATGAATCTGTACATGCCTGGTCCTCAGATCTGGCACCTTGTTCATTCCTATGCTGCCTGTCTTTCATTACACCTGGACTATTGGCAACTCCTAGGGATGGTTCCGCCACTGACTCCAATGCAATTTCCTGTGCCAGCTTTTCCCTTCCTCTCCTCATGCTCCAGACTCATTTTGACTCTCCATGTTCCCTGCTTTATACTGGTTGTTAGAAACAGAGACAGCCACCAGCTTCTGCTATTCATTTACGTGAGTGGCTGCCATCCTTCATGTACTCCAGTTGTGATCCAGGGCAGCTGTTGTGGTAGTTGGGGTGGGACAGAGCAGGCTGACAGATGAGCTGGCAAGTGGTTTCTCAGGCACTCTCAAGTGGCTTCATGGGAGTTTCCTGCATCGTGTGCCAAGGAATTTGGCATCTTTCCCCATCCATTTTGGTCTTATGTTCTTACCTCTGGGTCATCTTCTTGCTTTTGACTCAACCTTTCCTACAGCTAAACAAAAACATAGTCAAGTCAAAGCCAAAGTCCATCTTGAGCTATGTGCCCATTGGGCTGGTGTGGTTAAGGCACAACAATTTCTGTGGCCTGTGGTACACAATGAAGTGATGCGGCCAGCATTACATCCAACCACCTAATCAGCATGAGCCCTTGGAAACTATTTTTCAGAAAGGCACCTCTCAGACATATGGGCCTCCAGACATGAACAGCCGTGGAATTACTATTGACCCTTGAAGTTAGGAGTCCATCTTGCAACAGGAAAGTCATTTCAGAGCTGGATGCTGACTTTTTATGAGGAAATGTTCTTTGCTGTTTGCATTTCTGGAAATACAGAAGGACAGGGATACTACTAATGATATGGGCTTCACAGTCTAGGATGAAGTGATATATGGGTGTGCACTTCGTTTTTGTTATTTCAATAATGAAAACAAAATTTTAGTTTTTTGTTTTCACAAAAACGGAAATGATAATAAAATCAATAACAAAATTTTGTTTTTCATTATCCGTGTTGGTATTGGTATTGGTATCGCACAAAACCAAAAATTTTGTTTTCAATTTTGTTTCCATTTTCATCAGCACATCTGTGTGGGGGGCTCTGTGTGTGTGTGTGTGTGTGGGGCTATAATGAGATGCAGTCTGCTGGCAGTTCTGCCACTGGCACTTACTTCTAACACACACACACACACACACACACACACACACACAGAGTCAGTGGGGGGGCACTGACAAAAACAGAAACTAAACCGAAAACAAAATTTTCAATTTTGTGCAATACCAATACCAATAACAAAACCGATAATGAAAAATGAAATTTAATTATTAACGAAAACAAATAACAATAGTTTTTAATAATGAAAACGATAAACAAAAATGAATAATGACATGGGCCCCTGGTGCACACCTCTAGATATGACTGAGATGAGGCCATTCTAATCTCTACCCTTGGATGAAAGCTTGATAACAACCTATGGAACAGATGCGCAGATACCTCAGCCTCCTTATCATCATTCAAGACTTTTCCCAATCATCTGACATCTCTTCATAGGGCAAGATGGAAGGATTAGGTACCACAGCAGCCTAATAAATTGACTGGTCTTTTTAGCTTTGGTGAATAAAAAGCTTTTAATGTCACCAGCAAGGGCATACTAGTAAGGAGAAACTGGGTGATACTAAACATGATGGGGGCCCACTATAGTCCCCCGCTATGGCCCACCTGAGCCAGAGACTCCCTGTTAAGTTTATTGCCAGGTCACCAGATGCAGGTCTGCTGATACTCCAGCCCGGGTAAATGACTGGTCCGGATGTGGTCCCTCAGATGATTCCAATCCCACAGCTTGGGCCAAGGGCCATTCAGGCTGGCCAATGTGAGCCAGTATGTATATTTGTGGCCCTATCCCCTGCTGGAGATTGGGGGTTGCTATGTCCGGGAGCTAGGGATGGGCGAACATGGTTCAGAAGTTCAGAGTTCGGCCCGAACTCGGCCTGTTCAGATGACTGAACCCGAACCCAAATCTGAACACGAACTGACCGAACCGAACTCAATTCCAAACATCGAAATGACCGAACAGTTTGGTCAGTTCGGATCACGTTTGGGTGAGTTCAGGTGGCAAAAATGTGTCACTGGAAGGCAAAACGTGACAGGGAAGGGGAGTCAGCTGAGGAGGGGTGGAGAGGCTTGGAGCCAGTCTGCCCAATCACCATCCATTTTCGCCTCAGACCACTGGCTTCGCAGTCTGCGATTGGTCACGGGCTAGGCTGCACGGAACCAATGGGGCTTGCGGTGAGGTGGACGCAGCAAGAAACAAAACTGTTTGCCTCCCCCCTTTCCAACACCTTCTGAGCTAGTCACTGTTCCTGAACAGCAGGCATTTCAGAAGGCTCCCTCTCTCCCAGCAGTTTTTGTTCCTTCCTATTCCTAATCCATTGCCATCCTCCTCCTATTTCACCCATCCAACCCATTTACCTCCATATTATCATTTATTTAGATTATATTAGATAGATTTAGGTGTTATTTTTTGTTTTTACCCCTCCCTGTGTTCAATCTTCCTCCCTCCCTCCCCCCTCCATTGAATCTTTTCCCCTCTCCCTCTTATTCCATCCCTGATTATTCCCATCCCCTGTTTTAAGTTTTGGATTTATTTAGAGTAGGAATATTATTAGATTGATTTTCATTTCAGTTTTGTACCCCTCCATGTGTTCTTTGTGTTTCCCCCTGTGTAATATTGTATATATAGATAGATAGTTATTAGATAGACAGTTACTAAATAGATATACGTAGTAGTTAGCTTAGTTATAGAGATAGAGATACAGTGTGTTTGTAGGACGAGACCTTTGTAGTCAATTATTAGGATATTTCATTTAGTTCAATAGGTTTTAGAATATTTAATAGCAGTTAGATTTAGTGTAGAGATAGATAGCTATAAAAAAAGAAACAGCCACTCCAGCCCCAGGACCCACCATCAGGGTTCTGGGGCCTACGTTACTGGTGGGGGGGAGGGGGCTGTGGCCAATATGTATCAAGAAGCTGCCACTCTAGCCCCAGGACCCACCATCATCAGTCTGGGGCCATCATTCCTTGCACGGAGACTATGTCATTCCACCGCATCAAGAAACAGCCACTCTAGCCCCAGGACCCACCGTCATGTGTCTGGGGCCATCATTCCTCGCACAGAGAGCCTTTTTCTGAATGCCCGAACTGGACGGCCGACCCCGGTGAACGAACCGAAAGGGCGAACCGAACAGGCGAACCGAACCGGACTGAACTGAACAGCCGAACTCGAACCGTGATCTGTTTGCCAATTCCTACTGGCAGCCATGGCTGGCCATGATTAGTCTCATGACTGCCTGTATTGGGCAGGGTCGCTCAGCTGTACATGTGTTCCATTTCCCCACCAAGGGGGTGGGGAGAGCTTGCCATGTGCTGACCTAATCCCACCAGAACTGCCCTCCCCCCCAAGCGTTTACTTTCATCCATGGAAGCACATGAAACTGGTGCTTTTTGGTGTATGACGTACCTTTCTGGAACAGTCAGTTACTTACTGTAACTGACATTATTTGGGATGGTTCTGTCCATTTGCATTCCTGGCCTTCTGCTAGCTCTGCCAGTGGTTTTAAGAAGCTTCTAGAGCAGTCCTTTCAGAAAAGTGCTCCCCACCGCTACCCTCAGATTATGTGCCAGTCTGTGTGTGAGACCAAGGGCATGAAGAGAGGAGAAGGAGTTTTCTCACTTCAGTTTCTCTCAAGCCCAGCTCAGATCCTATGCCCCAACTAGGATTCCAAGATGGAAGGGAAGGTGGATGAGTAGTGTGAATGGACAAAACCATTTCAAATAATGTTGGTTACAGGTAAATAACCTTTCTTTCTCCTTTCAGTAGCTCTGTCCATTCACACTGAGAGATCAGTCCAATCTAGACATAGAATGGTAGATGAAATGAGAAAGTTCAGTTGAATAGAGACCTGGAGAACTGCTTTGCCAAAGACAGCATCTGCTATAGCTCCCAACTGAAAAAGTGTAATGGTTGGCAAATATGTGGGTTGAGCTCCAAATACCTGTCCTGCAAATGTTCATTATAGGAATATGTCTGAAAGAAGCACCAGAAGAGGCCACAGCTCTTGTTGAATGGGACCACAGGCCTTCTGGGATCTTCTGATCAGTCAATGTATAGCATGTGGCAATGCATGCTACTATCTGTCTAGAAATAGTTTGTGCAAGACTGCCTTTCCTTTGGAATTTGATGCCCTGAGAAGATCAGATGTATGCAAAGCAGCCTTTGATTGAACATGATGCAGTTTACGGAAGAACACAGTATGAAAATGTTTTGGTTCAGGTAGAAATTGGAGCTGATTTTGGGCAGAAGCCTAGGATGTGGTTTTGGGGGTAACCTTGTCCTTATGAATCTGCAGAAAAGGAGAGGTTATAAGGAAGGTAGATAACTTACTAACTTTGCAGGCCAATCTAATGGTAACTAGCAAACTTAATTCCTGTGAGCAAATATCCAGTCCACTGACATTCCAAGGAGTGTCGTGTGGCATGGATGGCTAAACCATGCTAGGAGGATGGCAATTGCTCTGTCTCTGGACAGCTTCTGTAGCACTCTAAGGATGAGCGGAAAATCATACTCAATCTTTTTCCCCCCAATGATGAAGGAATGCATCTTCTGATGATGGATCCCTTCCTGCTCTGCTGCATTCCTTGTTGTGAAGAGAAGCAAATATTTATGGGTTTTGTTTGTTACACCACCCTATCCTGAGGCCTCAGGGAGCTAATAACACAACACAACATATAAAGTAGGTGTAAATAAGTATAAAAATACAATAATAAATACATAATCAAATATAAACAAAAACAAAAACTCAACTCCCACAGAACCTGTTCCCGCCTGCCAAATGTCTAGCCAATGGATCCAGTAACACCCCACAGTGACCAAAGGTGACTGGACCATGTCATTGATAGATATCCCCTATCCCGCCCCGCTTCCAAGTCAAGAGGCCTGCCAACCATCACCATTCAGTGTTGTCTGGATTCATCCTTAGTTGGCTCACCTACAGACAGTCCCCCAATGAGCAAGCACAGAGATTGCAGGATCCAGGTCAGTTAAAAAGAGAGAGAGAGAGAGAGTTGGGTGTCAGAAACATACTCATGGCAACTCACTTCAGATCTACCCACAATCTTAAGCAGCAGCCTCAAATACACATTGAGCAGGAGAGCAGACAAGATGGAATCCTGCAGAACCCCACAGGGTAGGTCCCAAGGTAAAAGAGGGGCAACTTCTCATTACCTTCCTCCAGGATCTCTTCTACAGGAATGAGCAGAATGAGTCATGAGTGGCCCACAAATACCTGCCGGGCCACACAGTCATGTCAACAATGCCTCATAGTCAACTTTAGCAAAGGCCATTGGAAGGTCTAACAAAATCAACATAATATAATTTCCCCCTGTCAATCCCCAGGCACAGATCATCCACCAGTGCCACAAGAGAAGTCGTAGTACGATAACTGGAACAAAAGGGGCCCAGGAATGCAATAGCTGCATCCACACACCCAATGTGTGGAGGCCAGCCACTCAACAATCTTTCCCCAAAAGGGGAGGTTAGGAACAGGTGATAAATGGCCAGGAAATCAACATCAAGAGTTGGTTTCTTGAGTGAGGGCTGAATGACCGCAGATTTGTGGGCATTTGGCAACCTACCCTTCCAAAGTAGGGTGCTGATGACAACCCAAACTAACAATGACCCCAATTTCTCCCAGCTGACTTTCATCATCCAAAACAGGCATTGGTCTAATTCACAGCTGGTCACTGGCATTCCATCAAACACACCCTCTGCATTGGTGGCAACACCAATTGAAACTGATCTGAATAAACAGAACAAGACTGAACCTCTCAAGTCCTGAATGCTGACTCTGTAACCAAACTAGCAATCCTGAAGTCATTTCAGAAATAGGTCTACATGGGACACCCCCCACTTCTGAAACAGTTTCTGTGTGGTGGGATTCTTGAGGGACTTATGTTGTTACACTGTGGTTCTGTTGAGTTCATCTGCTAATGTATTATTGCTTTCTCATGGAAGGGAAATGGCTGTGGGATATATTGTGTTCTGGATGGCCCAGTTCCACAGCTTCAGGACTTTTCAACAAAGAAGTGAGGAGTGTGTTCCATCCTGTTTTTTTATGTACCAGATTATAGTGGTATTGTCTGTAGCAATTAAAATTATGTTGGCTTGAACCTGTTGCTGAATGCTTGTAAAGCTTTCCTGATTGCATGTAATTCTAAAAGGTTGATGCAATGTGTTTCCCAATGGGTCCAGTGTCAATATAGCCTGTCTGTTGCAACGAGCCTCTCAAGAAGGGAAGAATCTGTAGTTATGTAATGATGGGTGAGGGAGGTTCAAAGGGGATCCCCTTGAGATGTTCCTCTTGTCAGTCCACCAAGAAAGGGTAATGTGGATATCCTTGGTTAGGTACAAGGAAATAACATGCATAGAACACTTTGATCCCAAAAGGGCATTTTTACACAATCACTTTTTTAACCCAGACTTAAGAGTCCAGGTTCTACAAACTCCTGCATGGGGAGTTAAGACACCACCACCCCCGCACACACACGTTATTGGGAACTTAATAAGTCTGCTTCTCAAACCATGCGAAAGTCACCAGTGCCACTGTTTGCAATGGTGCCTAGGCAACTTCTGGGCGGGGAGCATCTAACTCCCTATGCGGGAGTTTGCAGAACACGGACTCTTAATTCTGGGTGAAAAAAGTGTGTGTGTAAAAATACCCAAAGCTATTAGAACCTTCTCAATACCCCCTTGGATAGAAGGAAAATTATTTTATTCTGAAGAATTGCCTTGGGAGAAGAGTACCCAAAAAGCACAGGGAAGGGGATTTTTGATGAGTCAGGATTTCAAACAGTATGGTGTAACCTTCTCCGATAGTATCCAGAACACATTTGTCAGATGTTATCTTGGAGCAGACCTAATAGAATGCAGTTAATCACTCCTGGAACGGACCTCTAGTTTTAGGTATGTACTGCTTTCTCCTTGGATGGGAATAATGGTAACCTTAAAGTCAAGAGCTGAAATTTGGTCCTTGGAAAACTTCAGAATCCACTGGGGATTCCAATCCTTGGTTTCGAATTTCTGAAGTCCAAAGTTCCGAGTACCATGGTCGATCCCTGGAAAACTTTGGAAAACTTCAGCCTCCACCGAGTGCTGGCGCCATTGCATGTGTGACTGGAGTGATCCAGTTGGTTGTTCCCCTAGCTTCTCTGAGCTAGGAAATGAAACTTAGCGCCATATTTGGCAGGAGGTGGGTATGGGAAAGGACAGTTGAGTGGCCCGAATATACTCACCTACAAATGTTGATCCAATAAAAGATATCATCTGACTTTGTCTCAATCACTTACATTTGGGATCAACTCACTAACCACACCCTCTCATTAATTCTATGGCCATGATCTGGATCATGCCCTATTCTTATTTGCTTTTATGAACCTTGTTCAAACTCTACTTGCAGGTATCCTGCTCAATTGGCACTTGTGGGTGAGGCAATATTATTGGCAGTGATGCTATTTGTTTTCTCTCCTCCTTTAGGTGTGGTCTCATCTCTGGTATCTGCAAGGGCTTTTCATAAATTGTTGCTGCATTTGCTGACCGCTTTCCCAGACACACCTGCTGGCTCCTAAGAATATTTCCCCATGTTTACATTTCCCATGAAGCAACACACAGAGTGGCACATGTATGACATCACTTGTGTTTGAATAGCCTTGTTTTCACAAGTGTCTCTCCTCCTGTATGTATCTTGGGCTGGAGTAGCTACACCAGCAGTCCCACTCACGCTTGTATCCCCAGGTGCTGTCAAGATTTTACCAGATCTTTGATGCAGTTCATTAGGATGTTTGTCCTGGGTGCACTGTGGATGTAACATGAGTTTATGGATGGGGCTGAGTTTCTCTCAGGGGAGCAGGGGTGCATAGACTGAGAATTCACAGGTGAATGAGAGCAGCCACCACCACCTCATTTGACAGGCAGAATGATTATAGTGGAATGGATGTGCCTACAAACAGCAACCACAGCTTCCTCCTCCTCCTCTTCCACTACTGCTGGGGGTATTAGTTGCCCATGCAAGTCTGGGCAACTTTGTTGACTCATGGAGTTGGGTGTAGTCCTAGAGCAGCCCAAAGGACAAAGCATTTGACATATTTGGGCCCACTTGTACAGGAATGGGGACCATATCAGAAAGTAATTGGGTCTTGCGTATGTAGACACTACCAAACAATGTTAAAATGAGAGACGAGTCCAAGTTTAAGAGTTTGCATTACATTTCAGATTCACAATTCCCAAAGTTTGACTCAAGGATCTCTTTTTGGGCCCTTATAAAGATCTGTCTCTAATGAGAAAATTCTCAAACTTGTCATAGCTTTGGATTTTAGGTTAGCAATATGGTTTTAATTAGACAAATGTCAGCATAGGCCTGAGCCTACCCTTTTGCCTATTAGTGCTTCTGGATTTAGGACCAGGGTCCCTTGGTCATCCGAGACCCTTGCTGCTACCCAGCGGGTCATGAATGGCCCGGATAGTTGCAGCCTAAAAGTTAGGATTGTTGAGGGACATAGTCCAGTTGCGGTGGTTGAGGATTACAACATGCTCCTCCGTTCTCTGCTTCCCTTTTTATCTAAACCAGGTGGCTCTCGGGGTACCCAGAGTAATATCCGGGGCCCTGGCAACCAGTGGTTTGATGCTGATTGCTGGACTGCCAAAAGCCATCTGAGATCCCTTTTCTTTTCCTTGTGCCCCAATTGGACGCGGGATGCCCAAATTAAATACGCCCAGTCTAAGAGTCAGTAAAGGCACTGATTCTGCAGAAGAAGTCCGCTTATCGTGAGGGCATCTGGGGTCGTTTGGTTGTTGCTGTCCAGTACAGGCATTCGAGGGTTTTCTGGAGCATTGTAAATAAAGACTTTTGTAAGGGTTTGTGTGCCCCAAGTTTGGTAGTCCCCCCTGCACTCTGGGAAGTCCATTATCGTGCCATTTTTCCAGCCCACTCGGGATACGGGGACTTTTTTGTTATGCCCCCAGATCTCCCTGTTTGGGAACCGGTCTCTACAGAGACCATATTCCATCTAATAGTTTCACTGAAAACAAACAAAGCCCCCGGCACTGATTATGTCCTGGCCGAATGCCTGAAGGCCCAGGTGGATTGGTGGGCCCCTTTACTAGCAGCTCTTTTTACCCATATAAATAATTCTGGTGTTATGCCTGAGGGCTGGGGGGATTCTGTCATCATTCCGATATACAAGGCGGGCTTAAGTACGCACCCAGGGAATTACAGACCCATCAGTTTGCTGAGCATTATTTCCAAGATGTATGCCAAGCAGCTTCTTACGAGACTCAAGGATTGGCTGGCTAAGAAATCCATTATTTGCCCGGAACAAATCGGGTTCCAGCCAAACCATTCTACTGTAGATCGCTGTTTGACATTGGTACACCTAGCAGAGAAATATGTCAAGTCTAACAAAAGACTTTTTTGTGCCTTTGTCGATTTCAGAGGGGCATTCGATTCAGTTGACAGAGTGCTCCTCTGGAATAAACTGAATGGTTCTACTATTAACAGAAGGCTCCTTGCCCTGCTACAGGCCCTGCATTATAATACCACTCTGGCAGTCTGTATGGACCAGTCAGGTGCCCTGTCAAACAGGATTAGGATTCTTTCCGGAGCACGCCAGGAGTGCGTGCTTGCCCCCACCTTGTTTAAAATTTTTATTAATGACATGGTCCCCATTTTGTCTGAGCAGGGCTCACTCCCCCCCAAGTTGGGTAATCATCCAGTCGGTGTACTTTTGTATGCCGGCGATGCGGCCATTCTCTTGCAAACAAAGGCTGGGCTGCAGAGACAGCTTAATGCCCTGGATCTTTATTGTAAAGCCAATAACTTACTTATTACTACAACCAAGATGAAGGTCCTGGTTTTTGGCTCCTCCAGGAAAAAATACCATTGGACTATTGGGAATGCTACAGTTGAACAGGTCCAGACATATAAATATTTGGGCCTAAGGTTCCAGGCATCTCTCAAATGGAACCTGCACTTTACTGCAGTTAGTGCCTCAGCTAATGGGTGTATTGCGGCTCTGCTGCCCTTTTTTCATAAGAGGGAGAAAGGCTTCCTGGTTCCAGCTAGTAGAGTCCTGGACGCTAAGCCCAGGGCCTAGTTGCTTTTTGGGGTCGCCATTTGGACTGTCCATTGCCCCTATGATCTGGATCCTTTTCAGGCTAGATTTTTTCGCTCCCTGCTGAGGATTCCAAATTGTGTTCCATCTGCAGCTATTCGGCTGGAGCTTGGTAAATGCTCTTGGAATATTTACTCGTGGCTCCAGGCAATTGCTCTTTGGATTCGTATCCAGCAGGCCGCAGCTCCGGATTTACTTTGTTAACTCTTGGGGCAGCCTGGTCTCCTCGAAGATCTCCGCTTTGGGCTTGTCCCTGTCTGATCTCCCGTTAAAGGAGTTAAAGTCTGCCAAGGCAGAGGCTATGGTCAGGCTTTCGGACATTCGTTGGCAGGAGGACTCTGCCCGTGTAGCCGAGTGCCCTTTTTTGTCCCACCATTTCTCTTTGGCCGCTAATTTCAGTTTCTGTTTTTGGCCTATTGCTCAGCTGTTTCCCTTGTCATACTGGCCCACCACTGTTACTGATTCATGATGTAGCTAAATAGCCACCTGCACGATGACCACTACACATGCCCTCTTGTGGCCATTTTCAGGCATGATTCAAACACTGCCCCTTTTTACACAGGCCACCCTGGGTGTTCTAGTATGGGTGCCGCTCATATAAATCCCGTGGGTGTGCATGCTTCTGTGCACACGTATCATCACACATCACCATGCACGGGGCACTGGAAAAAATCCGAGGTGCCTCCGTGCATGGGAATGCATGGGGACGGGTGTGCACCCCACCTGAACCCTCCCCTGACCCACCACACACGGATCATGGCAAACCCCTGCCCCCATGCAGTCGCAGCCTGTGTAAAATGGGCCAATGTATCTGGAATGGGCTGAACACTAAAATAAGGTTATTGGCAGAATCAAAAGGGGAGAAATATATGTTAGCCTTATCTGTCCAAAAGTAGAAGGGCTGAAGTTTGCAAAATAAATTATCCTAATTAGGGCTGAAGCCAATATCTGGAATTAATACTAAATCTCATATATTCACTTCCTTTTAAAAAAAGATATGCTATTCATTTCCCTGCTTCAATTAGAAGACCATATTTTCATTTTGTTGATTTCACTTTTGTCAGTTCATTCACTTAGGTATTTCATTTATTTGTTTAGTCATTTATTTGGTATTTCATTAAGTTTGGGAGAGCACTTTAGCACTAACTAGTACTACTGAAGTAAACAAATTACTGAATAAATTGAAGCAAAATTAACAACAAAATAAATATGCAACTTTTGGATACACAGTGAGGGTAATCCAGACACATGGAGTGAAAACAAATGAGACAGTATCTCAGCAGCCTGAAGTAGCCCACAAGTCACCTGCTTGTCAGTTCAGTGGCTGCCAGATGTTCACCCACTTCTCTCTCGGGACAGCTGGCTGGCTGGCTGCTACTGAACACATTGTCCGAAGGTCGGTGATGCAGCGTGAGCTAAGGCTCTCCCAGCTCCAGGCTAACATGCACCCTCCCATCTGTGGGTGAAAACAGACATGACGCTAACCACCCTTTAACCACCCTTGGTGGTCATTTATGCATGTTTCAGGGCTGCATAGGGCACCAATACAGCCCTGCAACATGCATAAATAACCACCAAGGGTGGTTAAAGGGTGTTAGTGTCATGTCTGTTTTCACCCTGTAAAGCCCTGCCCAGCACCACTGTGAGGCAAGGTCCGAGAATCAAGCCCAGAGGAGCGTGCTCACCCTGGATGACAAACAGCTGATTGGGGAGCCTGGAGGAGTGATCAGCTGCTTGGCGCACACAACCGGCCCAAGTGAGTGCAGTCCGCACCCCCCATCAGTTGTTTGGTGGGCTGGGGGAGTGCCACTTGTTGATCTGACAATGAGCCATTGATTAACTCTATTCAATCAGTTGTAAACATACCTATTGGCACCACCAAGCCCACATTTACTTTGCTTGCTTATATTAATGAATCAATGAATATTTATTAGGCTCTAGCTTTTGCCATGGCTACAATTTTAAATCCAAAAAATTCCAACAAATAATTCTCAATAAAATGCAAGAAAAAATACATACAACAAGGCATGAAAGTAAAAACAAAGGGGTAACATAAGATTTAAGTCCCTACATTTTCTCAAATCTTTCCAGCTATTAGGGCAAATGACGCTATTGCCCTCATATTACCCTCCTCTTGTGTAGACAGCAGTAATACTATTTTATGTCGCGCTGAAAGATACTCTTTCCCTTTCCATAATGGTTCTAACCAGCTTTGTCTTATATTGTCGTACAGAAAACAATCAAATAAAAAATGTTGGAGATCTTCCACCTCCAAATTTTTACAAGGACAAAACCGTACTCTGTAAGGTTTGCCACTATATCGGCCTTGCAGGACCACTGAATTAAACAACTGAAATCTCAGCTGTAGGAATGCCCTACGTAATGCCAGCTCATTCAATGCATCCATATAAGGCTCAAACCTATACTGCCATTGGAATAGATGCTACATAGGGGCTACCTTCCAGGTAGCCAATGCTGCCAGATCCTCCTGTCTTGCTATATCTGCTGCTCTAGTGGTTATCATGTTTTTCTGTTGCATGGTGGTAAGACCCCAAAAGCATGCAAATGACAGCCCTAGCTTATGGAAATGCATTGACATTTGGGATAGTCATGGATAAAAAGGAGCATGCTTACATTCTAATTCCTCCTCCAAGCAGAGAGGAGAGAGCTGCACTTTCGGAATTGCAGAGCTTGGTCCAGAATCTAAGGCAGGCCTGTTTACCTGTCTCAGCCCTAACTGCCTGAGCAGGGATACCTTGAGATACCCTCAAAAGACTTCTCAGGAACTTGTTCTGGATTACCTCCAAGATGTCAAAGTTTGCAGAAGGAATTATCTCCATTCCATAGGATAGAAGAGCTTGCACCTTTGCCTTATATACATTTTAATTTATTTATTTATTTAATAAATTTATATCCCACCCCTCCTGCCACGCAGCCTGGGGCAGCTTCCAACAATTTAAAAATACAATAAAAACCATTTAAAACACTCATAATAATAATACTATTAAAATATTAAGACAGGTCTAAAGTCATACATATAATAAACAGTATAAAATAAACAAAATAGGTGGGGGAGCTAGACGCTTCACCCTATCCTCCCTCCCTCCCAAAGGCCTGGGTGAACAGCCAGGTTTTGCAACTTCGCTGGAATGTCAACAGGCTAGGGGCCAGGCGAGCTTCCTCCGGAAGGGAGTTCCAAAGGCGCGGCCCAGCCACCGAGAATGCCCTCACCATTGTGGCCCCCCACTTAACACGGGGGACCTCCAAGAAGGCACCCCCGGCAGACTGCAGGAGCCACTCTGGAGCGCGGAGGGCGAGGCGGTCCCTGAGTTATGGGACATTCAAGATAGATGGAAGTTTAGCCCCATCTGATCTTGCTGCAAGCCTTAGTATACCTTTTGCATTTGCATTTGCTTTGAACGCAATCTGTTGCTTATGCCTTATCCATGAGCCATTCATGGTAAAGATCACACCGAGGTAGATGTAAGACGTTGCTTATATGTATGCTGGAACTGTGTCAAATGCCCTGCTGAAATCAAGGTATATTATGTCAGCTGAATCTCCATTATCCACCAGTACTGTCACTTTGCCCGTTTTTACATGGACCAGGGTGGGTGGGGGGGTGGGGCTTTTGGCGCGGTGGGTGTAGGTGTGTGTGTGCCCATTTACATGGACACACACCCATCTTCATCCATGGAGCATCCTCTGTTCTGTCAGATGGCTCTGTGGGTATAGGTGAATGTGGTAGAGGTGGATATTGCTCGGATTCACCCCTTTCTCTCTGTCTCCTCAGTCAAAACCCTTGTTCACACCATGGTCATCTCTCGCCTTGACTACTGCAACCTCCTCTTTACTGGCCTCCCCCGCTCTCACTTGTCCCCCCTTATCTCCATCCAAAACTCCGCTGCTAGGGTCAGCCACTCGGCCCGTTGCTTTGACCACGTGCAGCCTCTCCTCTCCTCTCTTCACTGGCTCCCCCTTCCCGAACGCATCCTTCATAAACTCCTGGTATTCACTTACATATCCCTTCACAACCTGGCTCCCCCTTACCTCTCAGCCCTAATCTCCATACACACTCCTGCACGCACTCTCCGCTCCTCTTCTGTCCCCTCCCTTGCTCTCCCTCGTCTCCCCTGGTCCTCTAACCGCCTCTGCCCCTTCTCCCTTGCT
>QEPC01001476.1:0-11442 GCA_003113815.1 Sphenodon punctatus | reverse complement strand
CCTCTGCCCCTTCTCCCTTGCTACCCCCCATGCCTGAAACTCCCTCCCTGCCCACATCTGCCTTGCACCCTCCCTCCGCACCTTCAAATCCCTTCTCAAAATCCACCTCTTCCTCGCTGCCTTTCCCAATGCCGGTTAGAACTTTCATCCCAATTTTTACTGTCTGCCCTCCCTGCAGACTCCTGCCTAACCGCAACCAAGTCAAGCACGTGCACCTGAGACTTCACATCCACCTGATTGTTATTTATCCCTTGTCTCTCCCTATGTCCCCTCTCCTTGTCTCCCCCCTCCATGTCTATTAGATTGTAAGCCGTAGGCAGGGACCGCGTCATTCTTATTGTTCTGTAAAGTGCCAGGTACACAGCTGGTGCTATACAAATGCTTATAATAAAATAATAAAAATAATAACCATAATAATGTGGGTAGGTGTGTGGCGGGTGTCACCTGCCACCTGTGGTGTTTACACGGGCGCACACCCGCCACACACCCATCCCCACACGCACTGATGGTCGTATACATGGACTGCCCACTGCACACCCAACCGAACACCAAGTGGCGGTGGGGGGCGGGGGGGGCAGGGGGAGTCCATGTAAAAATGGCCTTTATCAAAGAACGAATGAAGATTTGTCTGCCAAGACTGGATTTTGACTAACCCATGTTGGCTGCTTCTTAACACGTCACTCTCCAGGTCCTTTCAAGAATGTGAAATGTTCTAACTGGCCAGGTTCCAAGTAATGGCTAGCAACCCATCCAGTATTATTCAGGATTCACTATTCATTAATACTGGTAGAATTTTTTCAAAGTAACATTGTCTTGTTAGAAAATGTTGACTTCAATGAAACCCTTTAAGCCTTTGATTGGGAAACAAAGGAAACATTTTATTGTGAACTAATGTTTAGAAATGAAGCAATATTTCTTTTTTCAAAATGTCAAAAACATTTTTTCGTTTTGAAATATTGATTTGAATGTCAGGTATGGTCAAATAAACATTCAAATAAAACTTGTATCAACTTTCAGATTCAAACACTGAATGTTGATTTGAATAATGAACCAATATTTGAATCTACATTCAAATCAACATCCATTTCAAATCAATATTTTCAAATCAATCCCCCCCCCCCCCAAATTCAAACCTTTTGCTCTGATGAAAACAAATTCTGAGATATATTAATGATGACTGAGGGAAATAACTTACCACAATGCTACAGGTTAACCTCCCATGTCCTTGCAATGACACTTGAGAGGACATATGTTTTAGGGAAGTGTTTTAGAGAAGTGGAAGTCATAAAACATGTCCAAAATAAAGAAAGGGCCATAAGGCAAGTCTGAAATCAAGAAGAACCCAGATATGGGAGGTTAAATTAGGGGTGTGCACTTCATTTTCATTATATTGATAACGATAATTAAATTCTTCATTTTTGTTATTGTTACTGTAATAACGATGACTAAGATAAATAATAACTAAATCAATAATGATAACAAAAGTCATTACTGATTTCGTTATTGCCTGGCAGCTGTTTTTAGAGGGAAATGTGGAGAAGGGAGGAAGGAGCAGACATCTCGGAGCCAGAAACAGTGTTGAACTCTTCAACTGGGCCTGTGATGGGAGGGGAAGGACCTTATGGATGTAATCACTGGCCAATGAGCAGTGCAAGCAGGTCCCAGGCAGTTGCATGGCACCCTGTGATTGCTCAATGCCTCTTGCATCCCAGAACCAATCATGGAGGCTCTGGTGAGGGCACTGCAACCCTTTATGTTGCAGGGCCAGGCTGTTTGACTCTTGTTCTGTGTTAGCTCTTGATGTGCCAGCTTGCATTTACAGAAATCTGGTGCTGCTTGCACTAAAAATCTTCCTCAGCCCTCAGTGTTATACTTTACCTTTCCTTATACCCTTTATTTTCCCTTTTCCCTTCTCCTGTCTGTTTCCCCGTACATATATAGATAGATAGATATAAATGTAGGTGTATATATAGATTAGATATATAGATATAGATTACAGATATAGATAATATAGTGTATTTTCAGATGTTGCGAAATCACAGACAACCACAGTGAACCACGCTCAATCCCGCGGTGGGGCCAAAGCGCCCCGAATGTCTGTTCAGCGGCCGCTAGGGATGGGTGAACAGATCACAGTTCGGGTTCAGCCATTCGGTTGGGCTGCGTTCGTTTCGTCCGTTCGGTTCAGCTGCGTTCAGTTCGTCCGTTCGGTTCGGCAATTCAGTCTGTTCTGTGGTGGGGGTTCTGGTTGCTGCTGCCTGTGTCTGACTCTGTTCCTGTGCCGTTTCCCCCCTCTTCCCTGTCCAGCATCCCCCTCCCCCACCGGTGCCCGTTGTGCCGTGTGTGTAGTCTGTCCCACTGTGTCTTCCTTTCCCATGCAGGTGTGAGTGTGCCCGGGCGTGTTTGTGCTGTGTGTTCCACTGTGCCCTTGTCTCTGTGCCTGTTGTGTGCAGTACCTCAGTGGCTTCTCCCTCTTCCCCCTCCCTTCCCATTTCCCTTGTGTGGGCATTCCCTTTTGTCCCTTGTGGCTTTCTTTGCCCTCAGTCGGCCATGTCTGTGTCCCGCCCCTCCCCAGTGCCTTGTGGCTGTTTTGACCATGGCCAGGAATTGGCATCACATCTATTACGCTGCCCTGGGCTGTGATCTGGTGACCCGATTCCCTGCCATGGTCCCGCTCCCGTCATGTCTGTTCTGGTTCCTTATTGATTACGGGGGATAGTTGATCGGTTCACCACCTCTGGGGATCCACTGTGGTGACTCGGGACCGCGTAACGTCTGCAATCACCCATAGATAGAGATTAGATAGATATGCCCTAGAGTTTTTTCCTTTCCCCTTCCCATGTCTGTCTCCCCCTGTCCATATTTAGATAGATAGATAGATAGATAGATAGATAGATAGATAGATAGATAGATAGATAGATTTTTTTTGTTTATATGAGCATTAAAAGATAGGAATAGAACAGATAGAGACTTCGATAGAACACATAGTAGATAGAAGTTTATAGATATAGATACAACTGGAGAGAACACGGACTGGGGGAACCCAACAGACATGACATGGTGGCGAGACCCGCAGTGGGAGCCCCACAAGGCACCAGGGTCATGCAACACAAACATGGCCGCCTGTGGGCAAACAAAGTCACAGACGGCAGAGGGCCATGCCCAGGGAAGGGAAACACGAAAGGAGGGGGGTGGAAGGAGCAGCAGCATGAGCAGCACTCAGAAACAGTGGCCTCACAGAAGGTGCGCACACTTCAAAACTAGAAGCGCACACACACAAACGAAGCAGCTCACCCATACAACAAAGGGGAGCGGAGCACGGGGGCAGAGGGAGGCACACACGGGGGGACAGGGAACCCCCCCATCTGGTCAGACGCACGGGAGGCAGGGTGGGGAGGGGTCAGCACAGCCATCCCACCAGGAGGGGGAGGGGGCAGGATCCGAGCAGGCAAGCGGAAGAGGGACCCAGTAACCCAAAGAGACAGGAGGCAGCACAAGGCACAGTGAAGCACAACAGGTGTTTATTGAAGACACAAGCGGCACTGGCCAGGCGCAGAGGCATACAGTGCAGGAGCGAGTGGAGCCAGGGTGCAGGAGAAGGGGCAGCAGCAAGGGGGGCATGGGGCCCAGTCCGGGGGGGGCACCTGCACAACAGCCCGCCATGGAGCCAGGGTCCAATGGAGAAGCACACCCAGTGCGTGAGGGGAGTCACCGGACAAAGATACAGAAATTCCCACCCCACCCGCATTTATTTATTTTATTTATTTTATAGATTTATACCCCACCCCTCCTGCAAAAGCAGCCCGGGGCGGCTTACAACAATAAAAACATCATAAAATACAATCTAAAATCATCCATAACAACAAATATAAATTATTAAAACAGGGCTACAAACATTATAAAAACCCCTCACCCTACCCTCCCACCCTCCCCAAAGGCCTGGTCGAACAGCCAGGTTTTGCAATTACGTTGAAATGTCAATAGGCTGGGGGCCAGGCAAGCTTCCTCCGGAAGGGAGTTCCAAAGGCGCGGCCCGGCCACTGAGAATGCCCTCTCCATTGTGGCCCCCCGCTTAACACGGGGGACCTCCAAGAAGGCACCCCTGGTGGACTGGAGGAGCCACTCCGGGGCGCAGAGGGTGAGGTGGTCCCTGAGGTATGAGGGACCCAGACCGCATGGGGGAGGAAGGACATGGGGCCCCCCTGACACACTCTCCAAGGCAGCCAGGGGGCCGGTTGAAGACAGGGCCATGGTCGAGGGCCACCAAGGCAGGGGAGCAGCCCCAGACCCACAGAACAGGGGCCCCCAGGCCAGGTGCAGGAAAGCGGGGCACAGGGGTGAGGGAGGCAGCTCATGGAGACAGAGGGTAGTCAGCGACACTTCCACAGGAGGCTACACGGAGGGTTCCAGGGCGGTGACCGCAGGTACCAGGCAGGAGGGTGACAGGCAGGCGTGCGGAGGTGGGTCACAGGGGGTCCAGCAGTCCCAAGGAGGCAGCAGGTGTTGGCGTGAGCACCCAGGTCACAGGCAGAAGGAAGGCGCCGAGGAGGCAGCCGGATTTCCGATGGGCCCGGCGCGCCCTACACCCAGCTGCAGAGGCTCCCATCGGGTGGAGGGGGCGATAACGACAGCAGGTGCACATAGCGGGGCCATTGTCACAGCCCCCGGCAGAAGCCTCAGCCGGCCATGTGGAAGCAGATCAGGTAGGAGGCCTTGAAGGGATCCATAGAGCCCATCCCAATTTGCACATCAGAGCGACTGCACACCTCCGACAGGGCCACCTGCTCCAGCCCGGGGGGGGGGGNCATGTCTGGTACATGCCCCTCAGGGAAGGGGGTGAGCCCCAGATCCTCACAGTGTACGCAGCAGTCACCAGCGGTTGCGCGCGGTCGCGACATAGACAAAGAGCAGCATACCAAAGCTCAGGCACCAACAGGCATCCGGCCAGGTGGGCAAGGAGCGCAGGCAGCGCTGAATGATGGACGAACGCCACAGGTCGCACAGGGCCATGCTCTTGCGGGCAGTCCAACCTCGGACAGAGCCCCCGGAGCCTCTGAGCGGGACCTCGGGCTGAGATGGAGCTGCCATGGGACAGCTCTCGGAGGGTCTGAGCTGCAGCGGCCATGGGGGCAGCATGGGATGTGTTCCTGGGGGGCCGGACAGGCAGACAGGGGCTGCCAAGGTCGATGGATAACCACAAGACAGAAACAATGGGGCCACTGTGGAGGGATGTGAAGGGAGTGGGCAGTGCACAGCTGCCAGCATGCAAGGCCAGACAGCCCCACGCATACACACCTGCAAGAGGAGATAGAAACGACAGCATGCGCATGCACAGGGAGAAGCAGCGGCCCGGGGGCCATGACTCCAGGCCCGGGGGGCCGCACAGGGTATCCCCTATGAGGGACCACAGCCAGCACTGGAGGGAGAGCAGCGGGGCCCAAGGGCACACACACACCCCATCTCCACCACCACGGGCCGACACCCCAGATGGAGCTCCTGGGCTCATAGCCCAATGGATACAGGGTGTGTGGCCACTGGTGCTCACCCATAGACCCATGGGGGAGGGAAAGCATGCACATACGAGGCACAGGTGCGTGTTCAGGGGCGGAAGCGAGCACACGGTTCCCCAGTCGCGAACCCGACCAACAGAGCAGCCACACCCACAGGGATGGATCGCGTCCAGCAGGGAGCTCGCATAGCCCTGCTACAGGCAGTTGCGGAGTGGTTCCGGGAGCACGTGGCGCTGCTGAAGCTCATCACAGAGGAGCTGGATGGGATACATGTGGAGCAGTGGTACATGGCCAGGGTGGGCTGCGCACTCGTCATGCAGCTAGCAGGGCCGGTCGGCTCCTAGCCCTGGGGACGGCATGGTGGCTCGGTATGGCCTACAGCAGGCTGCTGCTACGAGCCAACAACCTACCAGCTGGTATCAGGGGTCTGCTGTCCAGGAGCGCGTGGGAGAGGGCTGCCAGGTATCTGGCGCTGCAGCTTGCCATGCCCATCCAGAAGCGCACGTGGGCCATGCCGAGGGCTCATCAGTGGTGGCAGAGGGTGCTGGCATGGTGGGACGATGTCACCTGGGTCAAACACTGCCGAATGGACAGGCGCACCCACCAGTCCTGACCAATACCCCGTTACACCCATGTGCCCATCCACCCTCCCACCCCCTCAGTGGTGCTGGGTGCCCCCTCCCCTCCCCATCTTCTAGGTTGCCCTGCCCCTCCCCCTCCCCCGTCCCTTGCTGCCCCTTGGCCAGCCCCTCCCCCAGGCAACCGGGATGACCGAGGCTACTGACCCCTCCCCTCATCCGAGGTGGAGGAGGAGTAGTTGTCAGCTACCCAGGCCAGGAGGCTGGCCCCTACCACCTGTCCTATGCCCCTGAGGGGCCCCAACCCCCCCATGCCACCTGCTGCCATATCGGGGCCTGGCGGACCAGCTGCTGGCATCTCAGATGTGGGGGAACGGGTTCCCAGATGCCCGGTCCCTGATGCTGTTGGGGTGGCAGGGGCTGTGCCACTGGCAGTGCCTGTGGTGCATCTGGTGGGGGTGGAGAGGGCACGTGTCTGGGCGCTGGCATGGCACCCAGCGGGGCTGCTGCCATGATGAAAGCACTCAGGGCCCCTGCCTGAAGGAGGAGGGATGTGCCCTGCTTAAGTGAGCGGTCCAGCTTACGTCCGTGCTCCATGGCCCGGCAGTCCTGCCGGTCTGAGTGGGCCTGGAGTGCCGCCAGTTGTCGGTTCATGTCCTGCCTCAGCAGCCGCCGGTCCTTCCTCATCTCCACCACCAGCGCCCATTCCCTCCCCTCCACCTGTTTCAGGGTCCTCGTTGTCCCCTCCTCTAGCCGTTTTACAGCCGCCAGCATCTCCTCCATCTGGTGTGTGCTGGTTGCCACAAGCTCCTGCACGAGGTCCTCCCTGTGCCTGCGTGCCTGCGCTCGGTGCTTCTGTATCCTTTGGGCCGGTGGAACTGGCGGTCCCCGGCCATGGCCCTCCCGTGCTCGGTGTGGCTCCGTGGAGCGATATAGGGGTCAGTTCATCATGTGGGGTGCCATTCTCCAGCCCCCCCTCCTGTCTCTGTGCTCTGCACGCTCCTTCCCCACAGCATGGGCACCTCCCGCCTCCTGTGCCGCTCCCTCTGCCTGTGCCCCATCCCTGCCTTTGGGGTTGTTGGGGGATGGACGGCTGCCATCCCCTTCCACTGCCTTGCCCCCCCCTTGGGGTCCGTGCATGTGCCCTTCCCTGCCCTTACCTGCTCCCTCGGTGTCTGTTCCCTCCAAGGCTGGGTGGTCACTGGGACTGGTGTCTGCCTGGTCTCCAGCCCATGAGGATCAGGGTGACGGTTTCCTCCTCCCCCTCCTCAGAGTCCACTGGGGTGTGGGTGCCCTCGCTGGAGGTAGGACTGGGGGTGCGTCAGCCGCATGTGCCCGAGGTCCCTGGCATTTCTTCCGTGTTGTCCGTGCCCTGTGCCGGGGCTTTCTCGGGGATCTCCGGCTGCAGGGGGGGGGCTCCTCCGCGGGCTGCTCCTCCCAGGTGCCCCCTCCTACCGGGCACCGGGCTACTATGGAGCCCTTGTGATGCAGCACCCGGCTCAGCACATCCATGTAGGGGGAGGCACGTGTTGCCTGCCCAGAGTGCCGGTTGTTGTCCACTATGTCCTTGAACCCCATTTTCAGTTCTTTTATTTTTGTCCGGCACTGTGTGGGTGTTCTGTCATATCTCGCCTCCCCCATCTCTGTGACTATCTTGGCAAACACCTGTTCGTTCCTGACATTGACTGCCAGATCGCCCTGCATCTCGGGTGTTGCCCAGATGGCAATGAGGTCATGGGACTCCTGGAGCCCCCACTGACCCCCCCTTTGGTACCGCCACCTGGGTGCCAGCCCCTCCGCTGCCTCTTCCTCCTCTGCGGCAGCGTCCGCCTGTCCCTCCAGCCTCTGCTTCCTCCGGGGCACGTGCCCTCTTGCTGGTCTGTTTGGGGGAATGATGGGGGCTGCTGGTTAGGCTCCGGCCGGCTGTGGTCCCTCCCTTCCTCCCTCCCCGGCTCTGACCCACCCACTCCCAGCTGCACCCTGTACCTTCTTCCGAGATGGCCCCATGTGCTGCTGGGTGTCCCCTGCTGGGCCGGGTTCCCCCTGCTGCTGCACCTCCTCCTCACCCTCTCGCTCCATCCTCCACTCTGTTTCCTCCACCCTCCTCTCCATTGCCTGCTCCGCCACGTTCCCCTGCTGCTTCCTGCCCTTTAAATATCCTTCCGTATGCCGCTTGTTGTCGGTTGCCTAGCAGCAATGCTGCGTGCCATCACCACGGCCTGTGGTCATTTCCTTCCACCGCAGCCGGGGTTTTCCCTTCAGCCATTACTTTTCATTCACCCCTGCCATGGTGGGCATTCACCACACTTCTCGACCTCCTCCCGCCCCGACCTCACGAAGCGTGGTTAGGTTCACCCCAGCCCGTGTTTGACTGTGGTGAACATCTGAATGCGGGCCAACAGATGTGCACGGCTCTTTCACCGTCCGCGTTAGTCTGAGGTTGACTGTGGTGAATGCCAAAAACGTAATGTCTGAAATCACCCTTAGTTACAGGGAGGAGATTCTTATTAGATTAGATTAGAGATGTGAAATATCTCATCGATGGGTACCAGTCCATGTAGAATGTTCTGCCTGATTTAAGGTGAGGTAGTGGGTGGAGAGTGTCTTGTCTGAAAATGGCCATGCATGATGGGTGGGTGATTGGTGGGGAGGCGCTTATCTAAGAGCACCCTCTGAAAGCTCTCTTTATTAAAAGTTACCATGGACAATTGGAAATGGATCCAGGCCAAAGCCTACTGGTCACCATTGAATTGGGGAGTCAGAAGAAGATGCTTGGAACTATGCTATGTATGACTTCACTTGATTTGACAAGACTCATCAGTATAGAAGCAGAGTGCTTGAGAGGCTGAGATCTAATGCAGTATGAGGGTCACTTAAGAACCTGGAGAAGAGGGGAGAGTAGGAGAACAAAAGCAGCAGGACGTACAAGAGCAAGGTAAGGGAGCAGGGCCTCAGAGCCAAGGAAAGAAAAGGAAGAAAGAAAAGAGAACTCTGACTCTAAACCCCTCATCTTACTGCCATTGCTGCTCCACCCAGAGGAACTGGAGCCTGAAAGTGGGTAAAAACAGAGATAATGCTAACTCCACATTAACAACATTTTAACATTTTGTATGCAGCAGTATGTTGCAGGGCTGCATAGGGCACCAATACAGCCCTGCAACATGCATAAGAAATGGTAAAGTGAAATAAAAGTGGAGTTAGCGTTTTGTCTGTTTTCACCCAGCAACAGGAAGGTAGGGGAACAATACCAGAATAGGACAATAGCCTCCTCTTAGGGTTGCCATATATACAAATTTAGAGGGCACTTATGAGAAATACAGGTTGAAGGGCTGCATTAGAGACAATGCAGCCCTTCAACCTGTATTTCTCATAAATTCCCTCTAAAAATTGCATATATGGCAACCCTACCCATTCTCCCTTCCCATGACTGGGAAGGGAGAGTGGCAACCATCAAATGTTCTGGGGTCCAGGGTACCCGTTCCCCCTTAGCAAAATTAGTCATGCCTTTTCTGTGATACCATCACTAACCTACTACATCATGGTAATTAAAAAGTCATGAGCCTCAAATCTAGCCTAGTGGTGATTCCCACTGCACAACCCCGGTGTCATGGATCATACTTTCCTGCAGGCTTGGTTGCTCACCTAGTTCTGCACCAGTGACATGGTAAACACAGTGAGCCCAAGGGTCCACTCACATCAGACATCTTCACTAGGAACTGCCTTGATCAATCCCAGCAGCAATGAGTCATGCCAAGCGATTATGGATGTAGCTGGGAAAAACTGCTCCTGCGATACTAGAGATTAGGTGATCTTGCAATTGTATAGAAAATGGAGTAGAGGCAAGAGGAACCCTGCACAAATCTGCATCTGCCTACATCTCCGAGTCACCAGAGGTGAGAGGAATGGGATATTAAATGTAAATAAACAAATAAATCTCACTCTCATTTCCTCCTACTCCTTTTCTCACTCCTGTCATTCCACCAGTGCCTTTGGCATCATTGCTCCTTTGTACCCACCCACTCTTCTTGGAGCTAATCCCAATCTACCCTTTGCACCTGGAACTCCCTTCCACCTGTGGCAAAAAAGGCAACTGCCCTCTTTTCATTCAAATCCCTCTGTTCATTCAGATCTCCCAGCAAAACACACCCCTTCCACCAAGCCTGCCAAGGCAATAATTGATGCTGTTACACAACCAATAAAGAAATAATCATGAGGGTTGTGCAGAAGAGACCCCTACTGTTTTCATTTTTAAAAAATCCCTTTGTTTTGCAGGGTTTGGGTAAATGACCCTACCGTTTTGGGGGTGGTTTTTTTTGTTACTTTTAATTTTTAAAAAATTAAAAAGAAATTACTGCACATGCGCAAATGGCCACTGGGCCATTCTGCTCATGTGCTGCCCTTTTCCAAAATGGTGCTGGCAGTGTTGGCTCCATTTTGGAAAAGGGCAGCTGGTCTGTGCAGAATGGTCCAGCAGTCATTTTGCACATGTGCAGTGATTTTTAATTTTTAAAAATTTTTAAATTGAAACTTTTTTTAAAAAAAAAATCAGTGTGCATAAGCAAAATGGCCACACCTGGTCGATTCTGCGCATGCACACCCTTTTTCAAAATGGTACCAGTAGTGTCGGTGCCATTTTGGAAGAGAGTAGCCAGTCTGCACATGCACAGACCAACTGCCCTTTTCCAAAATGATGCTGACTCTGCCAGCGCCATTTTGGAAAAGGAAACATATGTGCAGAATGGCCCCAGTGGCCATTTTGTATATGCAGGGTTTTAAAAATTATTATTATGAATATTTTTAAATGAAAATGAATGAAAGCAAAGAATAGGAATGGGCAAACAGAGCCGAGTTCAGAAATTTGGTTCCGTTCGAAAATTGAGTTCGGTTCGGAAGCTCGGTTTGGTCGACCGAACTATTCGAGTTTGGGCCAAACTCCAAACTTCCGAACAGAGTTCGGAAATTCAAACCTCATTGAACGAAATGGAATATTATCTTATAGGGAAGGGTGAACAGAGCCGAGTTCGGAATTTTGGTTCAGTTCGGTTCGAAAGTTTGGCTCTGTCGACCGAACTGGTCGAGTTTGGTCCGAACTCCGAATGTCCGAACCACATTCGCCCATCCCTAGCAAACAATCTTTTGCTTAATCTCTGGCAGGAGCCAGAGAGGAGCTGTTTTCCATCTACTTACCTGCCTCGCTGCTGCGGGGGCTGGGAGGCTCTGCCGCCGGCGAGGGGGTGCTCCAGTGCTCCGTTGCCCTGCTGTCTGGTGTCCCGCTGCTGTGGTGTCATCGCTGCCGCTGCCCGCCCGCTGGGAGACCTGCGGGGAAAGAAGGACAAGTGAGCCTTGGGGGGGCT
>QEPC01001473.1:337349-349454 GCA_003113815.1 Sphenodon punctatus | reverse complement strand
GCTGTGGTTTGTTATTATGTTGCCTATAAATATAGGGGACAAGAAGAATCGAAGGCATCCAGATATATTAATTAAAGCTCATCATGTAGTTCAGATAGAAAAACTCAAAATGAGTTTGGTTTGGTAAAAACTTCAGCGTGCTAGATAAAGAATACACTGGCAGAACTTAAGGACCATAGGGAACAAGTAAAGCACACGGAAGAAGGAATGGTTTCTACACCCATCATATTCACTGACAATCTTAATCTAGGCTTCCTTGTTAATGTTTGTGTGGTTAGATACAAAATACAGCAGGAAGTAGAACAGTTACTAAAAGAGGCAGATGTTAACAGAGTAAAATGTAATTGAGATGAATACAAACAGGTCTGCTTGCAATCAAAGAACCCATGGAAAAACATAACATGTGGGAATGCTGTTTGAGAAACAGTACCATTGGAAAAGATCTTGGGGGTGGTAAATTGAACATAAACATGCAGCCTGGTGCTAGTGTAGTAAACACAAATTGCGGTCATTAATGGTACAGAAGAGAAAGAGGAATCTGATGTGTTCCTCTCCCCTTGTGACTGTTAAGAAAATTAAAAAGTTTACCACTGGAGAAAAGTTTGGTGTCCAAAACCTGCCCCCCCCCCCCGCCCCCCACTGTGAGTTGCATACAACCCCTTCATTTTTGTGGGTTTTCGTAAATGACCTCATGGTTTTTATTTTTTTAAATTCTTATTAAAAATTAATTTAATTTGGGGGGGGAGGTGAACACTGCATATGCAAAGAAATGTCCCCTGGGCTGTTCTGTGCATGTGCAGCCCTTTCCCAAAATCGTGCCAGCAGCGTCAGTGCCATTTTGCAAAAGGGAATACATGTGCAGAACGGCCCCAGCAGGCATTTAGCTCATGTGCAGGGGTTTGTTTGTTTGTTTGTTTGTTTCTTTGTTTAATTTAAATGAAAATGGATGAAAGCAAATGATAATTATTTGCTTACTCATCTGCTTTCATATTTTAATTGCTAAAAAGAATGGCGCTTCATCTATTTTAGTAATTTTAAGAAAATGAAAAAGAAATTCACACTCCTAGTGATAAGGCCAGCGTTGATCAGAATTCCTCAAATATAACCCATTACATAAGGTATTCCTCCAATCCACCTGCTTTCCACTTCACCTTTAGAGCTGACGGACTCTAGGCAAGTTGCCTGTGCGGTCATTGCTTTCAACTCTTGTTGGGACCACTGGGAGCAGGTTGTCTCCTGCATTTGCTGACCAGCAATCCTTCCACTAGCAAAGCATTTGGTGCATACTGCTTACTAACAAATAGTATTTGCGGCATTTTTTCCTGCTCTGTCTATTGTGTATCAAATGCAAACCTGGCCTGTCTTCTTCAAGGTCATCCAGGTGTACAAAGGTTCACGCTGTTCCATATTTATGCTGCTCCCCTATGGACCCATTCTAAACGGGGAAACCCATCAGGTGACAGCATAGATGGGGAAAGCCCAAGAGTAAAATTAGAAGAAGATGGGGCCAATCCCAAGCCCCATGCATGCCACGTGCACATGTGCAATTCGCCTTCACCCCCGTTACGGGGCCTGTGTGGTGTGCATAACCTGTGCAGCAATCCTCTTGTCCACTGCATGCAGTGGGTTTGGGATTGCACCCAAAATTCCCAGCTGCAGGGCACTACAAGGCTCCCTTCCCTGCTTGTGCAATCAACCAGCAAAAGGATCTCTGCAAGGCTCTCTGCCTCCTTCTTCCCCAGCTGGGATATTAACTAGGGAACACTCTGAGAAAGGCTCCCTACCTAAATGGGGAAATCAACTAAGGAAGGCTTTCTGCAAGGCACCATTCCACTGGTGAAGTTGATAATGCTGCTCACTCACTACTGAACAGACATTCCATGAAGTGTTTCTGGCTTCCCCCTGGGCCTGCTGAGGAGTTCCCTGGATATGTTCTGGGGGAAAATCATCAACAAACTCATGCTTAATCCATGGGCTGCTCCCAGGTTTCTGAAATCAAACCTAACACTTACCCCCGTGTTATCCATCTAGATTGGTGGCAAGCATTACGTGAAGAGCTACCCACTGTTGTACCCCCCTTCTATCTCCACTGGATTACATACGAACGGAAGAAGTGCCATACTGGGTTGGACAAGCAGTCCATCTAGCCCAGCATCTTGTCTCCAACAGTGGCCAGCTCTGATAGCTCAAGAGAAGTACATGTACAGGCCATGGAGGTGTGACTCATCTCCTACTGACTGCTCCCAATAGGGATGGACAAACACAGTTTGGCAGTTCGGAGTTCGGCCTGAACTCGGCCTGTTCAGATGACCGAACTCGAACCCGAACCTGAACCCGAACATACCGCACATACCGAACAAACCGAACACCGATGGCAAAATGGCCGAACAGTTCGGATTGCGTTCGAAAGAGTTCGGGTGGCAAAAAAAGGTTCACTGGAAGGTCAAACATGACAGGGAGGTGTCAGTCACTGAGGAGCAGACTTCCAGGCACCAGGGGGGAAGATAGATAGATAGATAGATAGATAGATAGATAGATAGATAGATAGATAGATAGATAGATAGTAGAGAGTTGTAGAAGTTAGCTTAGTGGTAGAGGTAGCTTTAGTGTCAGTGATTTAGTTTTAGTGTTTGTAGGAGTAGGTCTGTGTACTTATTAGATAATCCATTTAGTTCATAGCATTTAGAATAGTTAATAGCAGTTAAATTTAGTGTAGATAGATAGATATAATATTAGATAAAATAAATAAATTTAAAAAAAACATATAAAAACAAAAAAACCAAATAAAAAGCAAAAGAAAACCATATAAAACCCAATAAAAAACCAAAAAACCATATAAAAAACAAAAAAACACGCATAATAACACTTCCCGAACGGCCGAACCGAACAGCCGAACGGCCTAACCGAATGGCCTGTTTGGATGACCGAACCGAACAGCCGAACCCGAACTCGGCAAACGAACCGAACGAACAAACCGAACGAACGAGCCGAACGCATCCGAATCGAATGGGCGAACCGAACGAACGAAACAAACGCAGCCGAACCGAATGGCCAAACCCGAACCGCGATCTGTTCGCCCATCCCTAGCTCCCAACTATCAGTAGCCAGGGGTTTAAGCCCCAACTATTAGACGTTTATGACTATCCTCTAAGAATTTATTCAATTCCCATTTGAAGCTAGTTATGCTGTTTGCTTTTGAAGCCTCCTCTGGCAATGAGTTCCACAACTGTATTATCTTTGTGTGGCAAAGTACTTTCTTTTGTTTGTTTTAAAACTGCTGCCATTTAACTTCAAAGAGTGTCCCTGTGAAAGGGCAGAGTCCCTTTGGGTCACTGGGCCTTTAAGAGAGTTAGCACCAGTGTGGTTAAGGTGCTAGCAGGGCTGCAGGCACTGCAGAGAGTGAAGGATAGTGCCTATAAGGTGCAGCAGCTGTGTGAAGAGCATGGCAGAGCTAGCCTAGAGAGGAATAAAGCCTTGGTCAGGGATCAGTGCAGGAGAGGTTATGAAAGAGGCAGGAGCTGAGTGGGAGTTCTGCCTCAGGTAACTAGGCTCAGAGGGTGTTGCCTGAGCTGAGGTTTCTACTAGGTTGCAGTCAGAGGGAGCATGCCTGTTCCAGAGAACTAGTGAGAGAGTATATGACAAAAACTGTATCTATATATGGATTGTGTGTGGAGAGTAAAGGGGCAATAAGCTAATTCCCAACTGAAAGTGACTCTGTGAGGCACTAATCCTGACAGTGCTCACCCCAGGTGAGCCCATCCTTGCTACAGTCACCTTGTTCTCTTATTGTGGGAAAGGGCAAACAACCGTTGCCTATTTACTCATGGTTTTATAAATGTCTGTCAAACCCTCTTTAATCACCTCTTCTCCACGCAGCCTTAATCTGTTGAGCCTCTCCTCATGTGGAATTTGATCCATCCCTTCTATCATCCTCATTGCCCTTCTCTGAATGATCTCCTGTTCTATTATATCTTTCTGGAGCTGGGATGACCGGAACTGCTCACAATATTCAAGGTGGGGCTGTACCAAACATTTATACACTGGCATTATGATACTTCCATTTTATTCACTGTTCCTGTTGCAATAATGCCTAAAATTCAGTTTGCCTTTTTGACTGCCGCTGCACACTGAGCTGATGTCTTCAAGGAAGTATCCACAATAGCTGTAATCCCAAACTGACTGTGCACAGGTTCCATGCGCTTACTATGTGAATCCGTGCAGTTTGCGCATGGTGCAATGCCCCTGTAATAGGGGTGCACACGTGCACAAGGCATGGAATCTGCCTCAATGACTCCAAGATCCTTCTTCTGAGTGGTTACACGCAAATTAGATCCTAGCATCATTTATGTATAATGAGGATTATTTTTCCCTAAGTCGTTCCTCAAATTGCCTCTTGGCCTGCCTTATACTGGTTTTAAACTTTCTCTGCCAGTGTCTATGCTAGGTTTGAATCAAGAATTGTTCTAATTCTTGCAAGATTCTCACAAGGATTGGGAAACATTACCGAGATCTCAACAAAATTTCAGTATCATTTTGAGATCTTGTGAGACTCTCGAGACATTTTTTTAAATGCTCTGCGCGTGTACGAAATGGCCACCATGGCTGTTCTCTACATGTGTGGCCCTTTTCCAAAATGGCATCAGCAGTGCCAGTGCCACTTTGGAAAAGGACAGCCATTCCAAAAGGGCACATTCTGGCTGCTATTTTGTGCATGCACAGTCATTTTTTTATTTATTTCTTCGCTGTGAGGCACCCACCTCCTTGGTAAACTTGCCTCTTCACCTGCCCTGCCAGAGAAGTGGAAAGGGTGGAGAGGAGTCCCAGAGCAGCCCCAGACTTGGAGAGATGGAGCCAAGTGCGTAAAAGGTTGTTTTTTTAAAATGTGCAGATTCTCGCTTTTCTCAGCGAGAATCTGGGCAATTTTTGGCTGGTCTTCGTTTGCAAGAATGAACTGAGAACCTTGATTCTCACCGAGAAAAGCAAGAATCTGAGAAGTGAATATTATCCCTAGTCTATGCTCATTCCTATTTACCACATTTGGAATACTCTCCCATTTTTTGAAAGACATTTTCGGAGGACTCTGATAGCCTCCTTAATGTTACCTTTCAGCCATGCAGGTATATGTTTGGTTCTCTCCCTGCCTTTTTAAATTTGTGGTATACATTTAACCTGGGCATCTAAGATAGTAGTTTTCAACAGTCTTCATGCTTCTTGCAGGTCTTTGACTCCAATGACTTTTCCTTTTAGTTTCCCCTTAACTAACTTCATGATCTTTGCATAGTTCCCCTTCTTGAAGTTAAACACCCTTGTGGCAGACTTATTTAATTAAATTTATTTATTTATTTATTTTAAAGGCCCTTTTTACATGGGCTGTGGTGCGGTGTGTGTGTATGTATGTGTGTGTGTGCTGCAGTCTCTCTGCGGTGGGTGGGGGGAAGGTGTAGAGGGGTGTGCACCCTTCTACACCCACCTATCAACATGCATGGAAAACTGCCATTTTTGCCAATTTCTCCATGCGTATGGGATGAGTGGAGGTGGGAGTGCATGTGTGTGCACGGGAGCATGCATGCACACACACACACACGTGCCACAGAGTTTACACAAGCAGCATCCATGCATATATATACACAACATATATTTAAAAACAAAAAGCCAAAACAGCTCAAAGAAAACCCCACCCCACCCCTTCTACTCCACCCGGCTCCCTCTCCAAATGCCTTCCGGAATAGCCAGGTTTTACATCTCTTCCAAAAGGATGGAGGGCCTGTGGACAGATGGCCGGCTCGGTTGGCCCCCACTCTCCTGTCATTTTGACGTTTGTGTAAGACCTGGCTGTTCCGCCAGGCTTTTGGCGAGGGGGGTAGGGATGTGCAAACGCGGTTCAGAAGATCGGAGTTCAGACCGAACTCGAATAGTTCGGTTGACCAAACCAAACTTTCGAACCAAACTCAAATTCGACCACACTGTTTGGTCAAATTCGAACCAGTTTGGAAGTCCAAAAAACCTGGTTTTGAATGTACAAATTTGGTTCAGAAATTTGGAATTCGACCGAACTCAAATAGTTTGGTTGACCGAACCGAACTTTAAAACCGAACTTGGTTTTCAAACCAAACCAAACCGAATTTCCAAACTCTGTTATATTCGCACATACCTTGGGGGGTGGGGGGTAGGGAGGCGGAGTTGTTTTTCCCCCCACATATGGGATTTTTAACTTTTAAATTGCTTTTATTGTTTTATTGTTTTAATTTGTTGTTCACCGCCCTGAGCTGCCCTGTGGGCAGGAGGGGCAGGATAAAAAACTTTTATAAAATAAATAAAATAAAATAAAATTGACATCTGCCAGGAGAGAGTTCCAAAGCCTTGGAGTGGCCACTGAGTACGTCCTCCCCATTGTGGTCACCCAACATACACAGGGGACTTCAAGGAGGGTGCTCCCAGCCAACAGCAGGGGGAGATCCAGAACCCGGGGGTGAGGCGGTCACACAAGTAGGTAGGACGCAAACCATATAAGGATGTATAGGTCAAAACCAACACCTTGATACAGGCCTAGAAGAATATAAGCAGCCAGTGCAGCATGCAAATCACGGGTGTTATATGTTCCCAGCGACCCTTCCCCATCAGGAGACAGGCCTCTGTGTTCTACACTAGCTGCAGTCTCCAAACGATCACCAAAGGTATCCCCACATAGGGCACATTACAATAGTCCAATCTCGAGGTGATGAAGGCATGGATGATAGTGGCCAGGTCAGAGTCTGAGATGTATGGCTGTAACTGCCACACTAAATGCAGCTGACAAAATATGCTCCTTGCCACAGCTGCCACCTGAGCATCCAGGCTGAGCTGCGAGTCTAGGAGCAAGCCTAGACTCCAAACCTGAGGAACCAGAGGAGGGTGAACTCCATCAATGATGGGAGTTTCCCCTGCCCCCAGTCCCCTGGTCCCACCCATCAACATCACTTCCGTCTTGTCGGGATTTAGATTCAGACGGTTCACCCTCATCCAGTCCCCCAAAGCCACCAGACACCACACAAGCACTGGGACTGCCAGACCTGAGTCAGCTGAAAATTTATTTATTTTATTTATTTCAATGGATTTATACCCCGCCCCTCCTGCAAAAGCAGCCCGGGAGAGGTAAGATTACTTACTAGGTAATCTCTCTGCTAATAGCATGTTGGACCTAATTATATTGTGATCACTATTAGCAAGTGGCTCTGAAACTGTTAGGACAAGATCTAAAATAGCTCCTCCTCTTGTGGGTTCTAAGAAAAACTGGTCCAGGAACCAGTCGTTTCTGGTAACTAGGAACTTGGTTTCTGCAACACATCCCGAGGAGACATTTTCCCAATCAATGTGGGGGTAGCTAAATCCTCCATTATTATTTCACTGCCTAATTTTGTAGTCTCCCTAATCTCCCTTAGCATTTCACAATCAGGGTTTCTGCATGGCACAATCTGCCAGCAATGAGGATGTGCACAGTTCCCACGTGGTTGCGCACATCATATGGGTGCGTGCAGGATCCATGGGGCATGGGATTGGTCGCACTGTCAGCATCTTGGGCCATTTTCAAATGGGACATTCCCACCCAGGTCCATGCATCCCACATACACCAGGACGCCTGTCTACAATTGTTTGCTTGGATGTCTGAAAGCAGCCTACAGAGGTACCACTGTGGAGTATCCAATTTGATTACTTCTGTCTCTTGGTCATTTTTACCTATTTCAGAGATTCCCAAGGGAATTCTGTGGTTAATTTTCTGCAGATCCTCTCCCCCTCTTTCCATTGCAATCTGACTTTGTATTGCTTAATGACAGGTGCTTCTCTTTTACTTTGCTGTAAGCTATGGCTGTCAATCTCATTTTGTGCATTTCTTCCAGTATGGCTGATTCCAGATTGCCTTTCTGCATTATTTCTTTTGGATCCAACCCTGCAAAGATGAATGAACATATGTAACTTTAACTTTAATGGGATTGCTCATGCGAGTTGAGTTAACCTAATGCGTAAGGGTTTATATGGACAAACCTGGGTTCAGTAGCGCTACTGATGTCTATATTCTTGCCTGACTGCTACTGTGCACAACTTCTTAGGTAGAATACGGCATACTTCACTCAAACTCATTTGTCTAGCACTAATGCATGTGACTGATTACTATAATAATAGGCTGCTTTTATTATTCATTCAAAGGATATGAAAATTTCCTTTGATTCCAAGTGCTTCATTAATGATTTAAAAATAACTTGCCAGGTGGATACAAGACATTCTAGTATTATATACATTTTCTTATTCTCTGACTTGTAGCAAGAAAATAATTGTTCAGTTCCTGATGTATAATAAAAGAAATAGTCTAACTAATTCATAATTGCAAGGAAAGCTTTTCTCTTGATATAATAATGCCTCGAAAGAACCAAAACATTAGTTGAGTACAGAGTTACGCCATTTTATCATGTTCTGGGTTCAAGGAACTGAAGTCATTTTTATGCAAAATTCAGTTTCCTGGATACATTTGTCTTGAGCCACATCTCATTACATTCATTATTCCCAGTTATTGTGATGGGAGGGCAATTGGATCAGATGTCTTCATATGAAATGAGATTCAGAGCACCCATTGTGTAATGGCAGCCCCCAGGTAGGGATGTGCGAACGCGGTTCGGAAGTTCGGAGTTCAGACCGAACTCGACTAGTTCGGTCGACCAAACCGAACTTCCGAACTGAACTCGAATTCGACCGAACTGTTTGGTCGAATACGAACCAGTTCAAAAGGCCAAAACCAGCTTAAAACAGCGGTTTTGAATGTACGAACTCGATTCAGAAGTTCGGAATTTGACCAAACTCGACTAATTTGGTCGATCGAACCGAACTTCCAAACCGAACTCAATTTTTGAACCGAACCGAATTTCCGAACTCGGTTCTGTTTCTACATCCCTAGCCCTGGGTGGATAATCCTCCTTGAGTATTCTTACTGTTGTGTTTGGGTGAAACTAGCTCACAGTAGCTGCTACATCAGAATCCAGCCTTGACCCCAATCCTGGGGTTAGTTCTCTGGAACCTGCACTCTAGGTGCCTGAACTTTGGCCTCCAACTCCCCCACACCCAGCCCATTCCACCAAAAGTTCAAAATAATCTTTCCAACATAAAAAAAGGACAGGTCCCACCTGACAGCCCACTAGTCAAGTTGATTTCTACAGTGTTCCTTCTGACCCTCTCTGAGTCCCAGGAATAAGGGTTCTGGGCTTTGCTTTGCCCACTAGCAGCTGAGTTCTGCCTTCCCTCTGGAGAACCTGTGAACAGATCCTCACTCCTCAGACATTTCCTCCAAGGGCTTATTCAGCTAAATAGTCAGGCATCACTGTCAGGTAGGTAGGGTACGGGTAGAGAAAAGGAAAACCAGGTCCCAACCTCCCCAACCGTTCTCCCCTTGACCCGTCCCATGGAATCTCTCCAGGGAAACAAGTACCCTCAGGATCTTGTGTGGGCTTTCTCCTCTATCGATGAGCAATTCAGATCATCACAGGGTGTGAGAGGGGATGCCTTGGGGAGGGGAAGGGGAGAGGGGAACAGACCACTCACCACACCAACTCCTTACGCACACTCTCTCCTGGGACCAGGAAATGCCACATGAAAGATCTAGGAATAGTCGTGTGGATGCCAGGGGGGGATGGACGATGGTGAGGGGATAAAGGGAGGGAGAACTGGGGTGTTCACACACTTGGGGAAGGTCACCCGCTCTAGGTGTGGGGAAGTGAATGGGGGGGATGCCCCCCACATTCATTCGTTCTTGCTCACCTAGAAATCCTCAAGCTCACAGGGTTACCCACACCAGCGTCACTCTTCCATTCACACACATACACTCACAGAAGTATAGCACAAACCCACACACACAGAACATGCGTCAATGATACAGCACCAAACACAGATCCAAACCAGGGGCCAGCTTCTCACAAGTGATTACTGGCAGGGAGTAGAAGCCCTGCCCGTAACTTTATCCTCCTTCAGTTCCTCCAACCCAGGTGCTACCGCTTCCCCATCCCAAAACCACACCACCTCTATCAGTGTCACTGGGTTTCCCCCTTGCTTGTCATGGCCACACCCCCATAAGCATGCGCTGCATCATGGTTGGGCCCCTGGTTGCCCGGCAACTAAGGAGCGTGTGGTGCGTCGCTCCCGGAGTGAGCTCTGACAATCACCTGACTTTCACAGCTGGTTCCAATTTACTGCTGTTCTTTCTCAGCCAGCACCTACACTTTCATTAGCACTGGGCTGGGCATGATCCGCTCTCCACATATAGCACCTGTACCATTTTTATCAGTGTTATGATACCCTATTGCACACTGAATTAGGTATCCTTCCACCCTAGGTAAGGGCAATTTACAGTTGATAAACAGTGTTTTCAGTGCATACAGTCTTAGAATGGGTGTCAGAACAGCTGGGTATTATTCTTGGTTCTGGCATTGACGTGCTGTGTGATCTTGAGTAAACTCATTTCACTTCTCTCTGTCTCATTTTCCCTTCATACTTTTTGTTTGAAATGTCTGTTAGAACTGTAAGCCCACTGGAGCAAGGTGGCACATAGAGGGCAGACATGGCAAACACTCTGGGTACCTCGTCCCTACCAAAATACCAGTAGAAGAAGGCACCTCTCTTAGCTTCTGTCTCAATCTGTTTTCTTCCCCTGGCCTGGTCTGCGGAGCTGTCATTCATACTGTGTTTTACTGTGCATAGCACAATGGGACCTAGATCTCCGATGAGGCTTCAAGTCACCCCTGAAATGGACTTGGTTCTCTAATTAGCACCAGCACTAAGGTTTAGCGACTGGGACTCACACTGGCAGTGCAGTCAAGTGTTGAGCAGTCAGAATTATCATGCTGGAATATGAGTAATAACAATGTTTTAAGTCAAGACTTTGTAGATTAAAATATACAGTAAAATATCCCACGCAAAGTTCTATTATAAGTCAACTTTAGCAGCTATGAACTTTCCACATCTCTATTTTTAACCTTACTATTAAAATCATCAGTATGTTACAAAGTGTCTGATCTAGCCATTTGTTCATAATTTCTATAATTTTCATCTTTGGCTTACTATTAACTTCATCAATCTATCCCTGCATCTCAGAAAGGTAGTAATATGACTAAAACAATTAACTTAAAAAATAATACTGGCAATTAACTGTAAATTGCAGCATAAATTTCACCTAATATCAGCTCTTTCTAGATTGCATAAGAATATAAGTTGTGCCATACTGGGTCAGACCAATGGTCCATCTAGCTCAGCATCCTGTCCCCAACCGCGCCCAATCTCGGTCGCTTGGGAGAAGTAACCAACGGGTTCCAATGGGCAATTCATTCCCTGTTGTTCACTCCCAGCTGCTGACAGCAAGAAGCTAAGTCCCGCCTTAAACGTACTTGGTTTATAGCCAGTAGTGGAGCTACTCTCCAAGAAATTATCCAGCCCTTTTTTAAACCCAACTATACTACTGGCTTTGACCACATCCTCTGATGACAAACAGGGATGCCTTCCATCAAATTTCAGGAGGAAATGGCATTTTTACGCTTTTGGATAAGGTTGCTTGGCCAACAGCAGATGACGCTCTCGGTCCAGTGTGTTATTGAAGAACTTACCCATTCTGGGTCTAGGCTGTACCCATGGGTTAGGTATTTGGGGTTACTCCTAAGTAAACTAGGTTTTCCCCTCCTATTAGGCATGGGCGAATAGATTGTGGTTCGTGTTCTGCCATTCAGTTCAGCCGCGTTCGGGTCATGTGTTCGCGTTCGGCCATTTGGGCGGATCGCGCGTTCGTGTTCGGACATTCGGTTCGGCCGCATTTGTGTCACGTGTTCGTGTTCAGCCATTCGGGTGGATTGCGCGTTTGTGTTTGGCCGTTCGGCGTTTGGCCAGAAATATCGCGAGATCGCGGAAAGCCGGAAATTGCGGTGGAAACCGGAAATTCATGTGCGTGGTGCGCGAGTGAGGTGAGAGGGTGTGTGTTTGTGTCGGTGACTGCTTGTTCATGTGTTTTGGTTGCAATTGTATTGGTTTTGGCTGTGCTGTGTGTTTGGGTGGGTTAGTGTGTGTTGCGGGTGACTGTCGGTGTGGATTGTGTGGGTTTTG
>QEPC01001473.1:310111-331838 GCA_003113815.1 Sphenodon punctatus | reverse complement strand
CTGTCCCCTCTCCTTGTCTCCCCCTCCTTGTCTTTTAGATTGTAAGCCACAGGTAGGGACCGCAGCTGATTATATGTTCTGTACAGCGCCAGGTTGTTACTGGCGCTTTATAAATGTTTAATAATAATAATAATAATAGCCTGCAATTCCACGTGGGTCAAAGCATGGAAATGTGGGCTATTTTCACGTCTGAAAACATCCATTGTGGGTCTGGTTGGATGCACTACTTCTGCTTCTAATGATCCTCTCCAAAACTCTGCATGGACCTTGTCCCTCACCCTGGCTTGTGAAATGTGTTTGGTTTGGTGGTTGTTTGAGGGTGTGTTTGGTTATGGTTTAATAAAATTTAAACTCTCTTTGAGTCCAAGATTTGTATTCTGTGTGGGTTTTTATTAATTAGTATTCCATAGCAATGCTGAAATTCTCATTGGCCCTGCTTACCGCCCCACCAGCCTTAGAACCCACCAGATGCCACTGCGGCATGGGCAGGCAGAGGGACGGCTCCATCTGTGCAGGCACATCAGTTCAGCGCCCCAACCTGCCCTGGACCATGTTGCCTGTGGATTTTTGCCCTGGGGCAGCCTGGGAAGCAGTCACACCAGTCACATGTCTGTTTTTACTTGTAGTCACGTTGATATGTGACAGTTCATCCAATTCATCACCTACAAATTACAAAATTTAATTTGAATTATACAGAAAACATAAACAAAATGCATACCCCTACCCAGCATGAGCTTGATCTACTCTGTCATTTTGATATATTTTGTACCCTGGTATTACAGTGCCCCATTGGTTAGCCTCATTTCAGCAGGTCTCTGAGATTTCTATTATGTCTACATCTTTATTTAGTGTACCATACACTTTAATTCTCCCATCTTACCTTTTAGACTTCTAGCATTTGTATTAGGGATGAACTGAGTATGAGAAAAGGTTTTTGTGAGTATTTCAAAATATCCGAGAACTGGGCTCAAGTTTTTGGGAACTACTCGATAATACTGTCGAATACTCAGTACCATTTAGTACTCGGTAAAATAGACAGTAAAATATTGAGTATTTGGGGGGGGGGGTATTTTACTGAGTCCCCTAAGTGGCAGGAAGGAAGGGGGCAGGAAGGAGCAGCAAAGCAAAGTCATCAAGAGGGTGAAGCCTAAGGAATTGAAGCAGAGCCATCTCACTGCCTGCAACCAGCACCGCAGAAGTTCCCCCTAGTGCTATAACCCCTATGAGGTCCTCAAGCACCATTTCTTCTCTTGGAGCATGCTGGGAAATGTAGTCCAGCATGCTCCCAAAGAGCATTAGAATGCTGGCTCTCTGGGAGCATGTTGGACTACATTTCTCAGCATGCTCCCAGAGAAAACATGGAAGCCTGATCTCTTGGCCTGCAGCTGGGAGATGTGAAGTTCTGGGGACCTCATTTGGGTTCCAGCACTGGGGGAACTTCACCGGTGCTGATTGTATTCGGTGAGCTGGCTCTGCTTCGAACTTAGTAGGCTGTGTCCTCTTGATGACTTTGTTTTGTTGCTCCTTCCTACCTGCAGCTCCTGCTCCCCTTCCTGCCCAACATGTGGCTACCCCCTTCCTTTGAGGAGTTACTGAGAAACTGAGTACTGTGACTGTTACTCAGTTTCCCAGTATTCAGTAATATCAAGTCAAGCATAGCGATCCTCGGAAAATACTAAGTAAAACTGAACTCCTCGGTTCCAATCTTACTGTATGCTGACGGCATGGTGCTCCTTTCCCCTTCAGTGCTGGGAATGGACAGGATGCTAGGGGTTGTGAGTCATTTTTGTAGGGACTCCCACCTGTCCATAAACTCCGATAAAACCAAGGTTGTGGTGGTGGGGCACCAGGTACGGAACCATGCTTGGCTGCTCGATGGGGAAAGGCTTGAACAAGTCTCGTCTTACAGGTATTTGGGGTTGATTGTCGATAGTAAGGTATCCTGACTGCCTCACGTTAGGACCGCCTGCCTTAAATTGAAACAAGCTATTGGGGGGTCTCCTGCAGTTTTGGAGGAGCCATGGGGGGATGTTCATTCCCCCTGCTCTGAAGCTATTTAACCTAAAGTTCAGAGTGGGTACCTTGTTTGGGGCCGAATTATGGGCCCTCTTTTCAGCCAGCAATCTGGAGTCTCTCCAGAACTCTTTTCTTAGGGCCTTATTGGGAGTTCCTCGCTCTGCCATGGCTTGCCTACTCCGTCTCGAGACGGGGTCTCTGCCTCTGGGTGTGGAGTTGCTCCTCTGCCCCTTGAGCTATTGGTTCAAGGTTATGGATATGGCAGAGGACCGACTTCCACACCTATGTCTGGAGGAGTCCTGTTTATGGTCTCTCCTCGGGCTATGATGTGGCAGGGTCTCTAAGCAATTGTACAACTTGGGTCTTTCTCCTGTATTAATGCAGGGGATCCCTACCGCTGAAAGGTACAGGGCAGTCAAAAAACAGCTGGTGGATCAAGCCAGTCAGTCTGACTTGGGGGCTATTCATTCGTTAAAATGTGCCCCGTTTTATTGCTTGTTTAAGAATGATTCCACCTGCGAGCCATATTTGGAGGTGATTGAAGTCCCCAACTTACGTAGGGCCCTGACACTTCTCCGTTTCAATCTTCTTCCCACTGTGGTACTTATGGGGAGATGGAATGGCATTCCTTACGGGGATAGGGTTTGCACTTACAATTCAGGGCATATTGGGGACCTGCCCCATATGTTGTTTTCTTGCCCTCTTATAGCCTACTGGCATGAGCTCTACTTGCCAGCCTGGATTCGTAGCTGGTTATACCTCCCTGCGGCTCATCTGCTTCAATTATGCCAGAAATCAAGTTCCCCTGAAGTTGTATGCAGTTTAGCCAAGTTGGCACTTCAGTTGGAGAAAAGCTGATCACAGGGGGGTTCATGGCTTTCCCCCCATTTATCTGTCAATGCTTTTTTACTTGACTTTGATTTTGTTGGCTTTGGATTAACCTTTTCCCCTTTTGTGTACCAGCATTTAAATGCTGTAGCATGTATTATACAATCTGTATATTTAGTTTTAGTACCTTGTATGAATTCTTTGTCGCTGTTTTTATGTCATGCTTGGTTTGTGGCATACCACCTGTTGTGCCTCTCGTGGTACCTTGTGGTATCTTTGACTGATTTCACAGACCTGAATTTTATTTGCTTTTATTTTTACTTACTTCTATTTTTATGATGTATTGTTTCGACGCTGTTATGGACTGTGGCTAAACAGCTTTAATAAAATAACAACAACAACAACAACAGAACTCTGAGTTCCAGCCCTAATTTTTATATAGATGCTTAAACATACTCTTTTCTTTCTTATTTTGCTTGTTATAAGTAACTTGGTCCCTGCAGCAGTTGGGGGAAGGAGCTGCTGGGAGTAGGAGGGTGCTGGTGCTGGTGCTGGTGCTGGTGCACTCCCTAGCCCTGATTGGTTTGCCTCCTGTGTTTCCAGGTACTTATTCAGAGGCTGGGGCCCTGCGGGCGTGTCCCTGCAGCAGTTGGGGGAAGGAGCTTCTGGGAGTAGGAGGGTGCTGGTGCTGGTGCACTCCCTAGCCCTGATTGGTTTGCCTCCTGTGTTTCCAGGTACTTATTCAGAGGCTGGGGCCCTGCGGGCGTCAGCCCTTGGGCGACAGCCAAAGGGTGTCGCCTGTTGGTGGGACTGTTCATGGGACCGTCCGGGGGCGTGGGCGCTCCTTCCTTGATAAGTAGGTAGAGGCAGGGTCGGAAGTTAACCAGAGGATCCAGAGGAGGCCCCTCTTGGCAACCCCCATCACCATTGCCCTACCTGCGGGAGTACGGTCCAGACGATCTCCCTGAGGGAACGGAGCTACATTAACCTTACCACCAGGCAAGAGTGCCCCATTGTCTACGGAGCTACCCGGAGGGGAGAGCGGTGCGAGCGGCCCGGTGCCGCAGCGGGACGCTGCCCCAGTTGCGGGGTGATTGAGAAGGGGTTTTGGCAGAGCGGCGCTGCGGGGGCAAGTTCGACTGAGCCGGCACCTGGTGATACTCAGTCCACCGGAGGTCGATTACCTGGATTGTCAGGACAGAGCCCGGCAGACTGAGAGGGGATACAAAAGAACGGCGGCTGCTGGCGTGCGCGCCTAAGGGCTGCGCAAGCAAGGGCGCCCCCTTGTGCGCGCAGCCTTGGGCGCCGGCTGGGGGAGGCTGGGTCTATACCTTTGCGAGGAGTTGGTGCCCTTGTGGGTTCCCTTTGATATTTAAATTTAAATGGAAAGGAAAAGACAACGAGCAAGGGACTCCCCATCACTGGCGGAGCTGCCGAACCATAAAGTGTCAAAATTGGATCTGTCAGCTGACAGTTCCTCCCCAAAGAAAGATAGACAAGGAGTTGGTTTCCATCTCCCAGCCCCTCCCTCTGGGTCAAATATGGCCCCAAATGACTCTGTGTTAATAGACTCGGATGGCCCACAGGAAGTTTTACCAATGAGTAACTCCCCGCGGGCCCAATGTTATTTAATAGCCAAAACTATCTCCTTATTGTTCAGTCATGTATCTGATATGAGTAGTTCTTTACTATGGATTAGGGCAAAACTGGATGAACTACTGGCCAAATTGGCTCCAATACAGGGAGAAGGCAGACCGGAAGCGGCTATTAGTGCCGCCCGGAGTTCTATTACGGATCCTGCTCTGCCTTATTCTAGTAAGGGGCGCCCTTTACAAGGCCCCCCCTGTTTTACTATGATGGGGGGAGGAGCGGGGGGTGTGGGAATAAGAGAGGATGCTATCTGGATTGGAGTTGCTCCCTTGCGTCGGGGTTTACTCCCCTCTTGGGGTTCTGTAGAGGAGGTATCAAATCATTTAGCTTGTTTATTTGGTACCAGGGAAGAAGTTTTTGGTATTATGTCTGTACAATCTCTGCATTATAATAGAAGGAGAGCCTGTTATAGAGTATACTTTAGATCAAGTTATTGGGTCTTTAAACTTTTTCAGGCAAGAAAGTATTTATTATCAAGAGGTATATCTATTGATAGGGTCTTCTACCCTAGGCAAAGGCCAATAAGGAATCCGGTGCCAGTCTTGGATCCTTGCTCAGTATTGACCTCACCGAATAGAATGGTATTAGGTACCAGAGTGAGGGGGGTTGGGGAACTAGCAAATTCAACTGGTCCAGGATCGCAGGCGGTGGAATCCATGGATACGCAGGCCCCTGCCTCTCCCTCCCTGCTTAGAGGAGTGGGGGTGTGTGCAAAGATTGCCCCCCCTAGTAAGTCTGAGAGGCTATTACAGGCACCAGTGGCCCCTAAGCCACTTCCAGTGGCAGGAGACTTTTCGGTGGGCCGGGTAATAGTTGCAGCAGCTAGAATTGGGCCGGTGGATAATAGCCCTGGGACAGATTCGATATCTGCATTACACTCTGCAGATAGTCAGCTGAGTGTTGGTATGCAGAAACCAGCTGACTCTGATCAGGTTCGGGCCGAGTGGCCTCATATAGAGCAGGAGCCTGAGGAGCTGTCCCAAAGGGATATTCTCCAAGTAGATTTATTATCAAGTGATTTGTTGGTTAATTACCCGGGGGAGGGTGTTAGGGCAGAGATTGAGGACCCTTTGGCTGAGCTGCAGGTCAACCTGGAGATAGAGCAAGCCACTGCTCATGTGGGGAGTGAGGCTGCTATTGTAAGCCAACCTAACGTAATATGCCGTAGCCCATCCATATTTGCAAACCCATTGGTATCATCAGAGTGTGCTGGGCAATTGAGCCAACTAGTAGGGAGCAAAATTCCAGGGCAACAGACCTCTATGTTGGATTATTTCCCCCGGATCTGCAGTAATACTCAGGTAGATCATCTGCCATGCCAGCTAGCAGATTGACACAAGGGTACTAGGGGGAAGCAAAGGCGAACAGACAGATATGATAGTTTAGAGAGTTCCACTACATTGCCTATACCCCAGTCCCCATTACCTGGATCCTTAGATGTAGCATCTGGTTCTCAGATAGTGGGGCAAGGGAATTCGCTTAAACTTCTTTCCTGGAATATGATGGGGTTTGGTACCAAGGGCTTAGACTCAGACCTGGTTTCATTTCTTCAGGAGTATGATTTGATTTTGCTCCAGGAGACTTGGTTGAGGGATGGCGTGTTACCGTCAGTCCAAGGTTTCCAATTCTATTCATTCCCAGGTGCCAAGGTTGGTGTCAAGGGTAGATGCTCAGGGGGCTTGGCTTTTCTAGTATCGGATTCGTTGGGTGGGACATTTAAAGTATTCCCGCAAAATTGTAAGAACTTTTCCCTCGGTCAGTGGATATCTCCGAGAGGCCCCCCTCTATTGATGGTTAATTTGTATATTCCGCCTGTTAACTCTAAATACTATAATGAAGGGGTTTGGAATCTGCTGGGAGACCTTCTGGCCTCCCTTGAGGAGCAATTTTCGGATGCCATCTTGATACTTGCCGGGGATTGGAATGCTAGACTAGGTGCCCAACAAAATATTGTTTTGGAAGGCTTACCAAATAGCTATGATTGGGCCTCGAGCAGGAGATCAAGAGACCTGGAAGGCAATGAGGCTGGTCTGCATATGTTCGAATTGCTGCAGACCTACTCATTAATGGTATTAAATGGGCAAGGGCAATTAGATCCAGAGGGTGAGTTTTCCTTCTTAAATTTCAATGGTCGTAGTATTATTGACTATATAGTGGTGCGTATTCGGCAAAGATCAAATTTTGATAACTTCACTCTGCTTACAAGGGTGGAGAGTGACCACCGAGCTCTATCAGTGGGGATTAGATCTCAGTATGCCCAAGAATTCAATTCTTATAGACAATCTGCAGATGGGGGAGGGGGATTTAGGATTAGGGTGCGTTGGAACCACAGCATATTTATACAAGCTTGCGAACTCCTCAACTCTCAGGAATTGTGTATGTTATACAACACTTTCCTGAGGGAGGATATACAGGATATGGAGTTGCTCCATAGACTTTATGACTTTATTATATCCTTATTTGGGATGCAGATACTTTCGCATGTTGGGGGTCCAAGGAAATTTAAAGGAGCCCCTTGGTTTGATGGTGAATGCAAGAGATTGAAATCAGCTCTTCTAGTTGCAAAGAGGGAGTGGGTTAATAATCCAAGCGATAAGGCTATTTCCCAATTTAGGGAAATTAGACGCACCTACAAGTTACTCATTGCTCAAAAAAAATTAATCTATAAAGAGCAGATTTGGGCCAAAATTCAGATCGCGGTGCAGACTGGGAACTCCAGAGACTTTTGGGCTCTGGTTAAGGGAAAGAGTGAAATGCCCCCAGCTCCTAGGCAGAATCAAATTAAGGAGGAGGTATGGGTGCTATTTTTTCAAGATTTGTTTAGCCTTGATGCAGAGGAGGTTGAAGCAGGTGTTGCAGAACTGCTTTCCTCTCTGCAAGTTCGACCAAGACAACGGGCTTTAGTGGGAATCAAACCCGAAGTGGTGTTGGATTTAATTAAAGCACTAAAAAGGAACAAGGCGCCGGGCAGAGATTTTATTACTGCTGAGGCCCTGAATATATGTCCCCAATGGTGGGCTAACATGCTGGCTAAATATTTCTCATATATAAATCAGACCCTGCAAGTGCCTAAGGGATGGGGTGACAGTGAGATTGTTCCCATATTTAAGAAGGGAAATCCATTGGATCCGTGCTGCTACCGCCCAATAAGTCTGCTGCCCATAATAGGGAAATTGTACTCTAGAATTTTGTTGGGTCATCTAGAGACTTGGGCCCAGAGGGAGAATCTTATACCGCTGGAACAGGCAGGGTTTAGGAAAAATAGATCAACTTCTGACAACGTTTTTGCTCTCCAGCATATAATCACCAAGTATATTAGAATAAGATCTGGATCCCTGTTTTTGGCCTTCATAGATCTACGTAAGGCATTCTATTCCATATCACGACTCAAATTGTGGAGAAAGTTGTTGGAGTGGGGCATTGACGAGCATTTGTTAGCTTTGCTCATCTACGTGCACTCTGATAATTTAGCTACGGTTAGGCTGGGGAGGGATGGTGACCAGTCTCGGCCGTTCAAGGTAGTTAGGGGAGTCAGACAAGGGTGTGTTCTGGCTCCCCTGCTTTTCAACTTGTTTTTGGGGGATCTCCCTGGATGTTTTCTCAAGGAATCTGCTCATGCCCCTAAGATTGGTAGCAGATTAACGAATATCTTACTATATGCAGATGACTTGGTATTGATGGCTCAGACAAGGAAAGGCCTTCTATACCAGCTTAAGACCTTGATGGAATACTGTTCTACAAATGAATTGGTGCTCAACCCCCTAAAGTCACAGGTCATGGTACTAGGGAAGAAGAAATTATCTAGCGGCTTCTGGCCTGCAGGGAATGAGTCTCTAAGGCAAGTAGAGTCGTATGTGTACCTGGGGGTTACATTTGCTCAAAATGGTACATGGACCAGACACAGGAAGTGTCTGGCCCTGAAAGCCAGTATAACAGCTAGAGGGATCTTGAGGTTGGCTTCAGATTCCCCAGGTATTGCCATCTCCACGGTTCTGGGCGTGTATAAAGCTAAGATCCAGGCTTTACTGACTTTTGGGGCAGAGGTATGTGTTGGGGGGAATTGTCAGCCCTTAGAAGTAGTCCAAAACAAATTTATAAGGTATCTGCTGAGAGTCTCACAGTCAATCCCAGCAGCTGTTATTCGTGCGGAAACTGGGATCATAGCTATTGCCTCTCTTTGCAAGCTGCAGTTACTAAGGTTTTGGACCAAGTTATACCATCAGGACGAAACCTCCCTCGCAGGCCTGTGCCTGAAGGAAGAGCTGGAGTATGAAGGTGTTGGGAACTATCCCTGGCTCTCCTGGACAGTTACGTGTCTGAGGGAGCTGGGTTTTTCTTTCCAGCTCTTCCAGGGTAAATCCTGTACTAGCCAAAAGTCTATGATAAAGCAAAGGATCTGGGATATGGCGAGACAGGAGGACATGGCCAAACTTTTGATCTGGAGAGTTGCCCCCTATTACCATGTGGTGAAAACAGTTCACCAGTTTGAGAGTTATCTGGATGGGTTGGGCAAACCGAGTTTACGTAGGGCGTTTGCATGCCTTCGGTTTCAGCAATTTCCATCTGCCATCATTGAGGGAAGACACAGGAAGGTCCCACGGGAGTTTAGAACATGTCCCTGTAATACATCAGAAATCGAAGATCTCCCCCACTTTCTCTTTAGATGCCCGTTGTACCAGACTTTAAGGGCAGTTTGGCTCGAGCCAATACGGGGGTTTGCTACGTATATGCGGGGTCAGGCGGGGTTATCAGCTTTGCTCGCTCCTAATGATATGGAAACAGTGAAGGTGGTGGCACACTTTACTTTATTAGCTATGAGAGAGAGAGAGAACTGGATAGAATGAATCCTCCCAGTATTGATGTTCTTCCTTGCTGTCATATATATTTGCTTTTGGATAAGGGGGGATTTGTGTCAACTGATATGTGCCTCTCTTTTTATTGACCGGATAATGTTCCCTGTTAGGCTTTCTGCTCAGCAGCGGAAGAAAGTGCCGGATTAATTGTAGTTTAAATGATGTGTGTATTAATTTTGTTGTTTGTTGTTTATTGTTTTGGTTTGGTTTGTCTTGTTAATTGTTTTTTTAAGGCGATGGCGAAAGCTTAAAGCCATAATAAAAATAAAAATTAATATAATTAAAAAAAATAAAAATTAATATAAGTAACTTTTTCAGTTATTTTGGAATCATTTAAGTTTTTCTGTTCTGCATAGATTTCCACACAAGTCCTCACAGCTTTTTTCCTGTCCTCTGTATTAGGATACTCTATTTTCCCAGAATTAACGGCATGCTTTTGAGATGCTTCCATCCAAATCATGTGCTAAAGAGCTTGTTGCCTTTACCCCAGACCCTACTTTAAAAACTGCTCTATCTCCTTTTTAAGTTTTAGCACCAATATCTATGTTCCATTTTGGTTAAGGTGGAGCCCATTCTGTTGGACTTCTCCTTCCCACAAAGGTTCGTCAGTTCCTACTAAATCTAAAGCCCTCTTCCCTGCAACATCATCTCATCCACGCATTGAGAATCTGGAGCTCAGTCTGCCTCTGGGATCCTGTGTGTGGAACTGGAAGCATTTCTGAGAATGCTACCCTGGAGGTTCTGGACTTCACTTCAGTCTCCTACACAGAAGTCTAAATTTAGCCTCCAGAACCTCCCTCCTACATCTTCCTATGTCATTGGTACCCACATGTACTACAACAACTAGCTCCTCCCCAGTACTCTCTCAAATTCTGCCTAGGTGGCATGTGAGGTCCATTACCTTTGCACCAGACAGGGCACATACCATGTGGTCTTCATGGTCACCTGCAACCCAGCTATCCACATTCCTAATAACTGAATCTCCAGCTATCATGACTATCCTATTTTCACCCTCCTGGACACATAACCCTGGAGGATGGATGGATTGATGAATGGAGAGAGAGAGAGAGAGAGAGAGAGAGAGAGAGAGAGAGGATTAGATTTATAATTATATGCTGCCCTTCCTCCAAGGATGTATCCTTGATGAAAGAGGATACTATGACCTCCATGTCCCAACTACGGGACCATTTCCCACCATCACAGATTGATGCCCTCCTTCACCAAGACCTACATCCTGCAACACAGGGGCTGCAAGAGTAGAGGTGGGACTGCTCTACTATGTCCCTGAAGTTCTCCTCTATAAACATCTCATTCTGCTCAGCTGATCCTGCTCAGTCAACTCTAGCCTCCAGAGACGCACTTTCTCTGATAGCCAGAAGCTCTTTGCACAATCACACATCTAGAACCTCTCCCCAAGAGAAAGATAATCATACATTTTACACTGGGTGAAAAACACTCGATAGATTCCACTATACTGCTGGATTTCTACCTGCATGTCCCTATTTACCCTTCCCTTAACTTCCTCTAGGTTTAAACTTAAGAGTTATATAGGTCAGGGACACTTATTACTCTAATGTTTGTGATGGTTGTTTTTAATTGTAATTCACTTCCTAAGGGTGTGGTGTCCTTGGGTTTATTACAACCTAGAGCCTCCTCCCCCTCCCCCCAAGACACCTCTCCCTATAGCCTCACTGAGCCCTCACAGTAGCCAAACTCTCAGGTCACTCTGTCTACATTTCACTCTGCCTGGGGCACTCTCTACTCAAGAAGGGATTCTCGTAGGGGAGATCCCAATTTATACTAGTGGCTAGGCCTCAAACCCACCTACAGTTTATTGTTTTAAAGGGATTAAATGACCCCTTTGAAGCCCTTTGATCTAAGGTAAAATTCTAACATGGTTGTTAAAGCAACCAGCCTCAATAATGAGTCACACTAAAGAACCAATAGCAACCCCCGACTTGAACTACTTGAAATAAAGTCCTGGTTTTAGATACCTATGCCAGAATGCTATCGGCAGCCAGTGCAGAGCACAGAACACTGGTGTTATGTGCTCCCGGTGGCCCAATCCCACCAAGAGACAGGCCGTCACATTCTGCACTAGCTTCAGCCTCCGAGCCATTGTCATGGGTAGACTCACATAGAGTGCATTACCATAGTCTAGTCTGGAGGTGATGAAATTAATTTATTGCATTATTAATTCAGAGTTAGCTAATCCAAGCAAACACTTACTCTTGCAAACACTTACCCTAGTAAACACTGGCAATATAAGCTACATTATGATAAAGGAAAAATCAAACAGACTTACCTGTCCTCACATTAACAAAATTCTCAGCTCACTCTGCCTGCGTCTCACTCCACCTGGGGCTTTCTCTGTTCTGGCATTCCTAAGAAATGCAGTAGTTTCTATGAACAAGTAATACAAAATTAAGTACTTCTTGCATGTTGAAGTCTTTATTTTCCTATCGGATAGAGCTGAAATGGGTACTCAATTTAGTAACCGCAGGTAATACCCACATTTTTGGGTACCACACTGGGTGTCCTCTGGGTTACCCAGGTACTTATCCTGGAAACCTGGAAACTGGAAAGTCAGTAACTTCCAGTACCAATTTTCTGATTACTAATCAGTATATTTGGGTCAATTTTTTGGAAAAAAATCAGGGCCAGTAGCTTCTGGGACTGGAAAGTGACTTTCCTGAAATGGAAGTCAACTTTCTGGGATGGAAAATAAAACACAAAAGTAATCGTAAGCTGAAATATCAGTATGGAAGTCAAAGCCCACTACCAGATGTCAATATTCCAGGAACAGAAGTCAACATTCCAGGACATCAGTTACTCAAATTGGGTCACAAACAGATATTGACTGTAATCCCAAGCAGGATCCATATGGGTCCCACGTGGTTTCCATGTGGCACAATCCAATCTCTATGGAGATGCACACAGTTTGCACTAAGTGCACGTGCAGCATGGGATTGACCCCACCGACTGTAACCCAATGTTGTCAGGTCAATGTGGGTACTGGAAACTCATTGGGTTTACCTGGTTTTTTCATGCACTCATTTCAGCTCTACTATCTTGATCATTTATCTGTGCCATTAGCACTTCTGATTTGAAAGTTGTGAGAGAGGAAAATATATAATCATTCTGACTCAAGACTATAATCTTATAAATTGCTGCACTATGTTATATATGAAGAGGACTATTATTAGACAGGAATAGGGCTGGAACAAGATCTCATAAAAACAAAAAACTCATTGAGTTCTTGTTTCTCAACTCATCTGAGACTGCTTTTAGACAAGCAGCTGTACTTAGCAGCTTGAAGGAAGCACTTCCTGAAAAGTCATATGTGGTGCGTTTAGGCGCACCGTAACTAGCCAGTCGCCATAGGAATTGCAGCTCGCACAGTCTCTTTGAAGCCATATTTGGAAAGCCTTGATATCTGGGCTTTCCAAATACAGCTTCAAAGAGAATGCGTGAGTCACAGTTCCAGTTGCAGCCGGCTATTTCCGGTGCCATCTAAATGCATCCCATGCACGTTTAGGAAGCACTTCCTTCAAGCCGATGAGTACAGCTACTTATCTAAAAGTGGTCTGAGAAACAGAACCGGAACTTTTTCATCGAGTTCTCAGCAATTTAAAAAAAAATCAAAAAAAATCATTGCATAGGTACAAAATGGGCTCTGGACTGATTTGCGCATGCACAAGTGGCTGCTGTCCTTAAACCAAATGGCAGTGACATTATTTATGGGGGGAGATGGAGAGGTGGGATTGATCTTTGAAACTGACAGGAAGCTGGCAGTGGAGGGGGGAAAGCTTTACCCAGACTTTGCAAATGATAGAAAGCAGCCCCTCGGCAGAAGTCTGGGCTGACTCACTGGCACTTTAAATGGCTGGCTGGTGCTTCTCTCAGGAGTGCCCCCCATCAGCTTTTGGATGCACCAGTTGAGTGAGCTCCTTCATGTACGTTAGGCCCACCCAGCCCTGCTGCAAGGCACGGTCCATGGACTGGGTCTTGGAGGAGCTCCAGGCACCACTGGTCAGTTGTTTGGTGGGGTCAGTTCAGCACTGGGGCTGATGTGGCAGCAGCTGTTAGCGCGCCGCGATTCCATTCCGCCATTTTGGAATTGCCTGCACCACACCATGGTTTTTCTGTGGATATTCAGCTAACTCCGCTGGTATTCTGCAAATTGCAGATTTGCAGAAAATTACGGAAACTGTCGGAAAACTGCTGTTACGCTATTTTGTGGCACTGGCGGAATGGCGGACATAGAAAAAATGTCACGTTTCCGCTATTTTGCAAAGCCTGTGGAAGTAGCAGAATTAAATTAGCGGAACTGTGGAATTAGCGAAATGAAACTAGTGGAATGAAAGTCTCTGCCATGCCGTACCACTAATTGTGGAAACGCTGTTTCTGACGGAAATAGTAACAGCCCTATTCAGCACACTCCTCCAAGGCCCCAGATCAGCTGTTCAGCAGGGCTGGGTCTGTAGGGATGTGCGAACAGAACATGGTTCGGATCGGATGTTCGGATGTTCGGTCATTCGGTTCGAAAACTGAGTTCGGGTTCGGTTGTTCAGTTCGGTTTGGTTCGGCGGAGTTTGGTTCGGCCAAACATTGCCAAACATTTGAAATAGTGCTATCGGTACTGAATTCAAAGATTTTTTTCGGTATCGGTATAATTTGGCCCTGAGACCACTCCTGGTCTCCACCCCTAGTGCCAGGAAGTCTGCTCTTCAGCTGTCTCCCCCTTCCTGTCACGTTTTTCCCACCCAAATGGGCCTTCCTGTCACATTTCTCCTGCCCTGAACCCATCCGAACCCACCCGAACATGACCAAACTGTTTGGTCATTTTCTAGTTCGGTATGGACGTTCGGTTTGGTCGTCTGAACAGATCGAGTTCAGTCCGAACTTCCAATATCCGAATCGCGTTCGCACATCCCTATGGGCCTGATCCATGGACCCCAGCTTGCAGCAGGGCTGGTTGGGACTAACATATGTGCAGGCCCACAATGGCCAAGGTGGGCAAGCCTTGGCCTGGGATGCATCTCCCAAGATTCATAAACAGGTCATATAGCAGCCAGCAACCCACCACTGGCCAGTTATAGGACTACATCTGGCAATAATGGAACACTCGTGTCAGTGAGTCCTGGGCCAATGTGGGCCACTTTAATGTTAGTTTTCACCCAGTGTGACCCTATTTTGAGACTTAAATATAATCCAGTGGACCCACACAGCTACAGACATATGCTAAGTATATCAAATACCAATAAAGATTGAAACTCATAGGTTGGCCAAAGTCACCCCCTGCCATTCCTGAGGTTTCTGGTACTGATGCATCTTGGGGTATTTTCAGACGTGCTGGGCCCGGAGGACCAACACACTGAACCCTGGACCAGGGATCTTTCTCGGATCCCGGTCCATGATGAGACTGGCCGTCTTTTAGACATGCTGGCCCCATCACTCTATGGGATCTGGGAGGGGGCAGGGCCGAGCGGTGCGATGTGCAGTCGTTCAGCCCCACCCCCTCAGTGCTCCGATGGCCACCCGCCCTATGAGGCCACTGCGCCTGATCCCATATCATGGTTTGAGGCATGATTCCGGAATGAGGCAAGGTAAACGACGTTATGTTTGCCCGTTTCCTGATCGTGGTTCAGCCAACCATGTTTCTGGAGGTGAGGCCTCACCCCCAGAACCATGATTAGCTTTAAACCTCGCCAGGAATTCACCATGGTGAACATCTGGAGAGGCTCAATACAGTCGTGTCACTGTGATCCAGTGTGATTGACTGGTGGTGTCATGTCTGAAATTACCCTTGGTCCCTTCTGTTATTTCCTTGTGGTACAATGAAATTTACGGTGTTAACAAATTAAATTTTGTCTCATATTAGCCTATAGCCCCCAGATATACCTGTTCATTTATCATGTGGATGCCAGATATTCACCCAAGGGCTGCCCTGGGGCCACTCTACATGGCATCAACCCAGGAAATATAGAGCCGCTGTGTGGGCAAATCCAGGGCAATGAGCACCCACACGATCATGTTATGTACCATGCACTCACAGGCACGTTGTAGAATGTCATTAGAGCAAACACAACTAGGTGGTAGAGAGGAGGGGGGCCACACACAGGAAGACTATGGTGGGGAGGAACACCTGCTTACTTGTTGCACCTGCAAGAGGCAGCTGTATGGGAACTGCATGGAGCCGCTGTCGGCTCCCAGTCTGTGTATTTACACCCTTAGTTTTCTGAAGGCTGTTATTATTTTATTTAAATTATAGTTTGGGGTTTCATACCTGGGTGGTGGATAGGATTCAAGGACCAGTTATATACAGGAGGCCAAACTCGATGTTTTCCTGGTCCCTTGCTGGTTTCCTGCTATCAGTCAAGAATATTTAGTTTCTTCAAGAACAATTACCCAGATATCCTGTTTAATTTTCTCAGTTCAATCAAATGTCTTAACTGATCTATACCTTTTCTTTCCTGCCCACCCCAGGTGAGAACATGTCTTAGCTTTCTCTCTCAGAGATCAGAAGCCCCTGTTTGTAAAATTGTCATCTCTCTGAACTGCCTCTTCACCTGTAATAAGTGGATGGGTTCATTCATCATTTAACTAAAAGACTTTCCATGTGTTTATTTCATAATTTGGAATCTGTCTTGTCAGGCAAGCCTTAGAGGAAGCCAATTGCTGCACTGAGGGTTTTTTGGCAAGAAAAGACAGGTTAATAGTTTTGGTCCACATATTTTAACTCAAAATTTAAGTCCTTTAAATAATAACAACAACAATAACAATAACAATAATAATAATACATATAATAAATATAATAAATTAATTCTGTGCACTCATGTACAGTCACCTGCCAGTGTAACTGGCAGGGGGCTGCTATGATGAGAACACAATGTAAGATAAAAGAAAACGTTCTCTGGGTTAACATAATTAATCCTTCATACCAAGATATATAGGAAAACATGAAAAATGAATTAAAAACAGAGTAATGGTCTCGAGCTGCCATAAAATTATTGGATTATGGGATAATTGAGACTTTCGCACCTTGAGCTTGTAGAAGCAGAGACTGGGAAGAATATGGAATGTATCCCAGTGTGGGGTGAAGACAGCACTTTTTTTAAGCCTCTGAGAAGCCATGAGCAGAATGTTCATTTGAGCCCCCCCCCTTTTCCTTCTCACTGGGTATTTTCAGACGTTACGGGGCCGCTTGGCCCCGTACTGAAAAAAACCCTTTAATTCCCCGCCGGGGTCACCCCGTCACGCCATATCAGACGTGCCGGGGGGATCCCGGCGGGTAATCTGGGAGGGGGCGGGGCCGCGCGATGCAACGTGTGGCCACACGGCCCCGCCCCCTCCATGCACCCCGCCGCCCGCCCTCTAGGGAGACGGGCGGCAGCGGGGCCACTGTGGCCGCCGCGTCGGGCCGGATGTGCCGTGGCCCGGGATCCCGCCGGGGATCCCGGGCCGTGGCAACTGGCCAGACGTTACTTTTTTTTGGTCCCCGCTCGGGGTCCGTCTGACCACGCTTCCTGGGACATTCCCCCAGCTAGCCTTGGAAGCGTGGTTCAAATTGACCCCATGCGGGTATTGACCATGGCGAACATCTGGCGGCCGCCAAACAGACGTTCGAGCCACAGTGACCACAGGTGGGTATTCACCGTGGTTCACTGTGATCTCGTAACGTCTGAAAATACCCACTATCACTGTAATAGGGCAGAGTCCCTATGGGCCACTGGCCCTTTAACAAAGAGTGACATCCTGGTGAGGTTTCATGCCCTGATCAGAATAAGGGACAGTGCCTGAACAGAAGCAGCTGTTTTGGTGGCATGACAAGATGGTGGTGAGAGAAGTTCTTCCATGCTGGAGAAAACTGGTGAGCCTGTGGGGATGGGTTACACCAGAGTTGCAGTGACGAAGCCTGAGAGAACAAGCAGAACCCCCCAGTAGCAAGGAAGCAGAGGATTTCACAGCTGCAAGAGATGATACAGACAGTGTGGGATAACAGGTATTGGGGGTCCCACATGTAGGTCACCCCTAAATTGTGATATACCTGTGGACAGGTAGAACACTTGTGGTGATGGTTAGAGATGTGCGAACAGAACGCGGTTTGGATGTTTGGCTGTTCGGTTCAAAAACTGAGTTTGGGTTCTGTTGTTCAGTTCGGTGGAGTTCGGTTCGGCCGAACATTCGGAAATTGGTATCGATATCAGTACCAATACCAATACCGATTTTGAAGATTTTATTTTCGGTTATCGGTATCGTTTGGCCTTGAGACACTTAAGTTTGTTATTTTTATGTCTTGTTATATTGTTAACTAAATGGAATATCTAATAACACAAAGACCTAGTCCTGCAAACAAACACACTATAAAACTGAATGATTACACACTATATCTATCTCTATAACTAAGCTAATTCCTACATCTATCTATCTATCTATCTATCTATCTATCTATCTATCCACAGCGCTTTTTAAAAAATTGAGTATGTTAGCTTACTAGGCTCCGATATTGAATGATGAGTGTTGGTTCACCTTTTATTTAGTCATTAGCCCTTGTATAGGTTTGCCGACGGCCATGCTCCTATGAATGTTTATCTATTTTGTATTTTCTGACTCTCTTAATTTGTTTTTACCGGTTTTATTTTCATCTAAATGTTTTTTGTGCGATGACCTATGGTCACACACTAATACTTTACCTATATATACACAGTGCACACAGGGATTGGGGGGAGGGGAGGATACAGACAGCTCACAACAAACAACACAGGGAGGGGTAAAAATAAAAACTAAAATGAAAGCTAAATCAATCTAATGCTACGCTAAATAAATAAATCCAAAAACAGGGGAAGGGAATCAGGGATGGGATATATAGTGAGAGGAGGGGGAGGATTCAATGAAGGGTAGGAAGAAAGAACACAGGAATGGGTAAAAAATAAAAATAACACGTAAATCTATCTAATCTAATCTAAATAAATGATACTAGGGAGGTAAATGTGTGGGATGGGTGAAATAGGAGGAGGATGGCAATGGATTGGGAGGAACACAAACTGCTGGAAGAGGGAGACTTCTGAAAACACCTGCTGACAAGATCCATGGCTAGCTCAAAAGGTGTTGGAAGCGGGGAGGGCAATGATTTTTGTTATTTGCTGTGCCCGCCTTACCACAAGCCCTATTGGCTGGCTCTGTGCAGCCTAGCCCTCCCTCTTTTTCCCCCATGTCCAATTGCAGACTGCGAAACCAGTAGTCTGAGGAGAAAAGGGATGGTGATTGGGCAGGCTGGCGGCTATGCTAAGCCTCTCCACTCCTGGTGCCTGGAAATCTGCTCCTCAGCTGCCCCCCTCCTCCCTGTGCCTGCCTGTGCCTGGCACTCACGTTTTTCCCACCCAAACTCACCCGAACGGTACCGAACTGTTTGGTCATTTTTGAGTTCGGATTGAGTTCGGTTCAGTTGGTTCGAGTTCAGTTCGGAAGTTCGGTTCGGTCGTCCGAACAGACCGAGTTTGGTCCAAACTCCAAACATACGAACCGCATTCGTGCATCCCTTGTGATGGTGTCCAAATGAGACTCTGGAGCACCAATAGCTTATGGGCACACTAGCCAAAGGGGGTTTTCTGCACCTCAGGCTTCCTGGAATTGTCAGCAACAGAGGCATCTAAGGAGGCCATGTCCAGAGAAGAAACACCAGAAAAAGAGACAGGAAAAGAGAAAGAGTACAGCCAGAGAGTGTGAGAAGTTTCTACAAATGTACGAGTCATAGAGGAGAGCTCTACCTCTAGAACAAGCCTCCCCAGAGGAGCTGCCTGTGTGATGGAGGCTTGGGCCACAGGAAGGACTGAGCCTGGCCCCGTTAACTGAGTGTAAGTATGTTAATGTGCGTAACAGTCAGAGGATTGCTGCCTGGCTGGGGACAGGGATTGGTTTGCAAGAGGGATGGTCCTTGGCATTAGAGTACTAGAGATAATAAAATAAAATAATAATAATAATAATAATAATAATAAATTAAAAAATCTTTATTTTTATATAGTGCCCCCCTGCCATAGCACTCAGAGCGCTTTACACACAACAATGTAACACAACGTTTAATCCTCACAACAACCCTGTGAGGTCAGGCTGAGAGAATATTGTGACTGGCCCAAGGTCACCCAGAGAGTTTCTAGCTAAGGTGACACTAGAACTGGGATCCCCCAGCCCTTGTATACTTGATGTGTAAAAGAAGAGTGTATGTGAATAAAAGTGACTATTGAACTAATCCCCATGAAGAATGAGTATTTTAGACCCTAATCCTGAATAGACTTACCGTGGGCAAGGCCACACCCTGCTAAAACCACCCTGTGTCAATGTCATTTTTTTTTCTCAGTTTGGGGGGGGGGGGGAAACCTAGACATCCATATAATCTTTTTTGAAACTCACCTATATTTGACATCAGAATTCAATATAGCAGTATGTTAAGGTTTTATGTCTCAAAAATTGAAATAAACAAAAATATTATTGGATTCACTTGCAATATACAGCACCTTCTGCACATGCGATCTGTATTTCATATTTCCTTGACTAATGTAAACATTATATACAAAATTAGAGAAAATGTTTACACATAATGACACAAACTATATTCAGGTTATTGTAAAAGCTATCAAAACATCTGCTTCCTAGCTTTCTTGGCAGCAAATTTAGATATCAGCTCATCAAAATTTCTCTCAGAAGATCCTATTCTATATAGAGAACATATAATGATGACAATCTTGACTGCAGCATTGTTGACTACAATTTATTTTTTACTAAAGGATAATTTGGAGAACACTATTTTTCCTTCAAAATTTGAAATTGGCAGAATTAGATAAAGGCAGAAACATCTGGAAAAAGCTTCAACCAGTTCCTTATTGTAAGTTGTCTTCACAGCACTCTGTGCAGATCTATCACATCCATCTGTATTATCTAAGAAGTGAATTAAATGTTTTAGTTCAGAGGAGAGAAAAATTTGAAGGTCTTTTGCATAAGGTATCACTAAGGCTTCTGCATCCCTTTCCAAGGTATCCTGACTTTGAGAAGCCTGCTCCAGTCTTGACAGGAAACCAAATGAATTCACAACTTCCATGTAAGCACAGGAGCATGTCTTCAATTAATTCCGAAGCTTATCGAAGATAATGTTATAAGTTTCCACCCTGAATTTGTCTCTGCCAGTTAACTTGCAGTCACTTTGTCCATCTGGGAAAATTGATTTGTGTCTCTGTGCTTTTGATCTTTCATCTGAATATGTGGGTTCCACTTGAGTATTAATTTTCTTTGCCTCTTCTTCAATTTCATCAAATTTGTTCCGCATGTCATGGACAAAGGTGATGAGAGAAGAAAGCAAATGTTTTCCTGCCATAACATCAAGTCCTAGTTTTTTGTAGGATTTTGTTAATGCAATCAAACCTGTGAATGACTTTTGCTAGAAAACTGCCATAAAAGCCATTTCAAGTATCTTCAGCTGTTTTGCCAAAGAATTTGGTTCTAAGGGTAAAAACAGACATGACAGTGTCCCGCTGTTGTCTCCTTCTCCATGCTTTGCTCCGTTATCCACCAGCACATCTATTGAGGAACCACCAGATGTTGGACCGGGATTTCCCAAGTCCGTGTCGAAGACTAGTCTGGTCTCTGACCCCCGGATTAGCCCCAGGTCACAGCCCAGGCTAAGCTTTTCCTGATGGGTAAAGTGGGCCACAGTGGGTTATCATATGTGGTGTGGCCCACTGTGATCTGGCCTGGATTGGGTCCACCATGGCGACCATCATTATCTGACAAGACGGGAGCAGGGCACTGGACATAGCGCAGGGGCGAGACTTTCCACTCGCATGTTCCTGGTCTCCCTCCCTTCCCCAGCAGCCCAGGCAAGCTAACTTGTTATGAGCAGCCATATCTGGACCATACCCACCATGGTTTTCTGGCCCATCCCCAAGTTCCTGCAGTGGTGTGATAACTTCTGTTTCCACCCTAACTTAATCTCCAGTTTTTCTTTGGAATCATTTCCAATCTTGAAGAAGGCTTCCAAAATACAGTCATAATCAGTGGTGGCTGGTGGTGTCAGGGTTCGCGCTGATAGGGGGATTGGAATCAGCAGGCATCCTAGGAAGAAGAGAGATCAGAGGCATCAGGCTTGCCGTGATTAGGGGGCGGGGCCTCTCCATGCTTTCAGGAGAACTCAGGCCCCGCCCAGGCTCCAAGCATGCCGCTCGTAAGGGGAGGCTCAGAGGCAGATTGAGGCCCCGCCCTGAGCACGCTAATCCCCTTTGGGCTTCCGGCTATATAATACACCAGCGGGGCTAGAAGCAGCCGCCGGTAATCATTTTGAGAAGCTGGCCCCCTGGTATCTTGTATTGCTCCTTGTTGCCTGAAACCTT
>QEPC01001473.1:259347-304641 GCA_003113815.1 Sphenodon punctatus | reverse complement strand
AGACCTGAGTGACTGTTCCTGGTGTTCTCCCCCTTCCTGGTGTAGAGTGAATGGTGGTAAGAGTGGTGATCTGTTTGTCTTGTTAAGTCTTAGTTTGTGCTCCTGTATACGTGGTTTAAGATTCTGGTGTTTGGTTCCCTAGCTCCTGTTGTTCCATATCCTCAAGTCCTCCCTTCTCTTCCCTTACCATATCCCTTTCCCTGAGCGCAAGTCCTACCCACCTTCACCTTCCTTATTCCCAGCCATCCCTTCCCGTCTGCTCCTTTCCCCAGGACCATTTCCCCCTACCTTCCTGCCACAGATCTTCACGGTGTCCAGGTTCCTGTATATCTCCCTGAACGACTGAGAATTCCCTTTGTGCTTTTCCTCCCCTGGGGCAATTAGCTTCCTCTCTACTATCCCAATGATGAGACGGGTTGCCCTTTGAGTAGGAGGGAAAGCCCACCCAACACCCTGAGGGATTATTATACTCAGATTGCTTATGACAAGAGGAAGCCACCCCTTTTTCCCTGCCCTCTTTCCCCTCTCACCTTCCTTTCTCTTTTCTTCCAAACCTTTTCCCCCAACCCCCGTGACAGGTGGACTTTCAGGCAGGGAGTGTGGTGAGGAGGCCAAAGAGGACAGGAGGGATAGATGGAAGAGATGCCAGGAAGGAGTAGAAAGGGGGTGGGTGAATGGAAGGGAAGCCAGGGTGGGGTTGAAAAGGGTGAGTGGAGGTGGATGTGGAAGCGAAGAGAGGGAGAGGAAGGGTGGGGTAGGCAGTAGGGGTGGGAATTGGTAGAAAATATTGGATACCGGTTTTATCAAATACTTGTTCTTGGATTATGGGATTAAAACAATATTACCGGTATCGGATTTTTACCAATGAAATCAATGGGGAAGTTTTCCCATTGAAATCAATGAGAGAAAAAAACTGAAATCACCTGTAATAAAGACAACATTTTTCTTGTAAAGATTCAATGACAGATTCACTTCTTTCCATAAATGCTAGGGATGTGCGAACACAGTTCGGATGTTCGGAGTTCGGACTAAACTTGGTCTGTTCAGATATCTGAAACAAACTCGAAAATGACAAACAGTTCGGTCATGTTCAGGTGAGTTTGGATGAGTTCGGGATGGGAAAAAACATGACTGGAAGGCCCATTCGGGTGGGAAAAATGTGACTGGAATGGGGAGGCAGCTGAGGAGCAGACTTCCTGGCACCAGGGGGTGGAGACCAGGGGTGGTCTCAGGGCCAAATTATACCAATACTGAAAAAAAATTGTATTGATATCGGTACCGATAGGGCTATTTCGAATGCTCAGCAGTGTTTGGCCGAACCGAACAACCGAACCCGAACTCGGTTTTCGAACCGAACGATCAAACGGTCGAACATCCAAACTGTGTTCTGTTCACACATCCTTATTAAACGCTAACCACCAGACTACAGTAGCCCCAGTAGCGAGTGCCAGGGGCAAGCAGCACTGACATAACTACATTTTTTCCCCTTTAAAAATAGGAGATTTTTCCACAGCACTCAAATTCATTATTAAATGAAATCAATCAAAAATCAGATCACAGCAACTGCCAATGGAGGAGACTCACTCAGTGGCACGTCAGTCAAGCACACAATTTAGTTTGCAAGTGAATGACGACTCCGAGTTGATTAGCCAATCCATAGCAGCAGTGAGCCAACAACAGCCAGTGGTACAGTGCCACTTTACATTTTTTTGCCAAATTTGACACACAAAAATTTTAAAACTTTTTTTCACAGCACATAAAAGGGTAAGACAGAACCAAATAAGAGCAATTGTTCTGTCAACTGCCAGGGAATACTCATGCGATGCCATACCTCCACATTATCAATGCCAACATCGTTGGCAAACATCCAACATTCTGTGCAACCCCCAAAATGACTAACACAAGTGCACACATTATTACATACATGTCAACAACTAGATTCAAAATCTATTGTGCCCCACTCTCTGGGATCCCCATGATGATCCACATATTTCCAGTGCCAACATTTACAGCCATACCTTACCAACAGTGTTTAAATAAATATTTAATTATAGCCAAATCCATTACTACCCCTAAAACAACCCCCTATAGAAAATAATGCCAAAAACTAACTGTTTTTTGGTTTTGCCATTTCAGTGTCCCAGGATTTCCTCAAATCACCCACAACCACATATTGGCAGCACCAACAGTTCCAATGCCAACACAACGAACACGGTATCAATCAATCCCAAATTTAGTGAGACCTACAAATAAACCCTCTCTCTCCCCATTTGACCATAACCCCAACCATGGGGACAGGTAGTCTATGGGACCCCCAGTAAGAAGCTCTCCATTGCCCCTGAGGCACAGCCTAAACCAGCAGCCCAGCAAGCGTAGTTCACAGAGTTAACATTGGAAGGAGGGACATTAACCCTGAAGCAGCTGTGTTAAGCCCCACTATGGGGGGGGGGGGGATAGAGAGCCTTCTGTGATCTTTCCCCTAACCAGACCCCCAAAGTAGATCACGTTGCCATCACCTACCTTTATCCTCAACCTCCAAATCCTTGATTTTCATGCCCTCCTTGGCCACCTGTTGTCTTCTAAAGGTGTAGGCTTCAGGGCACAAGCCTTCCTTCAGGCTTGGAGAAGTGGGAGGACTGAGTTAGCTCCCAGTCCTGCGACAAGTCAAATCAAAAGAGATGAAAGGGAAGAGAAGAACAGGACAGAGGAGAAATAGGAGGGGAAAGGGTTTTCTTTGGTTCACGAAAAGAGGAAGGGAAAGATGGGTTTTCAGCGGGGAACAGGGGAAAGGGGACTCTGCTGTTGTTGTCTTCAGCTTTCTCTTCTGCCCAGTTTTTTCTACTTTCTGAAACATCCACAGGGAGAGTGATGCGAGGCGTGGAATCTGACGAGATCTCAGAGTGGAAAAGAAAACAAAAACAGCAAGTTAGGTGTTACTGCTGCTGAGATGTTTGAATTTTATTTTGGACACAGAGAATGAAGATCTAATTTAGTCCCTTTGTGGATCTGTCTCCAAAGAGGAGGTTGCAGAGCCTCTCAATCCCCATGCCATCACTTACCTAATGTTATCTGACCAGAGCACTCTTTTTTTTTATGATCTCTTCTGGACTGCCTGTAGTTTTCCATGGTCTAGGCTCCAGACACAGAGGGCCTAGCGATTTCAGAGGCTCAGCAGAGACAAACATTAAAGTCAGAAAACCCTAATGCGTCGTGAAGTGCACTGGTGGCGGGTGGCTGGCAGTAAAATATTGCATTTTTCTGTTGCCGTTGAGGTCCAAGACCATCGCTGTGACCATTCCATGTCACTGTTGAAGTCTGCGCTTCAGTTCTGGAGGTCTCCAAATGCAGTGGGATATCAAACCACAGTAGGCCAGCCTCTACAACCACACTGTAGACTGAAGTCCCACTGCATCTGGAGGTGCAGTGTGTGTGTGTGTACTGCAGTACGTTGCAGATAAGGTCCCACAACTGGGGTTCTGGAGGCCTCTAGACAGACACAGAAGGACTGCAGGCTGTGGAATTATTTTTATTGCAGAACCCCATTGGAACCTGCAGTCCCCCACCACATCCGGATGTGCAGTGGTAGTGAGGACCCATCAGATGGCTGAGGGGGGCCAGGCTGGAGTTTAAGGGGCAGAGGAAAAATGAGGTTGTGGGCATGCCCCTACCTCTAAGAAGAGGTTTTGCTCTCCGAATGTCCTCTGCACCTCTTCTTGGGGGTGGGGGTAGGCAATGTTTTGCACAGCTTTGTGTGGGGGTGGGACCGGGTGTCCTCTTCAGAACCCCACCCTCACAAAGAGGTTCTACCCTCCCTCTGGGTGGAACTCTTCTGGGGGGGAGGGTGTTGCATGAGGGCAAAGAAGGGTGTGTTCCAGGGTGGTGATGTGCCCAGGTGAGCTGAAGCAAACATGGGCTGGCTGGAGGAGCAGCTGCTTAAATAGCTGGGGTGGAAAGGGCCCTGCTGGGGCACTCCACACCAGTGTGGTTTGGAAAGGGCCCTGCTGGGGCATTCCACTCCAGTGTGTGCCATGCTATGCATGGGAGGGGGGCTGGGGAGGAAAGGGCCCTGCTGGGGAGCTCCACTCTATGTATGGGAGGGGGGCTGGGGTGAAAGGGGCCCTGCTAGGGCACTCTACTCCAGTGCGGTGTGAAAAGGGCCCTGCTGGGGTTTTCCACTGCAGTGTGTGCTGTGCTATGTATGGGAGGGGTGTTGGGGTGGAAAGGGTCCTGCTTGGGTGCTCCACTGCAGTGCGGTGTGGAAAGGGCCCTGCTGGGGCATTCCACTCCAGTTTGTGCCGTGCTAAGTATGGGAGGGAGACTGGGGTGGAAAGGGTCCTGCTGGGGTGCTCTGCTCTATGGATGGGAGGGGGGCTGGGGTGGAAGGGTCCCTGCTGGGGTGCTCCACTCCAGTGTGTGTCATGTTATGTACAGGAGGGGGACTGGGGTGGAAAGGACCCTGCTGAGGTGCTCCATTCCAGGGTGTGCCATGCTATATATGGGAGAGGGGCTGGGGTGGAAAGGGCCCTGCTGGGGTGCTCTGCTCTATGTATGGGAGGGGGGTTGGTGTGGAAAGGGTCCTTCTGTGGTGCTCCGCTCTATGTATGGGAGGTGTTCTGGGGTGGAAAAGGCCCTGCTGAGACGCTTCACTCCAGTGTGGTGTGGAAAGGGCCCTGCTGGGATGTTCCACTCTAGTGTGTGCTGCTCCTCCCAAGAGGCTGGGGTGGAAACCACGAGCCTCCCCCAACCCCCACCCTCCTCCATGTACACAGAGCCACCCTCCTTCACCCTCTCGTGCTCCTCCCAAGAGTCTGGGGTGGTGGTAACCCCAACCCTCCACTGACCCCCACCCTCCTCACACACCACCCAAGTCTCTTGGAATGGGGGCTCTGTGTGCATGGAGGAGGGGGGTTGGGGGAGGCTTGCTGTCACCACCCCAGCCTCTTGGGAGGAGCGGAAGAGGGTGAAGGAAGGGGGTCTGTGTACGTGGAGGAGGGTGGTGGTTGGAGGAGGCTCAGGTTCACCACCCCAGCCTCTTGGGAGAAGCGTGAGAGGGTGAAGGAGGGTGTGTGTGTGTGTGTGCGCGCATGTGCATGCACACTGTTTATGCCACACGCCCCACAGGAATCTGATGGGGTTACAACAGAGGAATCCCAGTGGGGCTCTGAAACAACTCCTAAAAGACCTCTGAAGAACAAATGCCGTCTTGCCCTTCCTGGTGGAATGGGGTTGAAGGAGGGAATACAAATCCTCTGTGGCCTGCAGATACCAAAGTGGAGGACCAATAATAAATATTTATGGAAAAAATTAATTTGATTGGGAAGGAAGTAGTACTTCTCTACTGCTTTTCCCTGGTGGAGTGGTCAGACTGGGAACAATTGTTGCCATGCTGCAGTTTAAGTGCAAATCAAGGGCCACTACTGCAGACTCGTCAATGCCACTACTGATCAGTTTTCAGGCTGATGGAATTTCCTGCATCTTGTCAGGAGGGACAAAGGTGCAGGGGAGTGAAGATAGCTGCAGATGATATCCAGGGGCTGGGCAATCAAACATCATCTGGTCCACGTCAAGGGTATCACTCTCAATGAACTCAAGAAGGGGAAGGTTGGTCTTGAGAAAGACCAACTGTTCCACAGTCTTCGGGTCCATTTTGGAACGATGGGGGCTGACAATGTCTCCAGCCACACTGAATATCTGCTCCAATGATACACTCATGGGAGGACACGAGATGTACTGGAATGCTACCTTTGCAAGTGGGGGCCAAACCTGCATTTTCTGGGCCCAGTAGGCCAAGGGGTTGATGTCAGCAGGGAAGGAAGGCTTGGCAAGATATTGCAATACAAATGTGTCTGCCATATCCTGTTGCTCCGCAGCCCACTCCCCGTCATCTGCCTCCTCCTTCACCATGGCCGCCAACTCAGAAGACCACAAGGTGGATCTGCTCCCACTTGCAACCCCTGAAGAAACAGTAGTATCTGGACGATACTGTATCTGGACGATACAGTCACATCTCATCAATGAGCTTGACCCTGTTGCTATTGAAGCATTCGACGTGCAAGGTCATAGTCTTCTTGACCTGTAGTAACGCAGTTAGGAGATATGGATGCCATGCTTTCAAGGAGTCGAAACGCCTATTCAGCTTCTCAACCAATTTCTTCCCCAACACCCTCACAGACCCATGCAGGTCAGTGCGAGAGTGCATGCCTCGCATACGTCGAAGCAGGACCTTAAAGAGTGGAATCACCTGACTCAGACTGGTGGCCTCCATGCTCAGCTCACCAGTGGCCTGGTGAAACAGCTCTAGAACCTATATAAGCTGCTCCACAACTGTCCATTCCTCCCTGGTCAGTGGTGTTACTCCAATGCTCCATGACAAGCAAAGGGCATGCAGCATCTCCTTCTGCTCCAGGAGGCGTTGCAGCATCAAGAAGGTGGAGTTCCACCTTGTGGCCACATCCTGTATCAGCCGGTAAAGCAGAGAGCCCAACTCCTCCTGCTTCTTTCGCAGCACCCGAATGGCTGAAACTGACTGATGGAAGTATCCGGCAACCTTCCAGGCAGTTTCAAGGAGTGCCTCAAAGCCCTGCGTTCCACTCAAGGCACCCTGAAGCACAAGGTTCAGGAGGTGCGTGCTGCAGCAAACATGAGTATAGCCACCACGATTAATGGCTGCAATCATGTTGTTGGCACTATCGGTTACAAAGTAACCGACCTCAATGGTTAAACCTTGGCAGTGGACCCACCCATCCAGCATGTCGTTAACCGCTTTGAGTATATTATCTGCTGTGTGCTGCCTGTCAAGCACCTGGGCATGCAACAATGCCCACTGATGCTTTCCAGATAACACCGCTCCCCCAGTGCTGCTGCCCACCGCTGCACTGGTGACAGGGACTGGTGACATCTGCCACCCATCAGCAGTCAATGATGGATATGCATGGACTGCACTTTTGCTAGTCCACAGGTCCATGGTTAAATGTACCACAGACCTCTCCACATGGGAGAACTCCACATGGAGCCCGGACCACACCGTCCCATACAGAGACAGGATAACCTTCAAGTGGAAGGTTTTGCGGCAGGGGATTCTGTAACAGGGCTCCAGCCACTGAAGCATCTGTTGGAATCCGACACCCTCTACCAGGTTGAATGGCCTCTCATTCAGGTCTATCACTTCCTCAATTGCCTTGGTGATGGCCGCAGCCCATGGGTGGCTGGATGCAAATGACATCTTCCTTTCCAGGAGCATAGTTATAATGGCCTGGGACAAAGAGTGGGATCATGAAGGAGTTGGCTGGGTGGAGCTACTAGCACTCCTTCTCTGTGAGCCCTGGGGGGGCAGGGGTAGAACCATCAGATAGCCCAGATTTGGAGGAGCGGAAGAGGGTGAAGGGACCATCAGATAGCCCAGATATCCCAGAGGTGGTAGTTGCAGCGGGAGTGGAAGAGGGTTCCTCCTCCTCCTCTGAACTCTCATCCGCACCCTCTGCAACTGGAACCTCCCCACGCCATCACTTGGAATGGCACTCCATAGGATCGCATATGTTCCTGTGGTGCCATCTCAAGTGACTGTGAAGGCCAGAGGAGCCATATTGCATGGGATCAGTGCAACAAAAACTGAGCTTGGACTTGCAGTGCATGCACACTAGCTTTGATGTATCTTCCACCCAGATATCAAAATGAGACTACACCCATGATGTGATCTTCTTTGTGCTGGTTCCTGGGAGGGCAGGAACAGCATGACTGGTGGTCAAGTTTTCAAAGGTAGTGGTCATAACACTGGAGGAAGGGGTGGTGGTAGCTGGCACAGCAGAATGTGTGGATGTGGTGGGCGGGGCCTGAGCTGGCATGCTAGGATGCGTGTTGGCAGGGGGAGAGGGTGGGCAAGCAGGCACGCTAGAATGAGTGTCAGAAGGGGGAGAGGGAGGGGAAGCAGGTATGTGCATGAGAGAAAATGCCTGCGCTAGGGAGAGCTGGGTGCTAGAAGGAGCAGCAGCAGAAGTGGAGGTAGCCAGTGGATGACCCACTGCACTAGCAGAGAAAGAAGTCGTCCCCTTCTTCTTACCTCTAGTCAGTGCCAGGGAGGAGGAAGCACCCTACTCCCATCCTAGACTCTTTGGGGCCTTCAAGACACATACAGAGCCCATAAGTTTGGGCACACTTGAGGCTGGTGTGTGAACAGAACGGGGTTTGGATGTTTGGTCGTTTGGTTCAAAACCCAAGTTTGGGTTCAGTTTTTTGGTTCGGCGGAGTTCAGTTTGGCTGAACTCGGCTGAACATGTGAAAATAGCGGTACCGAAATTGGTAAAAAATCGGTATCATTTGGCCCTGGTCTCCACCCCTGGTGCCAGAAAGTCTGGTCCTCAGCTGCCTCCCCCTTCCAGACATGGTTTTCCCACCAAAAGTCACGTTTTTTCCGCCCCTGAATTCATCTAAACTCATCCAAACTTTTCCGAACTGTTTGGCCATTCAAATGTTCAGCTCGGACAATCGGTTCGGTCATCCGAACAGGCCGAGCTCAGACCGAACTCTGAACATACGAACCACATTCGCACATCCCTACTTCCTGATTGGCTCTTTCAGCCCATCTTCGGCAGGCCTCATAACTCCTGCCTGGCAGAAAGATATCAGCAAGTTCCTTCTTCCAGCCTTCTCCCCTCTGGACTCTTCCCCCAAGAGTTCCCAGTCTCTTTATAGGCAGTTGAGTCTTTTATACCAGAAACCTCTCAGCTGACCTGCTTAGCATCTTCTTTTGTTTTGAGTCCTTAAAGGGCCAGCACCTAGCCAAAGTCCAGTTTTCTTGTTCAGGCAGTATTCTGCGAGGATTTATACCAGTTTCTGGACCTGATTCTGAAAGGATCCCTGTGACCCTGTCATGCACTGCATAACTAACTATATGAGAAATTTCTAGTGTACAGTCAATTATAAGAGAAAAGAACGTTGCCTCTTGAATCTCCTGATTGATTTTCATACAAACTTCGTTCCTTGATAGCTCAATCATTTCATCACATATTTTTGAGGAAACATATGAAACATGACCCTCCCTTTATTTCTATGCTTGCTCAGGTGCTGCTCGAGAAAAGGAGCATAATTGGGGAAAGAGTTTCATTTATCCAAGGTAAGTTCCATTGTGGGGTGATCCAAAGGTCTAGTTGTCACCACAGACTGAGAAGCCTCTTTCTGTGAGAAATTGAGGGCACCTTCTCACGTTCATTAATACACACCCATTGGCACCACAGGGCAGTCCAAGACTCAAATGATGCACAGCTTCTGTCTCATGAGAAGGGCGGAAATGCAGTTCTTTACCAACAAACATGCACGTCCAGCAGAGTACCTTTTCACTACCAAGCTGGATGTGCATGTTTGCTGGCAAAGATCTGCACTTCCGCCCTTCTCATGAGATAGAATCTGCATGTCATTTGGGTCCCGGACTTCTCCATGGCACTGAAGGGTGCGTTTTAATGAACGTGAAAAAGCATCCTTAATGACAGCAAAGGCAACCCTCCACTTCAGTATTTCTTTACAATATCTGATTTCTTCACACATCTAGCTCTTAAAATGTACATCTGTTGTAATGCTAGGTCATTATATACTTTGGGTGTTGAATGCTGTTTTTGTGCTCCCTGATTTTTTTCTTCACATTTTTTCTAATTTGAGAAACACCCTTCCACAAACGCATTTTTCATCAGTGTGTATGAGCAAACAAGCTTGAAGGCAAAGCAGAAAATATTTCCTGTTGATACAGGGTATAACAGCCACTTCCGACAATGTCTCTCTCCATTTTGTAATAGTCACACAAATGCTGAGGATGGTGTTATGATATGGCATGGGCCTAACAGAGATGCTAATTTCCTTGCTACAATGTAACCAAATCAGAAGTGCTTTGTCTGACACAAATGTGCCAGAACAGACATTGAATGTTACTGTAACTCACTCTTTTTTTAAATGTAACCAAAAGTATACACTGGATTTATAAGTATGTAACACTTTGAATGTAACTTTTGTGTAGGCCATTGTGGCTGTTATTTAAGATTATGTATAATGCTAGAAACTAGGTAAGACATTATTTAGTACATGTGTTAACTCATTGATTTAAAAGAACAGAAAGTGTTAGTAGGAAAGATGGTCAAATTGGTCAGAGGAAGTAAATGATGCCTGAGAGTGAGCGGAAACCTCGTGTTCCCAAAACAACTGAATAGTTTATAACTCACAGGAACATTGAGGGACAAAAGGAAGGTCAGAAACTGATAACAGAGTCAAAGTGTACGAACAAGAGAAAGATGGCCTTATCAGACAACCAGATGCCTCTAAGAAGGGTGTGGGCGAGCAGGGCCAAAGAGTCAGCCACCCCCTCTGGAGGGAGGGGTGGACCAGACCCTATCCATCAGGGAAAACCCCCACACCAATGACTAAGCAGAAGGACCCCAATCATGGAAAGCCATAAGGGGAACACTCTGGAGTAAGAGGCAAACAGACCCTTAACATGGATAAGTAACAAGGGAAACTTGTATATAAGACCAGCCTCTGGATCAGTTCTCTGCCCTTCATGGTGCCGGCGATATTCAGTGATTGGCCCTCTTTGGGACATCTCCCTAGGAAGTTCTGCAACTTGCTCCACAGCTAGGGTCTCTCTCTCAAGGCTTTTGGGCCCCCTGCCCACCCTCATTCTGGAACCAGACCGTTGACCTCTGATCACGTAAGAATATGTGCTTTGTATGTATTTGAAGTAGTCAGAGTAGGTGAGGGAATATATGTTACGTGTATGTTAAGTGCTTCCTTAATAATTGGTATGTTAAATTGTGTTTCTATTATTGAATAAATGCCTATTTGATTGAAAAAAAGAGACATTACAAGAAATAGAAAGAGGAGTAGTCTCCCACCCTCTCAAAACAGTACTATTTCCACTTGATCCTGGAAATTGAAAGGGACCTGCTTCACCAGGGTACAGAAAAGCAGCTGAACCCCTTTCATTTCTTTTCAATGGCAGCTAGTGCATTCACTTTGAATACACCTGGGCAGAAGCTTCAAATTTTCTATTAATGTTAGGAAAATATTATTTCAGACACTCTAATGATGCAGAAAGTTTTCATTTCTTCAGAAATTTCTGCAGGGCATTTAGTAGGATCTCTTTCCACAGAAGGAAGGTTTACAGGGATGAGATGATCTGCTAGTATGTTAGGCTCATGCTTAGGTTATACATTTTGGGTGTTCCTTGACTGCTTCTTCTTCCAATCTCTTTGCCTTTCATTTGGCAGTTCCACTTTCAAAGTGTTGTGAAGACATTCTGGACAATATGCTACCAATGAGACTATAGGAGAAAGATAGTGTCCACAAAAAAGAACAGTCCAATGCAGAAATAGCTCTGCCATTAAAGAGACTATCCGTCCTATTCAGGAAGGTAAACCTGGTTACTGTTACTGTTCTGTGTCCCTCAGGCTGGATGCAAATGAATGAATAGCCCCAAATTGCTTCAACCTAGGGATGTGCAAATGCGGTTCGGGCTTTGGGCTGAACTCGGCCCGTTCGGACGACCGAACAGAACCCACGAACCGAACACGGAAGCGGCCAAACAATTCGGCTCTGTTCGGATGAGTTCGTCGGCGTTCGAGCAAGAAAATGGTGACTGGAAGGCCCGGGGGGGGAGCTGAGGAGCAGAGTTCCTGGTGCCAGGTGTGGAGAGGCTTGGAATAGCAGTCAGCCTGCCCAATCACCATCCCTCTTTTCCTCCGCCCACTGGCTTCACAGTCTGCAATTGGCATGGGGTTAGACTGCACGGAGCCAATGGGTCTTGTGGTAAGGTGGGCACAGCAAGTAACAAGTTATTGCCCTCCCCTCCTTCCAATTCCTTCTGAGCTAGTCACTGATCCTGTCAGCAGGCGTTTTCAGAACTCTCCCTCTCTCAGCAGTTTGTGTTCCTCCCAATCCATTGCCATCCTTCTCCTATTTCAACTATTCCCACATATTTACCTCCATAGTTTCATTTATTTAGATTAGATAGATTGAGGAGTTAGATTAGATAGATTGAGGAGTTATTTTTCACTGTGTTGTTTGTTGTGAGCTGTCTGTGCCCCCCATCCCTGTGTAGGTAGGTAGGTAGGTAGGTAGGTAGGTTAGATAGATAGATAGATAGATAGATAGATAGATAGATAGATAGATAGATAGATAGATAGATAGATAGATAGATAGATAGATAGATAGATATCTCCATGTTGGAAGACATGGAGAAGGGAATCAGGAGAGGTTGGTCTGCTGCCTGTAAGGCAGGCAATGGGGCACATGTCAGAGGTGGCAGGGGCCATGCCAGTGGAGTGGCAGCAGGCAGCAGCCAGAATCCATCAACACACCCCAAACCCCACAGGTCTGATTTCGGCCACCAGGCTTCAAAGGCTCTCAGCACTAGCCGGGGGGTGGTTCGGTGGTGCCTCCTGCCAGTGTCATCCACTGCTATGCAGGACAGTGGAAGGCCTGAAGTACAGGAGGCTGTGGCTGTCTCAGCTGCGGCTGCTGGTGCAGGTGCTTCGGATGTTCCTCCAGGGTCACCAATATCCCCAACCCCCATTGTTGAGGTGATCCCCAGCAGTCCAGGGCTGGTGGATCCCACCCCAGCTGCTAGAGGCAGAACCCGATCCCCGGGCAATGGCAGCAGGGAAAGGAGAAGCAGAAGCAGGAGCAGGAGCAGGAGCAGGAGCAGGAGCAGCAGCAGCAGCAGCAGCAGCTATAGGGCACACTGGGAGAATAGCAGCAGCATGGTGGGCAGTCCACCATGGAGGAGCTGGGGTGGGGGCAGCTACCACGTCCAGTGGCAGCTGCAGGACATAGAGGATAGCATGGCTTTCAAGTGAAAGCCACGCACATGATGGGGGAAAGGATTGCGCTCGATGGGCACCCCTTCTCAGCAGTCAGGGACATGGGGTTCAGACACCTGATTGGGTTCCTGGCCCCCCAGTTTAAATTCCCCTCATGCATTACCCTGAGTCGGCAGGTGGTGCCAGTCTTGTACCGGGGTTTAAAGGAGCGGGTGATGGAGCAGCTGGCAAGGGTTGGGAGTAGGGGTGGGAATTTTGGTTCCCCCGATATCCGATAATACCAGCATTTTACTGTACCGGTGGTATTGGATAAACCCGATAATCTGGAGTACCGGTACTGGTTCCCTGTGCTGGATTTTTTTACATTAGCCATTTGAAATGTAAAAAAGAAACAACAAAATCCCAACACTTTCCCTCCCCCATCCAGGCTGCGTGGGTTAATTAATTTTTTTAACCTGAAGTCGCTTCTAGTGCGGGCCCTGGGCCGCTGCCGCGCTGGCAGCAGTGACCCGGAGCCCGCACCAGCAGGTACTAGGGTGGTCCCTGGGGTGGGGGTGGTTTAACACCCCCCACCCCAGGGATCACCCTACCCCCCCACCCAGGGATCGCCTTACCTACTCTCTGGGTGGCAGCAGCGGCAGCAGCATGGTGTGAGTCCGGCTTCGGTGCTGGCAGTGGCTTCAGCGCTTCACTAGGCCTTCCAGGGAAACCCGGAAGTTCCCCGGAAGGCCTAGTGAAGCGCTGAAGCCCTAGTGCTGAAACTGGACACGTGCTGTGCTGCTGCTGCCGCCACCGCCTGGAGAGCAAGTAAGGTGATCCCTGGGTGGGTGGTGTTAAACCATCCCCCACCCCAGGGATCACCCTAGAACCTGCTGGTGTGGACTCTGGGTTGCCACTGCCAATGTGGCAGCGGCCCAGAGCACACAGGGATTTCAGGTAAAAAAATAATAATTAAAAATCCAGGCTGGACAGAGTGTGTGGGGGTGTCCCCCCTTCCACCCATGCAGCCTGGGAGGGGGACGGGGGAGGTATTGGGTTTTTGTTTTCATTGATTTCAATGGGGACAGTTCCCCATTGAAATCAATGGGGAAAAAAACAGTACCGGTATACCGGATTTAATCCGGTAAACTGATTTTTTGCAAACCAGTAACCGGTAAAACCGGTATCTGGTTTTTTGCCTCAAGTCCCACCCCTAGTTGGGGGTGCCACCGTCCACTTCACCACAGACTTGTTGTCGAGTAGGCATGCGCAGCATTCCTACCTGGCAGTGATGGCGCACTGGTGTCCCCCCTTCCACCCACGCAGCCTGGGGGGGGAGGTATTGGGTTTTTGTTTTCATTGATTTCAGTGGGGACAGTTCCTCATTGAAATCAATGGTAAAAAACAGTACCGGTATACCTGATTTAATCTGGTAAACCGATTTTTTGCAAACCGGTAACCGGTAAAACTGGTATCTGGTTTTTTGCCCCAAGTCCCACCCCTAATTGGGGGTGCCACTGTCCACTTCACCACAGACTTGTTGTCGAGTAGGCATGCACAGCATGCCTACCTGGCAGTGACGGCACACTGGTGGCAGGACCCAGAGGCGGCACTTGGCAGTGGCAGGAGGGGTCCTGAAGCAGGGTATAGGTGGGCCCTGATTCAAGCAGAAGTAATGGACCTCCCCCACACTTCTCGCAACATCAAGGCAGCCCTGACCGCCATGGTGAGGGAGTGGGTCACGCCTGATGCGCCCTCATCAAGGGGTGCGTGGTGACCGATAATCCGGCCAACATCTTGAGGGCAGTCTGCGAGTGCGGCTTCAACAGCATTCCTTGCGCTTCACACACCCTTCACCTGGTGGACAGGGATGCTCTGGGCTTGGGGGAGAAGGGAATTGGGGCAGGCACCCTTAGTTCCATGATTGAGTGGGGGAGGAAGCCTGCCGGGTTCTTTAACCAGAGTGTGAAGGGCAGTGACCTCCTCTGGGAAAAGCAGGTAGAGCAAGGCTCCCCGGTCCACCAGCTGGTGCAGGATGTGTCCACACAATGGAATTCAACCTTCCTGATGCTCGAGCAGCTTCTAGAGCAGAAAGATGCCTTACATCAGGTACAACTGGTGACGGACAGTGAGGCACCTCCAGGGTACAACGGGGTGGAATGGGAGATCCTGGCACACACGGTCTTCGTACTTAGACCATTCCTGGCTGTGACAGAGACTATCAGCTCATCCATGGCCACCATCAGCCAGGTGACCCCTCTGGTGCAGAGTCTCCTCAGGAGGCTTGGAAAATTTTTCCAGGGGCAGGATTGTGCCCCTCAAGGCAGGAAGCTGGCTGATGAGGTGGTTGACCTGTTGCAGCAGCTGAAGGCAGGGCTGAAGGCATGTTTCAATGAGCTCCTACAGGGGGCAGAATACGTCTTGGCAACCATGCTGGACCCCAGGGTCAAGGGCAACGTGGCTCGCCAGACACTCCTCTATGGCTACTGGAAGGGTGAGCTGGTGGAGAGCTTCTGGCAGATAGAGTGGGCTCTGGAGAGTCCGTGGTATCAGCAGCAGCAGGACGCTCCTGGGGATGATGGGAGTGGGAGCAGCCACCCCTTTCAGCGGGAGGGATCTATCTCTTCCCTCAGCCCAAGTGGTAGCAGCAGCAGCTGCAGACTGAGAACCAGTAGCACCCCTATTGCCAGCACCAGCAGCTCCTCCTATGTGCAGAACACTCTGGGGAGCATGAGGTCGTGCACAGCATGGCAAGCAGCTTGGCTGAAGGCAGTGGTGGAGGTGGTGCCCAGGCAGAGTTACCAGAGGGAGTATGACGGTGCCTCAGCAGCAGTGGAGACCTACCTGGAGGAAGACCCATGCATAGAACCCAGCAGCGATCCCTTGGCCTACTGGGCCGGCAAGACCAACATGTGCATGGCCCTGTCCAAAGTGGCCTGCCTCAATCTGCCAGACCGAACCCATGAACCTGAACTAGGTTTTTAGGTCAAGTGGCCAAACGGCCAAACATCCCACCTGTTCTGTTCACACATCCCTACTTCAACCACTCTGGTCTATCAGGAGCATGAGCTGAGGTAAATCTGGATGCAGGTAGGGAAGTAGGCCTCAGCCACCAATCTGTCTTGGGATAGTCTCTCTTCTTCACAACTCAAGATGAGATGACTGGTACCAGCACTCCACTGAATTTTTATCAGTCTGCTTCGCCTCAGAACTGCCTCAATCCTGTCAGAGTGACAATCTCCTACAGTTCACATCCCTTTTCTATGACCAATGTTACTGCTGTGGAAGGAAAAACTGCATCTGATCATTCAAGCATAGAACTGTTTGTTATTGTCGATGTGGCCCCCTCCATCTGTGAGGTCCAGGGCAACTGCCCCCATTACCCTCTCCTCCCTAAAAATGGACCTAGATGAAGAGGAGTTAGGCTTCCTTGCTCTTGAATGCCCTCTGGTGAGTGCTTGTTCAATAAAATTGTAATCTTGGTAAGGGCTATTCTCACAGATAATATATCTGTGAATCTGTAGGGTATGAAGCTGTATTGAGTAAAGGAATTTTAGTTTACAAAAGGAGGGCAGTAGAACTGTGCTCTGATATTTTAAAAATAGTGAGAACTCAACATTTTGGGAGGTTTTAGCCATTAATTCTGAACTATAACTTTGAAAAGTCAACTGTGCTTTAATTGGGATTAGACTTTGGGGAGGTGTTAACAAAAGTGTCCATGAACATTCAGTCACATTCTAAATTGAATTAAATTGACAGTGCTCAAAAGCTGACTTTCCATGAACATTTGTGTGAATGACATTATCTTTGCTCAAATATTAATCAGAAAGCCCATATTCACATAAACACATTTGTGCTGAAAGTGCCCACATTTAGTACTCTTAAAGGACAATTCACACTGCAAGATGACATGGAAGGCAAGGTCACTTTACACTGGCAGCAGCAATGAAAATTAACCGCTTCACTGCCACGAACCTCTGTATGCCATCTTTGGATTTGATGGGAAACACACATTAGTGTCATATGTGCCAAAGAAGGGGAAAGCAGTAATCCTCTCCACAATGCACCATGACATGGTGGTGGAAGGAGATCAGAGGAAGCCTCAAGCTATCCTGCACTACAACAGTACCAAAAGTGGAGTGGACAACTTGGACCATCTAGTCACCACCTATACTTGTAAAAGAAAACCAATAGGTGGCCAATGGCATTGTTTTACAAGAAGGCAGGAGCTACCAAACACTGAACACCAAACACCGGGCGGTTTGGTGTACGACCCGTTCGGGGTTCAGGCTGTTCAGCCCAAACCAGTTTGGTTTCACCGAACCCGTTTGGGGGGTCAGGGGGAACCCAGTTTTCCCTCCCCCCTCCAGGTTGTATGGGTGAAAGAGGTGCTGGGGCTCACCTCAAGCCTGGTAAAAATTAAAACAAAACAAAAAGCCATATTCTGTAGTTTGAATAAAAAATGTTTTTGCAAAGAAAAATTAGTAGTGTTGGTTGTTTTTTATTCATGTGTGGAGATAGTATTTCTCATAAAACAGACTCTATAATGTCTGTGTGTGTGTGCTGGGCATAGGTTGTGTGGCTACTGTAAAAAAAAAGTTATATTTTATTGCACACTTTCAATCCCCAGGCCAAAATCAGCTTGGGGTAGAAATCCACCCCATGATAACTTGAGTGTAAGAGTGTAACCCTTAAAAGTTAAGGGTTAAAACCTTTACCTTTTGTATTGGCGTCAAACTGACCCCAGCCAGTACAAAAAACATTAAAATATGTTAACTAGTAGCTCTTCAAGTTTGAGCTTTTAGGACATTGTCACCGGCACCTCTGGGCATAATATACTAAAATTTCAGCCTAATACCTCTTACCGTTTGTCTCCTATAAACAGAAAAGTGGCATTTTTCAAACAGACTCCAGGTTTCCATTGAGTTTGCCTATTGGGGTCAAATTGATCCCAAGCCAATGCATTTCAATTGGGGTCAAATGGACCCCAGCTTAAAATAAACCAAAATAAACAGTTTTCAAGGACCATTCAGATATCAAGGGTACATGGAACTCAAGGCCACTTCAGACTGGCAGCAGCAATGAAAATTAACCCCTTCACTGCTAATATCTTGTGTCTTTGTGTCGTGGCTGAAAAAAACCATGAAAATATGCTAAGTATTGGGTCTACAACTTTGAACTTGCAGCACATTGTCACTGGTACCTCTGACCATAACATACTCAAATTTCAGCCAGATATCTCTTATCATTTGTCTCCAGTGGCCAAAAAAGTGCCAAGGTGCAAACGCACATAAGGTGTCCATGGAGTTTTCGTATTTTGTTTTACACAAACCTTTTCTGTGTCATTTCTTAGCTGTTCAGGTAATTTTAGGTTTCATTTCTTCAGGCTAAGCTTAATTTTCCCTTCTGGGTAAGTTTGTGTAGACAAGATGTCTGGGAATGTTAGATTTCATTTCTTCAGCCAAGTATTATGTTTCCCTTCTGGGGTCAGTTTGTGGAGACAAGAAGTCTGGGAATGTTAGATTTCATTTCTTCAGCCAAGTATTATGTTTCCCTTCTGGGGTCAGTTTGTGGAGACAAGAATCTTAGGCAAACAAAGAAATGCAAATAAGCCCTGAAGCATCCTAGGCAACAACAAAAGAAATGCAAATAGCAGGCTATAAAGGTGCTAAGTGTACTTAACTGTGCTTAGTAAAGTTTGACTATAAGGCACAGTAATTTGCATGAGAAAATTTGTCTTTGGGGCAAATTTAGGGAGTGAAAACTATCCCCATAAAACAGACTCTTTCATGTGTGTGTGTGTGCTCCTGGGGCTTTGATTGAAGGTTTTGGGACACAGACTATGTTTTGGGTTTAAATAGACTCCACCTATAATGGGTTTTTCCCATAGGGGTCATATGGACCACAAGACACGGCGAGTGCAATTTTTTTTAAGGCAGAAGGTAAAGTTAAAAATGTTGATTTGGCTGCTTTGAAGCTGGGGTGGATTTCCACCCCAATAGGAAAACTCCATTGACGCTGGGGACATTTTTACCCCAGGCATTGTTTGTGTATGTTTTTTTTTATTATTGAAGACAAACGGTAAGAAATATCTGGATGAAATTTGAGTATGTTATGCCCAGAGGTGCTGGTGACAATATCCTAAAATCTCAAACATGTAGAGTCATGAATTACCATATTTTTCCAGGTTTTTTTCCATCAGTGGATGGAAAAAAAAACCATGGTGATTTGTTTTGGTGCTTTATGAATGCAGGTAGTTGGAGACAAAGAGAAAGAGAAAAAAGGATGGAAATGGCAATGATGATAAACTGTTACTGCTAAAAGTTGAGACTTATAGCTCCTGTTTATATTCTGGAAGCTTTTTATTGGTATTACTAGTACAAGATTTATAAACAGGTGAAAGTTAAGAGAGTGTTTTCCCAAAAACTAAAGGGATGCCAAGGAAATGCATGGGAGGCAAAAAAAAATCTATCAGTAGATAAAGAGATTATGGTGTATATCAAAAGAAAGGAGAAGAATTTGCATGTATAGGATTATGCAAAAGCATATGATAGTGTGCCATATGAATGGATTATAAGTGTATTAGAACTGGTGCAAATACATATTCAGGAGGTAGAATATTTACCAAAAAAAGTATGGGAAAGTGTGCAGTTTACCTGGAGTATAATTGTAAAATACATAGTAAAGTAATGAGACAGTGAGTGTGGGATATGCCAAGGAGGCTCGTTGTCAGATTTCCTTTTTTGTTATATCCCTTTTCTCTTTGTTTGCCATGTTGAGGAATACAAGGAAAGGCTATCTAATGGGATAAGAATGAAGACCCATCTATTTTATGTGGATAATTTGACATTATAAGAGTGTAGTGAAGCTGAAGTAAGCTTGCTCATCGAGACCATAAAAATTTTCTTGAACTATAAAGGAATGACATTTTGGTTTAAAGCAGTATATATATTTCAAGCAAAGGAGAGAGGGTGGTTGCCATGTTGGTTCCAAATGTAAGTGATGGAAGCAAAGTAGTTGTAGAGTATGCAAGATTTTGGACCACGCAGGCCCTTTCTTACCTGAGGAAAGACTCCCATTGATTTCCATGGACTTAGTAGGGGCACGTGGGCAAAGCACACCCACGGGCGAGCAGTGAAAACAGGACAACTGGTTGGGGCCCTGCTCAGGGCAGCCCATATTTCGCAGGGAGTTAAACTTTCCACTTTCCTTCAGGTGCACAGAGTAAAAGTTCCGCCCTCGGCTGTTTTCAGTCTCGATATTATTCTGTACCCTATAATAACTCCATTGGAGATAATCCAGGATTTGTTCCTGCATAGGATCTTCCAAGTGGGGAGAGAGGTCCCAGGACCGGTGTTGAGGGCAGAGACAGGAGTTTTCCCTATTCAGCTACAGGGTAAACTAGCCGTTATCCGATATTGGGTAAGATTGCTTTCCTTGCATGCGGAATCGCTTCCCCAATTATGCCTCTATGAGGAATTAGTATACTCAGACCCACGAGGGTATCCATGGCTCAGTTACTTGGACTATCTTATCCAGACTCAGGGGTTCTCTTTTGCCCATTTCTTAGGCAAGCCTTTAACAGCTATTATAAGAGATGTCCAGATTAGGCTAGAAGATATGTCTTGCCAGGAGGATATGGCAGCCATTAAGGGTTGGAGGACTGCTCCCGAGCTTGTTTTAGTCAAACTTAATTGGGGATTAGAGGACTATCTTGATGCTTTTTCAAATCATACACTGTGAAGGAGCTATACTCTCCTATGGTTCCATCTCATTCAGACGGCAGTGGTTGAGGGGAGATATAGGAGGATTCCATATGCTGACCGATTGTGCACCTGCCCTCTGGGAAAGGTGGAAACGGTTGAGCACTTTTTGCTTTTCTGCCACCACTACCGAGAGCTCAGGGTCATTTGGCTTCACCCCCTGCTCAGCGATTGGGGGCATATGGAGCCTGGTCATGGATGTAGGAGGCTTCTTTCCCTACCCAAAAAGGAGGATTTAGTTGCCCTTGCAACTTTTGTATGGATGGCCTCTCAAAAGTGCAAACTATTATTTGAAGGACAGGATAATTAAGATTTTCCCTAGTAGGTTTGTGCTGCCAATGGCAAGGGATTGGAGTTGTACCAAATTGGAGCCTATACAAACAAGTAACAACTAAGCTAAATCTTAGGTAGGGAGGTTATAGGGGGACCCTATCCAGAAGATAAAATGCACGATGCAGAATATTATGTAAATTGAAATCAGCACTATGTGAGCCCCTATTAAGGTCCCCTATACGTACTTGTTTTTCCTAAAAGGTCATTATTGGAGGTTATGGTTAAATTTGGCTACCTCTCAGGGCAGCAGTGTATGTTATAAGAGAGACAGAGGAACTTTATAATTTTGTTCTATGTTATTCTGATTATGATTTCGAGAACAGGCAAATGGCGAAAACTATGCCTAAATAAATAGATTTCATTTTATTTCATTAACTCATGCACTACTGTAAAGCTGGCCAGATGGCTATGCTCCGACGGGATGTACTATGCCACTATTATATTTAGTTTGACTTAATACAAACTATCTATATCAAGTCAATTTCCAGCCAATGGCATATTACTTTGTACCTCCTTTGATGTTTGGCCTTATTTTGTAACTTGGTTACGCCTTAATATAGTATATTATAATTTTTACTGATTCTTTTCAGTTTTTGGCGCTAATATGCTTTGTCATATTTTATATATATTTGATGTTCCTGTTTTTGTATGTTTTTCTGTTTGTATGTCTTTTTCTGTTAGCCATGGCGAAAGCCCGTGCTAAATAAATTCAAGAAGAAGATTTCCATGGACAATGAATTGGTTTCATCTTGATGCTCTGGGGCATGTGGTATAAAAAGAAGCAAATTAAATAAGAGATGGAAAAAGATAAACTGGAAAATTAGTTATAGTTTTTTACTCCCTGAAACTTGAGTTTCTCTCATCGTATCCATTATGAAAACTAGTTGCTAGTGCATTTCAGACATGTTTATTTCTAATTACCAAATGGTATTGTACAATGCACATTGTATTGTAGTAGCCCAAATCTCTGAAAATCTGCATTTGAAAAAGTCATTTATAATATTCAAATTTCTCTTTCTCCCCCCCCCCCCCCACTTTACATGAAAGGTGAATCTCAACAAGATAGTTCCAGGCAAACTGGAAATTAAGAAAATCATCGCTACCCAGCCTCAGGGGTACACTGTATAGTTTAAACATTAATTCAGTTCGTGCTATGTGAGAATCCTGGGGATTATCACATTTAAACAAAATAGTCTTGTTGAGCTGCTACTGCAAATGCATTAGTCTTAATATAGTCTAACAAGCTAAAGTACCATACCTCTGAGACCTGACACATTATGGAACCTGGTTTATATTTTATGCATTGGAGAATGAGATATGAAATAAAATTGTGCATTTATTTTTAAGTTTCCAAGATACTGAATAATCAGCCTAGACTTTATTCCAGAGCAATTAACTATCATCTGGAGAGATGCAGTAACTTGTCATTAACTTTTATGTGGATCACACATGCACACACTTACAACGTTTAAATAAATCAGAGAATAGCAACAGTCTCCGTATTTCATTAAGCAAAACTGGTGCATATTTTTGTTACTTCAGTCATAGAGCCATTAGCAGAAGACATTATTGAAATCATTAGGGAAAATTGCAACTGTCCAAGTACAGAAGAATAAATAGTTCCATTATAAGTTTCAAATCTAGCCATTTGTTTGTGATTGCATAAGCAATGAGCATTTGCTGATTGATCCTGCACGGAGAAAGTACAGTACTACATATGTAAGCAAAAGATCGAGTATGCGGTGGGTAAAGGTCAGATTATGGAATTATATGGCCTTTCTATTCAAGAAAGACTATAAAAGTGGCTAAGGTTTATAAACAAATAGGTCCTTAAGAGAGAGTTACTCACTCAAAGCAACCAAAAACACATGTATGTTGGCTGTTTAGTTTTTAGAGGTGGGATTATTGGAATGCATGAAGAATGTTCAGAATTTAATTGTTTTGGGTTAAAGTTTTATTTTGTGAAATATAGAAAATATACAGTGGATAACCAGGTACCTTAACAATGGGCTGAAATGTTTAAATTACAGTTTTAAAGAGGAGCTTCTGATTCCTTTTTTCTGGATTTTTTTTCCCCTACATCTGATTATTTCTTTGTTTTATTTTTTTGTTCTGATTTGCTGACCCCATGGCAGAAAGGTTACCCCACCTTGGCCCAAGGCTGCCCAGGGCAAAATGCCAGGTAGGGCTTGTTTAGTTCATCATCTGCTATGCTCAAACCTTCTTCTAAAACTATAATTCATTTAGCCTTATTCATTAATGAAAAACAGGTTTTTTTCTGTGAGACCTGGAGCAAATTTTCCCTTTGGCTTCCTACCCCAACCCCATTCTCCTACCTTCATGTCCAGTATTGATCAAGCCTTAAAATGTAGGTTGTGTTTACGGGATCTGTAGGTCATAGACAGAAGGGTCTGTACTAGGACCAGTGCTGTTTAAAAGTGGGTGAAGAATGAAGTAGCTAAATTTGAAGGTGACACAAAGTTATACAAGATAATTCCAACCAAGGTGGACCTGTACAGAGCTGCAAAGGGATCTAGCACAGTTAGGAGAATGGGCAGCAAAATGGCAGATTAAATTCAATGTTGACAAGTGTGAAGTGATACACATAGGGAAAAATAACCCTAACCATATGTACACAATGCTGGGATCTAACTTAGGTGTTGCTAAACAGGGGAAAGATCTTGGAGTAGTCATGGATAGATCATTGGTGTTGTAGATTTTTGACTTTGAAAGCCCTAAATGGTCTGGACAGTGTTGCATAGAACATGGGGTCACTCTATGAAGTTAACAGGGAACAGATTTAAAACAAATAAAAAGAAGTACTCAAGAAGAAGAAAACAAATAACAAGAAATACTTTTTCACCCATCATACAATAAAATTATGGAATTTGTCACCAGAGGATGTTGTCCAGGCCAGTAGCATATTTGTTTCAGTTTCAGTTTTCTTTTATCCCACAACCCTCCTACTCACAGAGCAGCTCGGGGAAGTATAGAAGGCTTCAAAAAGGGACTGGATGAATTTTTGAAAGTCAACTCCATTAAGGGCTACTAATTGGATTGGTCAAGTCCCTTGAATGTTGGACGCTTGAGGAGGATGGCAGAAAATGGATGACTCCATTGTAACCTGCTGCGTATTCCCTTAGACTTTTTGAGGGAAGGGCAGGATAAAAATCTAAATAAATAAATAAATAAATAATATTCCCCTGAGGCAACTGAGGTTGGCCACTGTGGAAGACAGAATGCTGGGATAGATGGACCATTGATCTGACCCAGTAAATGTCACTTTTTATGTTCTTATGTCTGAACAACTTTTCTCATCTCTGTCTCTGTTGGACCTGACATCTGGAGAAAGAGGAATTCCATCCCATCTGAACACTCTTTCTGGTTAGCACAGAAGTTTAGCAAGAGCTAACAACATAACAGCTTTATTCTTGAGGGAAAATATCAGTGATAAAGATATTAACTTTATTAATGAAATTAATCTCTCTGTTGGTGCCATCCATACCTTTTCTCTTTCTGTCTTGAGATTCTCTCCAAGCAGCAGATGAGGGACATCCTGTTAGTGGGACAGTCTTAACTCAGTACTGCAGCTGTTTGAACTAAATTTTAGTTTTCTCCTTCCCAGGGATAGGAAGCCTTTGTGTGACAAATACACCGCTTTCTCCTTTATGAATCCATTTTTATGTGGTAGGATGCTGATCCATCACCAGAGGAGGTACAGAATGAACTCATTAGGCATAATGAGGCTGGCCAGCAGCCAATGTCCTTGGACTGCAACCTGGGTTGCCTCCTGTTCCAAGTAGAGTTGCTGCTGATATGCTGGCAGTCAGTATGCAGCCTGCCCAAGACCATTGCTCATGGCCACCCTTTGGCCTAATGTACACTGAGGTTATTCAGACACATAAGCCCTAAATGCTCACGTTCAGTGTCCAGATAAATTATGTATGTTGCAGTTGTCTCTGAGAATGCTGTTTACTTGGCATTAGCTTAATGCAAATATGCAACACAGTCCTGAAAAACACCAGGATGGGTGTTCATGCATGGACGTCACCTATGTACACGCCATGGCGGGTGGATGGGGGGTTAGTGTGCCTGTGTGCTCCCATGGAACATGCATGCATGCCCACCTCTACCTGTCACTCACGCACAGAGCAACCAGAAAAAATGGCAGTTGCTGCATGCATGGGTGATGGGTGGAGATGGGTGTGCGTCGGTGTGCACCTGTCTTCACCCTCCCACTGCACCTGCACCCGCATCACCACCCACACAAACACCACTACCCCCCACCAACGTGGCCTGTGTAAAAACGGCCACTGTCTTGATTTGCCATTGACTTCAGTACTTTTGGTGATGAGAGGAATCTTAGATATTTTCATGAGGAGAAAGTTACTTTAATAGATATTTTGAGCGATATCTAAAATAATTTCATATCATTCCTATGAGATCCTGTGCCAATTCAGACGATTCCACCATGACAATTATGCTGCATAAAAAGAACCTTCCTCCATATCCAGTAACTGAAAAGCTCTTGACCCTATTTCCATTTCTGATCCTACTGGGGATGTCGCTTTATTTTGCTTTCAATTTTATTATAGATAATTGTCTTCATTTTGATAAGCTCTACTAGGCTACGGTTTAATTTAGGTATCTAATAAACATAAGAGAAACAACCATTACTGTGAAGTGGAAAAGATGAATGTGAAATGCTTTAAACTGAATTAGAGTATTTTCCTTGTTGTTTCAAAGGTTTATTTGGCTTGTAATGGTTACAAAATAACTAATCGGATTTTTGAGAAGACAAGCACTGTACTGGATTCTCCATTATTCAAAATGCCTTTTAGTACATATTAAGGGGAAGGGTGAGCTGTCTGTAGACTGTTAAATAACAACCTTGTAGGACTCCAGGAGTTAAGTTTAAAAGGGTTTTTTATATTGTAGGCAGACTAGGGAACCATAAAGAATTTGGGTTTTGCAAATAAACTGTTTGATAATGACTAGTGTAGTTACTGGTGAGGAATGAATGAGCAGGAATGAATGGTAAATCATTCTTTTACATTCCAATTGTAATTTATTTTTAGCTGAAATGCAGCACCGGGCAGGGATTTGTATTCTCTAGGGAGCTGTAAGAGGTCTGAATGCTTTATTATGTGCTTTGCATTTTAGAACTATGATCTTGGCTATTTTATTTGGCAGATCATGTGACAGTAATGATCTGTGAAATTCTGTTTGATATTAGCCCATCAAAGCCCAGCCATTTAGCACATGCATATCTGTCTGAGGAATAGATGCAATGAGGATGAGCACCTTAGAAATGCATGCAATAATACCAATACCAATAAAGTCTCTGAAAATTAACACGCCCATTTGAATTAATTGCAGGTGCCCAACTAAACAAGCAAGTCTTAAGAGGCAAGGTGGAAGGAAATGAGGCGTGTTTAGTCTAGCAAAGATAAGATTAAGTGAAGACATGATATCACGTCTTTGAATGTCTAAAGAGCTGCCACCAAGAGGATGGCAAGGAAGGAACAACTGTTCTTCATTGCTACAGAGGGAAAAACTAGAAATAATGGGCTCAAATTAAAGGAAGGCAGATTTCAGTCAGATATCAGGAAAACAATTCCTAAAACTAAAAGCTGTTCAGCAATGCAACAATTTGCCGAGGGTGGTCATAGGCTCTCTGTCACTGGAGGTTTATTTTATTTTATTTTTTTAAAGGCTAGACAACCATCAGTTGTGGATATTGTAGTTGTAATCAACCTGCATCCAAGCAGGGGGTTGGACTAGATGACCCTCTAGATCCCTTCCAGCTCTGACTGTCTGTGGGTAATTTCAGATGTTACGCGCTCCCAGGTTGCCACAGTGTATTTCCAACCGTGGTTATCCATCCAACCCCGACACGTGGTTCCGACAGGCCCCAAACAGACATGACGGTAGCGGGACCATGGCAAGGAAACAGACAGACAGGCCACAATCCACGATAGCGCAACAGATGTGACACCGATCCCGGACTGTGGCAAGAACCCCCAGAAGCCACCAGGGTGGGACAGGACACAGACATGACCCACCGAGGACAAAGAGAGCCAAAAGCACCACTAGGCACCACCCATGCAAGGGAAATGGGAATGGAGGGGGAGGAGGGAGGCAAACGGCCGAGCCGCACACACACAATAGGGAGAAGGAAGCCTCAGACAGAGATGAATGCAAACCACACATACACTGGCGATCACACGTACAGTTGAATGGGAAAGGGAGAAAGGGGGAGGCACACAGGGGCACACAAGGGTGGATGGGGAACACCACACTGAGCAGCTCAAGAAACAGTGGCAAGGACATGGGGGTAGGGGGGGCTGAGGCCAACAATGGGCAACAAAACAGGAAGGGGGCAGGGCTGGAACAGATGGGGACACGGGAGTAGGCACCCAACACCCCAGGGACAGCACAGGCACCACAAGGCACCCAACAGCAACACAGGCCACTGTACAGAGGGGGGTCCACACGGTGACAGAGCAGGGTCACAGAGAACGAGCCACCAATCCGAGGAAGACAGTGGGAAGGGCGGAGGCAGGTCCCAACAGCAAGACTACTGGTCCCGGATGGTACAGGTATGGCACAGCCAGCAAGGGAAGCGAGCCCCAAGTTGCAGATAGCTGATGGTGCCTCCCCACCAACATGGGTATGCCGGGTGGTGCAAGCAAGGGAACCCCAGTCACAAACAGTCATGGAGGAATCACGGGGGTGGGGACTGAGCACAGACACTGGCAGGGAGCCAGCTGAGCAAGGGGTGCAAAGGTCCACAGGGATCCCCATTACAGGTGTCAGATAGCAGCGAACAGCTGACCGGGGGCAGGTCACTGAAATGAACCCCAAGTGTACAGATGGTATAGCGGTGCCACACAGACAGCCCCGGGGTGAAGGTGACCTGGCACAGTCGAGCATAACTGGGGGAGCAGATGGAGCCAGGACAGCAGTGGGTTCACAATGAGAATGATGCAGCAGGTCACAGAATGGAAGGTCCAGGGAGGGGCAGGGAGCACCCGGCAGAGGCGATAGTTGAAACACAGATGACCCAGGGGGTACCTACAGCGAGCTGCATGGGGTCACGAAGGAGGGTGGGGTGGGGTGGTCCAACAGATGAACATAGTGGGGCCACTGAAACATGCCCCAGTGATAGCCCATCCATGCCATGTGGTGGGCAACAAGATAGTAGGCCTCAAAAGGATTGGGACTGATGAGCCCAACCTGAACATTGGCACAGGACCACACCTCAGACAGCACTAACAGCTCGGGTCCGGTGGCATCAGGCAAGGCATAGTCAGTAGCAGGGGGTCACGACAGCTGTCTGAGCTCCAACAGGCAGTAATACGACACCCCATGGGAACGCTGGTAGCCACGGGCACCTAGGATGCAGCAGAAGTAGGACACAGCCAGGACAGGGCCACCTTCCACCAGACAGGTCTGGAAGCCAGGCAAGGCACATACAGACGGAGCTGACACCATCTCAGGAGTAGACCATGACACCAGCGACCTGCTCAACTCCAGATTGCGCCCATCCGGAAAGGGACGGAGACCCAGCTCCACAGCATGGAGCCGGCACTCGCAAGTGGTAACCACATATCCAAAGTGGCGGAGGCCTGAGTTCAGACACCGATAGGCATCTGGGAGGGTAGACAGGGAGACAAGGAACAGTTGAACGCCAGGGGAAGACCACAGGTCAGCTACAGTCATGGTCTCCCTGTAGGTCCAGCAACGTGGACTGGCTGTGGAACCGCTGAGGAGGAGCTCTGATTAGGGATGGGTGAACACGATTTGGAAGTTCGGAGTTCGGCCCAAACTTGGCCTGTTCCAATCACCAAACCGAACTTCCGAACCTAACGCTTAAACTTCCAAACAGTTCGGAAAAGTTCGGATGAGTTCAGATGATTTCAGGGGTGGGAAAAATGTGACTTTGGGCAGGAAAAACATGACTGGAAGGGGGAGGTATCTGAGGAGCAGACTTCCTGGCACCAGGGGTGGACACCAGGGGTGGTTTCAGGGCCAAAAATACCGATACAGAAAAAAAATCGGTTTCAGTTTCGGTACTGATAGCACTTCTTTGAATGTTCGGCTGAGTTCAGCCAAACTGAACTCCACCGAACCGAACAGCTGAACCTGAACTCAGGTTTCAAACTGAACGACCGAACATCTGAACCGGTTTCTGTTCGCCCATCACTAGGGCTGTAGCGGAATATCACAGCGGTAGCTATTTCCGGCGGAAACAGTGTTTCCGCAATTAGTGGAACGGCATGGCAGAGGCTTTCATTCCGCGGTTTTCATTCCGTGGTTCCGCGGTTCTGCTTATTTAATTCCGCAACTTAGTGGAATCGTGGAAACATGACATTTTTGCGATTTCTGCAATTCCGCCAGCGCCAAAAAATAGCGGAATAGCGGTTTTCCGCGATTTCCGCAATTTTTCCTTTATTTTTCCGCAATTCCGCGATTTGCAGAATTCCGGCGGAAATAGCGGAATATCCGCAGAAAAGTCACGATGTGGCGCGGGCAGTTCCAAAATGGCGGAACGGAATCGCGGCGCGGTAAAAGCTGCTGCCGCATCAGCCCTACCCATCACTAGCTCTGGTGCAGCAGCATCGGCCATGGTGTAGCTGGCAGAATGTCTGATAATCAAGGACAGTGGGGCCCCTCAAACCATGGTAGGCAGGGTAGGTACAGGGAAGCTCCAACGCCATGCAGTAAAGGTAAGGGAATCACAATGGGATGGCAGGGAAGCGATGCTTGGTGAGTGGATACAGCACAGCTGCGGGAACCCACGGTCAGAGATGGCCTACACACAGAGAGCAGTGATATCAACACAACTTTCATTCACCCTTCATGGCCCCATTATGCCACCTACATGCTGGGGGCACAGCCCTCCCCCCCTCCCATGCACCCGAACACCCAACACCCCACTAAGTGGTAGTGACTGGCACTCTGGGGCACGGGACCTATAGGTGGAGCCCCCCGGTACGGGTGAGTGTCCCTGTGCCACCAGGAGCACCCAGTAATGCATAGCCCACAACCAATTGGTGCAGCACCTGAGTACAGGGTCCAACAGACAGCCAGTGTTGCGTGGGTGTGTGCTGGCCCCAAGCCCCTTATAGTGAGCCACAACCTGCGGCACAGAGGCAGGAGCATGCCAGACACTGCCCGGTGCTCCTGGGGCACCTACTACCTTAGGCCCTTGCAGATACCTGACATGGATGCGAACCAGCGGGGTGCCTGATGCCTCCTACTGGAGGTCATAGCTGAGCGGTACCGTCAGCACACCGAGCTGCAGCGGTTCACCACAGAGCTGCTTGAAATGTACACTGGAGTGCGTGAATGCCTGGCCTAGTGCACTGCAACCAGCCTGCTCGCCCACCTCAGGTACCGCCGTATTGAGGCCATGCGCACGGTGCGCTGGCTCTCTGGGATGTACCGCAGGGCCCTGTTGATTGCATACACCCATCTGGCTGCCCTCAGGCAAGCAACTGCACACCACTACTGGAGGAGGGCAGCCCTCTTCAGTGCTGTCATGCTCACTATGCCCATCAACAGGTGCCTCTGGACCATGCCCAAGACCCAGCAATGGTAGGAGGGGACTCTGACACAATGGGATGATGCAGCTTGGATGGTACACTTCCAGATGGACTGATGTACCCTCCTGTGACTGGCAGAGATACTGTGGTCCTGGCTGGAGTGTCTGCACACCCCCATGCGTTCCCCTATCCCAGTCACGCAGTGGGTGGCCATAGCTGTCTGGGCCCTGGCCACCCCAGATTCCTGCCGTTCCGTGGCTCAGCACTTCAGAGAGGGCCTCACAACTGTCACCGGCATCATCCGTGACTTCTGTGAGGCTGTGGAGGTGGTCCTCCTCGGCCGCATGAACCAGTTCATGGATCAGGGGGCTGTGATGGTCAGCTTAAAGGCTACCGGGTTCCCCAACTGCCTGGACACAATTGATGGCACCCATGTGGAGATCCTCTCCCCCTCCCCCCATCTTCGTACAGATGTACAGAGGGAGACTTTGCCAACATGCGGATGACCTGGATCGAGGGGGGTGTTGATGCTCCCTGCATCATCAGGGACCCAGCCTATCCACTGCTCTGCTGGCTCATGAAGGCCCATACGGTGGCCTGGAACCAGATGGAGGCCCTGTACAACACACGTTTGTGCACTGCGAAAACCGTGGCCGAGAGGCCTTCAGTGCCTTCAAGCAGAGATGGAGGTGCCTGGCCGGGCACCTAGAAACTTGGTGGAGACCTCCACCCTGGTAATTGGCACCTGCTGAATGTTGCACAACATCTGTGAGACCAATGGAGCACACCTTGGGTATCCCAAGCCACAGCAGTCAGCTGGTCCCATTCCGCTATACATGAACGTAGCGAACCCCAGAGAGTACTGTTATGCAAAGTGGATCCAAGCAGAAATTATGAGGCACATAACACGGTTGCCCCAGGCCTGAGACGCCGGGGTCCATGGGGTGGGACTCCTGTCATGCCCATGCCCGGAAGTGCCTGAGCCACAGCTGCTGAGCCCAGGGTCCCCGGTGTCTGTATCAATGAATGACAGAAATGATGGTTACAGTGAATAAAGATGTCTTTATTGTATTTACTGTGATTCCCATTCCCTAATACCCCCTCCCCTTACCCCTGCCCCCTCCCCTTCCTGATTCCTTGGGCGACCTATCTGTTGCCGTGCGGGCTGCTCCATGGTCTGAGAGCTGCCCTCACCCACACTGGTGTCCCCCTCCAGCACTTCCTGGATCTGCATGGGCTCCTGGCTTGTCTGTGGCCACTGCTGGTGGCTGGTCTGGGCTCGGGTCTGCCTGCTGCTGCTACACCTGGCGGGGCGGCTGTTGCTGTCTCAGCACTGGCAGGATGGGGAGGCGGATGTTTGGGCCCTGTGGATGGGGATGCTGCTATTGCTGAGGGATGGGCACTGATGGTAGGATAGCAGGTGGGTGTGGGGCTGCATCCGGTAAGGCGCCTGGGTGTGCTGCTGCGATGATGTAGGCACTCATCATGCCCGCATGTAGCAGCAGTGAGGTACCGATCTCTAGGGACTGGTCCAGCTTCCAGGAGTGCTCAACGGCCTGGCAGTCGATGGTGTCCGTCAACCACTGTATCACTTCCATCTGCCATGTGTGGTCCCGTCTCTGTAGCCACCTCTCCTTCTGCATCTCAGCTAGGATGTGCCTGTCCCATCCCTCCACCTGCTCCATGACCCTGCCGGTGGCTGCGTCTATCCTGTCAATAGAGACAATCATTGTCTCCTCCTGCTCGACTCTGGTCCTCATTATCTCCTCCGCAAGGTCCTCCCGCCAGCAGCGTACACGGGCCCTGTGCTCCTGCATCCTCTGGGCCACCGGCACTGGTCCCTCTTGGGGCCAGGACAGCTGCCAGGACAGCGAGTCTCTGGGATTCAGGTTCGGTTAGCTCAGTTGGGGAACCGGTAGCTGGACGTCTGCTCCCCCGGAATGGTGCTGGGGTGGGGCCTGGGATGCCTGCCCATCCCTCCCCCTTCTCCTTGGGTCCTTGGGTCCCCTCCCCTCCCTCCGCACACCTGTTACCCACTCTCCCTCCCCGTTCCCTCGTTGTCACTCTCGGCGCCCCGCTCATCAGTTCTGGCTTCTGTACAAAGAGAGGCTTGACAAGCTGGGTCTCTTCAGCTTAGAGAAGAGAAAACTGAGACGAGGGGATATTATAGAGGTTTGTAAAATCTTGAGTTGTGTGGAACAAGTATATAGTGAACAGTTATTTACCCTCTCAAATAGTACTAGAACTAGGGGACACTCCATGAAACTAGCTGCCGGCAGATTTAAAATAAATAAAAGGAAGTATTTTTTCACTCAACAGAGTCAAAACATAATTAACTTATGGAATTTATTGCCAGAGGACGTTGTCAAGGCCAGTCGTACAGCTGGGTTTAAAAAAGGCCTGGATAAGTTCTTGGAGAGTAGGTGAATTAATGGTTATTAACCAAGTAGCTTACGGGATAAATTTTTTACTGTTGGGAGCTGGGAGTGAACAATGGGAAATGTATTGCCCATTGTGACTGTTGGTTCTTCTCCCATGCGATCAAGATTGGCCACTGTCTCGGAGGACAGGATGCTGGGCCATTGGTCTGACTCAGTATGGCACTTCTTATGTTCTTATCCCCCATAAACTGTTTGGTGCACCCAGCCCTCCAAACAGCTCCTAGGGAAGCACCAGTTGGCCTTTCTAAATAACAGTCTGGGAGGTTCTGGAAGAGGGAAAGTAGTGCCCAGACTTCCCAAGTGACCAAGACTAGCCCCGCAGGTGCTTCCAGAGGGAAGGGGGCTCCCTGTCACTTGGAAAGGTACTTCCATTAGGAGCGCCCCACCTCAGCTGTTTGGTGTGTTGGCTGTGCGCACCAAGCAGCCAATGGGTGGGCTGAGAGGAGTGTGCTCACTGTTGATGGGACTGGGCAAGGGCGCTCCTCAAGGCCACCCGATCAGCTATTTGGTGGGACTGGGTGAGTACGCTCTTCCAGGCTCAATCCATAGGCCCTGCCTCGCAGCAGGGCTGGGTGGGCCAAATAGTTTTGTGGGCCCAGATTGGCCTGGGTAGGCAGGCCTTGGCATGGGATGCATCTCCCATGATTTTCTGGAGGACACATCCCATAGCAGCTGTGTTATTGCCCCGGGGCATATGTGGGCCAACATCTAGTGCTGAGGGAACAAATGTGTGGGTGAGACCTGGTCCAAAGAGGGCCAACGCAGGTCACTGTCACATTTGTTTTCACCCTGTATTGCAAACAAAAAAACAGGCAGTTGTATCAAGAACCTATGTATTTAATTTAGGATTAATTTTTTTCCATCTGTGAAAACATCATGAGAAAAGCAAATGACTCTTTGTGAGAATTTCAAGGCCATTGTATAATCAAACTTTAGTAGGATACAGAGTATAACGCAAGACACTCAGACTTGAAAGAGACATTTTGAGCACTGACTGTCATTTTTTCCCTCCCTCTGGCAAGTCTGCCACATGGAAGAGATAATGTTTTTTCTTTAAAACTCAGCATTGCTGATCCCTATATCAATGGAACAGACAGTTTACTCAAGTTGTGGAGTGCTGCAGCCTCAAATGGCAGCCTCCAAAGTCAGTGTTGGCTTTAGGCACATTAAATTTAATAGACCGACCTGAAGGAATAACATACACTGCCTTGGAGAGAAACGGACATAAACATGTTGGTGGAAAGCTATGATGAGCACATTGACAGCTCTAGAGGAATCTTATTCCCTTTGAAGTGTGGCTGAGTCACTTTTAGAGATGATATGGAAGTGATACCTGCTAACTTGATTGTTTAATTGTAATACTACTCCCAATACTGGTGTTACTACCCTAAACAATATTGAAATTTTACAATTTCCACTCATCCCTTGTTCCTAGCAATGGGTGGGGGACATCTGCAGAATTCATGGTCTGGCTTATTGGCGGTGACAATAGGAGGGGACATACTGCTCCACCACTCCCCTCCCAAGGCCCAGCAGTTTCCACTTTCCAGCCATAGGAAGGAGCTTATCTGACCAGGCCAACCAAGTTTTCTTCCCAAGGAGCAATAATGCAGTTACTCCTCAGTAAGGGGGACTTCAGCCAAATAGTGCTTATTTGGTGTGCGGATATAGGCAGCCGGTGAACCATGTTGCAATTTTGCATTGTTTTATTCATTATGAAAATGAATAGAGCCCCATTCGATTTCATAACTAGGGTAACGAAAAGAATGAATAAGCAAAGAACATTTGTTTGATTTACTGCCAGTGCAATTCTGGGAAAGGGCTACATGTGTGCAGAATGGCCCCGGTGGCCATTTTGTGCATGTACAGTCATTTTAAAAAATGTATTCTTTATTTTTAATAAAATAAAACAAAAAAATAAACAAAAGTGGCAGAATCATTTATGAAAACCCCTGAAAACAAATGGGTTTTTGAAAACTAAAACTAAAAATGAATAATACGCCCGCTGCCCCCCCCCCTGCATGCCATACTGCACCTGGACCCACCAGATGAGCAGCTAATTGACGTTTCCCCTTACTATGTTGACTGCCAGCAAACAGGTATGTTGCACAGCAGAGATTGAGGTTTGGTAGGGGCAAAACTGAGGCAGAAGGAAGGTGAACAAAGTGGGAGTGGACAGCTTGTACCGCTTGCTATAGGAAGGATTGTTTTGCATCTGTCATTGTGCATTCTGCCAGGGCCAGGAATCTCCTTAACTTTCCTGTTGTTTGTTATGCAAAGACCCAAGCTTCCTCCCTACTATCCAGGTTATGTTTGAAGTGAAATTCACACAAGTTGAACTTGGTTAAGTTAAAATTCTTTTAAAGATAAACTGCTCTTTCCTCCCAGCCCTAACTCAAGTAAATATAGGGTGAAAACAGACATGACGCTAACCACCCTTTAACCACCCTTGGTGGTTATTTATGCATGTTGCAGGGCTGTATTGGTGCCCTATGCATCCCTGCAACATGCATAAATAACCACCAAGGGTGGTTAAAGGGTGGTTAGCGTCATGTCTGTTTTCACCCATAGTCCATTTTGCAAGGGATAACTTGAATTTCCACATTTGTTTCCTGGTGGTTCAAAACTGTTCACTGGGGAAGCTCTGACATGGCTTGAAAGGTAGGCAGAGACAAAAACCTGCTTCACCACTTCAGCAGGAAAGCAAGGTGCCATCCCTTCCACTTGCTCTGCAAGGTCAAGCGTGGTTTACAGGGCGGGAGTGGGAGAGAATCATGCTTCTCCACTGACAATGTAGGATTCCCTTTCTCCATCTTGTTCTGCAAGTCAGCAGGATTCTCCACTGTCTGCCCTGCAAGCCCCAAGTCTGGTGTGTGGCAGGGGACAAGTCTTGGTTTCCTGCTGAAAAAATGATCAGTGAGGAAGAAAAATGCCCCTTCTTCAGATTGCCATCCAACAGGGAGTGTACCCTAAAACACTACCTCAGACTACACTTAAACAGAGCAGGGTTTTGTTTACTAGTTTACAAAACAGTACAGCAATTCTGTGGCTGAAGTATTGGAAAACAATACTGAAAACCCTGTTTGTACAAAAAGAAAGTTTAAACTAATGGAGGGGATTGAGGGGGGAAAAACCCATGTTGTTCCAGCAAATATGTTCCCTACCATCCTTAAAAACAAACAGAAGTGCTGTGATCTTTTCAATTGTAGACACATGGGGGGCAATCCAGTGGCCTGCTTATGCTGACCCCAGTGTGCGGTGCACAGCCAGAATGCACGCAATCAGATTTGCCCGTGGTGCTGTGTGTGCACCCAAGCCGCACAGGGCAGGTCGGCATAGGCCAGAGCTGGACATTTGCCCTGCGCGGCTGTGCTGAATGCACGCATTGTCACTGTGTGCCCCACATCGAGGTCAGCGTAAGCAGGCCGCTGGATTTTCCCCATGGTCTAAAGGACTGCTTAATAGCCTTATAGCCCCACACAGCCTCTACGGTCAGTTGGGAGGGCTCTCTTGCAAGTTCCACCTTTGCACCAGGTCCATACTTGTAATTTCATATTGTTTTATATTCTGTTCTTATTTATGCTGTTTTATATTTGTATGTCTTTATTACGTTGTACGCTGCCCAAGCTGCAGTAGCAGGGGGGGGGACAGGGGGGGCTAGAATGGAAGGAAATTAATTAAATAAATAAAAAAAATAAAACACAGGCACTCCGAGACTTGTTCTCGGAAGGGGTGTGTAGAAGGCATCCCATTCATTTTCATTTACAAAAACCCCTTCATTTTCAGGGGTATAGGCATAAGGCCTCAATTTCTTCCATCTTGGGCCTGGCTGCAGAACCAAACCAGGATCGATTCTGGATTAGCTAGAGAGCAATAGTATGATTCTCTCACTTCCTGTCAGGGCCCATCTGGAAATCGAAACTTAAGAAGTACTGAAAGCTATGAAACAGTAAGTGGTCTTGTGATAAGGCCCTGAACAGAGCTTGTTGTTTTGGCACATTGGGTGCAATGGTAAGAACTGACTGTTTTGAAAAAGGAGGCATTTTATTATGTATGAATGATGTACCATTTGGTTTCTAACCAAACATCTCTGATTGATATGTATATATGATGTAACCATTTGTTTCTGATCAATCATCTCTAATCTTTATGGCTCTTTGTCTTAAATCCTATAAAAGGGGTCACCAGCTTGGACCCCAGTGACTCTTGTTTAAGCTCTTCAGAGTCCCCATAGCTGATACTTTTCCACATCTAGCGTCAGTTTAGGAAATAAACCTATTGGTTTTGGCATTCACCCTTGGTGTCTGGAAGTATATTGTTTTACCCCCAGGAGACAAGGTTACTGGCTTGGTCTTAGGGATCCAACATGGGTTTTTCATAAACAGCCCATTCATTGTTTGGGTGTGTGGTTTTTTTGTTTAAATTTTAAAATAAAAAAATAATAAAAAATAAATAAGTAACAAAAATCACTGCACATGCACAAAATGTCCACCAGGGTCATTATGCACATGCACAGCCCTTTTCCAAAACTGCACCAACACTGCTGACACCATTTTGGAAAAGGGTGAGTATGCACAGAATGGTCCCCATGGCCATTTTGCACATGCACAGTGATTTTTTCAAAATTTTATTTTTTATTTAAAATTTTAAATACAAAACCAGATGAAAGCCAATGACAATTGTTTGCTTGTTCATCCCTTTTCATAAGTTTAGTTACTAAAATTCCCCCATCTCTCTCCTTTCCCTCCTTTGAGGCTCACTCCATACACCTCTAATTCCCTCTCCACCTCTGTGTTGCATCTACCCACACACTCCCCGGCTCCCTCTCCTCCTTTCTCTCCGAGTTAGAGTTCTGGCTCACCTTATTCCTCTCTGATGACATCCCCATGCTCATCCTTGGCAACTTCAATATTCATGTTGATGCTTCCTCTCAGCCTTGCATCGCTCGCTTCCTCTTTTTAGTCTCCTCCTTTAATTTCCACCTCTGGACTAGCTCCCCCACCCACACTGATGGTCATTCTTTTGATCTTGTGTTCTCTAGGAACTGTTCTGTCTCCGATCGCTCCTTTGAGCCTCATCCCATATCTGACCACTTCCTTGCCTCCTTCAACCTCTCCCACTGCCCCCTCCTCTTCCCCATCTCCCCGTCCCTTCTGTGATCTGCAGGCCGTTGTGCCCAGAGAACTTTGCCTCCTCCCTCTTCCCCCTTCTCTCCTCAGTCTTCTCCTCCTCCTCCCCCAGTTCTGCCATCTCCACCTTCAACTCCTCTCTCGCCTCCACCCTTGACTCCCTTGCCCCCCTCTCCTCCTGCCCAGCTCACTCCCATAACCCTCGTCCTTGGCTCACCCCCACCATTCACCATCTCTGATCCTGCACCCGGGATGCTGAATGCCTCTGGTGCAAATCCCACTACCACGCTAACTTCCTCCACTTCAAATTCTGCCTCTCATCGCTCAATTCTGCTATCTCCCTCACTAGACAGCAGTACTATGCCTCCCACATTGAGTCCTTCTCCCGGGACCCTCGCCACCTCTTTTCCACCTTTGACTCCCTTCTCAAACCCTCCCTATCCTCCTCCTCCATCTTCTCTCTACGCTCAGGATCTTGCTCTCTTTTTCACCTCTGCATAGTCATCTGGAGGGGAAAGGAGAAGGAGAAAGAGACTGGTGAGCTGAGACCTGCTTGCCCCGCCCCTCCCACCTGGACACAGCTCCCTTTAGTTTAAAAGGGGTTTTTGCTGGCTGCTTGCATTGTCATCTGGAGGGGAAAAGAGAAGTAGAAAGAGATTGGCCTTCACTCCACTGAAGCCGCTCTTGCTAAGATCACCAACAATCTTCTTGTGGCTAAATCCAATCACCTTTATTCTAGTCTTTCTCCTCCCTACCCCTCTCTTTCGGGGTTCCCAAAGGCTCTGTCCTTGGCCCTCTCCTCTTCTCTATCTACACCCAATCCCTAGGCAAACTTATTGCCTCCCACAGTTTCCAATACCACCTATACTCTGATGACACTCAACTCTATCTCTCCACTCCTTCCCTCTCTCCCTCTGTTCAAGCTCATCTCACCAACTGTCTCTCTGATATCTCCACCTGGATGTCTCAACACCAGCTCAAACTGAACATGGCAAAAACTGAATTCCTTATCTTCCCTTCCAATCCTTCCTCTCCCTCTTCCCTGTCAATTGCCATTGATGGGGTCTCCACCCTCCCTGTCCCCCAAGCCCGTAGCTTTGCCTTCATCTTCAACTTGCACCTTACCTTCAAACCTTACATTGACTCCGTTGCCAAATCCTGCCGTTTCTCCCTCCACAACATTGCTAAGATCTGCCCTTTTCTGTCTGTCTCCTCTACCAAAATTCTCTTTCATGCCCTAGTCATCTCACACCTTGACTATTGTAATCTCCTTCTTGCTGGTCTTCCCCGCTCTCACCTTTCTTCCCTCATCTCTGTTCAAAACTCTGCTGCCAGGATCATTCACCTAGCCCGTTGCCATTGCTTTGACCACATGCAGCCTCTCCTCTTCTCCCTCCACTGACTCCCTCTTCCTGAGCATATTCTGTACAAGCTCCTTGTCTTCACTTACAAAACCCTTCACAACCTTGTTCCTCCCTACCTCTCTGCCCTGATCTCCCTCTGAACCCCTGTTCGAGCACTCTACTCCTTTTCTATCCCCTTCCTCACGCCTACCCTGCTCCCCCAACCCCCTTCGTCCCTTCTTCCTTGCTGCCCCGCATACCTAGAACTCCCTCCCTGCCCTCATCCACCTTGCCCCCACCATCCACACCTTCAAGTCCCTCCTAAAAACCCACCTCTTCCGCTCTGCCCTTCCTAACTCCTGCTAATCATTCCCACCTAGGATCATCCTTCACCTATTATCGGTATACTCCCAATTTACTGTAACCAAGCCAAGAATGTGTATCTGAGTTCTCGCATCCTCATGAATGTTGCATCCCTTGTCTCTTCCTCTGTTCCCCTTCCCTGGCTGCCCTCCCACTGTCTTTAGATTGTAAGCTCTCGGGCAGGGACCATGTCTATCTTGTTTTTTTTAAAGTGCCAGGTACATCGCTGGTGTTATATATAATAATAATAATTAATAATTAATAAATAATCATTAATAATAATGAATGGGGCTCATTTTAGTAAACAAATGAATTGCACACCCTTAGTTCTCATTGTGTGATCCACAGCTCTAGAACTCCCATTCCAAGGAGGTTCACCAAAGCAATAGTCTGAGCATCTTCTGCAGGCAATGCAAGACCTACTTACTTGGCCAGGAATTTAACAGGGAGGAGTAGGATTTGTAATGTGGAGGGAGGGGATTATGGATATTTTATATGTGGCTTATGGGTTTTCTATTTTGTACTTTATATGTATGTTTTTATGATGCTTGTTAGTTCTCCTGAGCTTTCAGACAAGAGCAGGATAAAAATAAAACTAAATAAAATTAATAAATAATATTGAAAACCAGAGACAACAATGGTTTTACCTGATTAGTCATGTTTAGTCTGATGTCTCAATAGTCCATGTGCTAGTTATCTCCCAACTTTAAGACTATGATCTTATTCTTACTGTCCTACCCCCACTCTCCCCTTGACCCTTTCACTTATATTCACCATTCTACTTCCAAGGTCATCCACCCCTTCCATCACTTCAACCCTCTCTCTTCCACCTGTACTGGTTCCCTCCTTCCCTTCACATCCAGTCCAAACTACTGGTCTTCACTTTCAAGGCTCTTCATGGCCTCATTCCTACCCATCTTTCGTTTCCAACTATGTTCCCAGAAACTTTGCCCTTCTTCTGCCCTCACTCTCATCTGCTCCAGAGTCTATGTATGGAACCCTATGCACCCTATGTATGTATGGAACTCCCTCCCTAAACACAAACTCTGCTCCCTCTTGACCTTAAAATCCTTCCTGAAAATCTCTCTTTTCTCAGACCTTCCCCAACTTTTCACCCCAATAGATCACTCATTTCATTTGTGCTTCTCCTTATACTGTTACATCCTTCAGGACCCTCCTCCTCCTCTGTAACGAAACCAAGCACATGCATATAGCAAGGGACAGCCTTGCCATTGTTGAGTGTACTCAGATCACTCATTCTCACTGGAATTAATTTATCATCAGTTTATTTACAATTCTCCATGATAGTTCCTTGTATATACACCATAGCCTCTACATAATGAGCCCAAACCTGGCCAGTTAGCAGTCGTCTGGTAGGCTCGCACAACCAACTCACTTTTAAGAGTCAGGCTCCTCAAGTCATTACTCCATGGCCTCCTTCAGCTCAGGAACATGGATGTCTCCCTCAATATCCAGACAGCTTCTGATTCTCCTCTTTAGGTTCCTCTCTTATATACACCAGGAGTGGGCGTGGCTTCACCTCATTCTTTCAGCTCAGAAACAGGAATGTATTTATTTATTTATATTTCTATGCTGCCCTTCCCATAAAGGCTTAGGCTGGCTTACAATAACAAAAACAAAATAAAAAGCATTAAAATTAATTTTAAAAACAATAATTCCACACCAGCCCATCCTCCCCCTTAATTACACACACACCCCTTTTAATCCACACTGCTGAAAGGTTGATAGAACAAGATGGTTTTACATTGTCTCTTAAAGCCACCAGACTTGAACACAGGCAGATTTCCTATGGGAGGGAGTTCTGTAGCAAGGGTGCGATGGTCAAGAATGCCTTCCTCATAGCTGAGACCGAACAAAAAACTGGAGTCTCCAGGAAGGCACCTCCAGCCAATCACAGTGGCCGCAGTGAGACATGGGGAGCAAGGTGATCCCTCAGATAGATGGGACCTAGGCAATTTAGGGCTTTAATGGTCTCAACAGTACCTTGAATTGAGCCCAGAAGACTATTGGCAGCCAGTGAAGTGAACGGATCACCAGTGTTATGTTCTTATCTCATCTCCTATAAGGAGATGAGCTGCCATATTCTGTACCAGCTGCAGCCTCCAAACCATCACCAAGAGCAGCCCCATGTAGAGTGCATTGAAGTACTCTAGCCCTGAGGTGATGAAAGCATGGATGACAGGATGTGTCTCCCTCGACATCCAGGCAGCTTCTGACTTGGTTGTTCTCTCATATTCCAAACCCAACTTTTAAGGGGGTGGGGAACAGTATTTCCAAACAAAACCATTTACAGAAACAACCATAACCCCAAAAGCATGGAAATTGAAGTTTAAGGCTCAAAACATAACTTCGTTCCCCTTTCCCTACCCTACCCCTTTAGCCCAAGCTGCTAACTCACAAAGCACTGTGACCTCACCTTATCTAGTGCACCTTGTTTGGTATAATGTTGTGTTCACGATACCAGGTGATTCATTTACTGTTCAATTATATGGTGCTTTAAATGATTTGTGTGGATGCATTTAATAATTTCAGAAGATGCATTATGTGCATGACTGCTCATTCTAAATGTTGTTTTGTCACTTTGATGTCAATTGTATTGAAGATGTTACTCTATTTGGAGTTGTAAGTTATTTTACTAAGTTTTCCCTTGTTTAAAAGGGGGTTATTGAAAATGTAATATGACCGATTCTTGATCTTTATGTTCTATTTGCTGCAGAAATTCTGGTGGTTGGACCTGCTTTATTTTTCAGGACTTTTCCAGAAAGATAAAGGTCAAGGTCAAAGTCCAAACAAAAAATAAAGTAAGAAAAGACAAAACATTTCTTACTTTCTTTCAAGCAGCATATATCAAACATTTTCATTTGCAATAGGTGCACTAGTTAAGGTGAGGTCATAGTGCTTTGTGAGTTAGCGGCTTGGGCTAAAGGGGAAAAGGGTAGGGTAGGGAAAGGGTGGAGGGGTTGTGTTTTTAGCCTTAAACTTCAGTTTCCATGCTTTTGGGGTTATGGTTGTTTCTATAAAAGGCTTTGTTTGGAAATACTGCCCCCACCCTCCAAAGGTTAGGTTTGGAATATGTGTTTTTATGTTTCCATTGTATTCTGTGGTTACATGTTGAATTTACTTTGTACTGGGTTTTTTTGTATAATTATGCTGCTGCATTGGAATGCTGAGCAGTGTAGCCCTTATGGCAATTGGATAATAAGGCAATTTTATACTAGTATCTATTAAAGGGATTAAAGCCACCCATGTCAGGAAACAGGGATGCACTTACACCAATTAAACCGACATAGGGACATAAGGAGTGGGGTGGGGATGAAGTGAGCAGTTGGCCAGCCCCATCCATCAGAGAGGCTCCCAATTGCAGTATCTGCAAGGCAGAAGCCTCTCTTCTCTTCAAGCGGGTGGAAAGTCACCTGAACTCAGTTAAGGCAGTTCATATTGCAGGCATGCTCAGCACACAAGTTCAGTTCTCTGGCACATTGACAAACTGGAATGACTTCTGAGGAGGGTAACAAAGATGGTCAGAGGTCTGGAAACCAAGTCCTATTAGGAAGTGTTAAAAGAGATGGGTATGTTTAGCCTAGAGAAAAGAAGACCAAGGGGACATGATAGCAGTCTTCTAATACCTGAAAGGCTGCCACGCAGAAGATGGCAAAGGCTTGTTCTCTGTTGCCCCTAAAGGCAAGACTAGAGATAATGGGCTCAAATTACAAGAAATCCAATTTCAGTTAAACATCCATGCTTTCATCACCTCAAGATTAGATTACAGCAATGCAGTCAATGTGGGACTGCCCTTGATGACTGCTGAGGAAGGGGATTGGGGGCAACACTAAAGGGCAATGCTGAGCAGTAGTTGTTCGTGTATCCATATGGTTTTAAGGTGCTTCTAAGTAGTTCACTTTTCCATAAATGGTGGGAAGAACAAAGAGGAAAGCTAAACCCAAATAAGCCAGATCTTATTGATTTCCTCTGGGGTGAGAAATTATGGGTGTTATTATGTTACAAATAAACCCTAGAGTCCCTAAGGCCTCAAAGGCTACTCTTCTTATCATGGTGAAACTGTGGCCTTCTTCAAAATGACACTTGGTAAAAGCAACATTTTAGACAATAGTTGTAAATATTTTTGCTGCTGTCTCTTGCATCAACTCCCCTGTGCTTTTAAAAAGCTTTTTCATTCCTTCTGAAACTTCTTAACAAATGTGAGAGGCAATGTAAATCCCAAAATGTATAAAATTATTATTATTAAAGCTTTTCCCAAGTTAAAAAAGAATTTGCATTGTCTCTCACTTTTGTTAAGGAGTTGCAGAAGGAATGAAAAAGCTTTTTAAAAGAACAGGGGAGTTGATGCAAGAGACAGCAGCAATAAACAGTTTGCAGTGTTTGGAGGTGTGTGTGTGTGTGCATGTGCGTGGTGAGTGAGTGACTGTGGGTGTGGAGTGACTGAGGCCATTTTCACACTGCACTGTTGGGTAGGAGGATGGGTGTGCACCGGGAATGGGTTGAGGTGGGTGTGTCCCTTTTCCCATGGGCACACACCCATCTCCACCCATAGAATCTCCTCCATTTTGTTGAATGGCTCCTTGGGTGGTTGATGGGTGGAGATGAGTGTGTGCCTGAAGGCACACCCACCCACCACCTGTGGTGTTTGCACAGAAGCACACACATCCCCCCACCCCCACCAAGGTGTGTGCAGAGATGCCTCCCCCCACCGCACACCCACTTGCATACCCAGCGGGGGGGGGGGTCTGGTGAGGGGGAGACATCCATGTGAAAAAGGTTTGAGTGTGAGGAAAAGTGCATGTTGGAGTCTGTTCTCAGGCTGCTTGGAATGGATCCCATCCCCCCATGCACAAAATGGGTTTTCCTAATCATGTTTCCTATTATGCTCCCCAACAGAAGCACATTTGCTTTTAGTGGGGATTAATAAGGATACTGTGCCTTGTGCTCATTAGCTCCAAAATAATATTGGAAATCGTTTTGCAGTCATTTCCCAGGATGAGCAGAAGCATGCCAAATCACAGATTTGAGCCAGAAAGAAGATTTTGAAGCCTGTGCTACTGTCAGGACTGTTGGAACCTGTGTAACTGTATTGGATGCAGTTTCATACAAATGCATACATTAGAACAAGTTCCCACTAAGTGGCCAGCCTTGTACTCCATAATATTTAGCCAGTATGGATAAAGTCAATATGGAGTTTTATCTGAACAAAGCCAGGATGGCACCTCTCAATGTTTGACTTCATATAGTTCCTTGATTTCAAGTATGAGCAAGTGACATTTTGCTTGAGGAAGAGTGAGGGAGAGCTAGCAGGAGATCTGTAGATAAAAGCAGCAAGGCTTGAGCTTTATATTCAGCAAAAGAATGGCAACACTTTAAATTTAATTGAGGTAACTTCTAAATGAGTTTAAAGGAACAGCTCTGCAGTTATTATTATTATTATTATTATTATTAACAAACATTTATATAGCGCCAGCAGTGTACCTGGCACTTTACAAAGTAATAAAATAGACACGGTCCCTGCCCCTAGGGCTTACAATCTGAGAGACAGGAGCTGGGGGAGAGACTTAGGAAGGG
>QEPC01001473.1:219414-230651 GCA_003113815.1 Sphenodon punctatus | reverse complement strand
GCATTCTCGGTGGTAGGGCCGCGGCTGTGGAACTCCCTTCCAGAGGAAGCTCGCCTGGCCCCAAGCCTTTTGACATTTCGGCGGAACTGTAAGACCTGGCTGTTTGCCCAGGCCTTTGGGAGGGAGGGTGGGGGGGTGATTTTAATCCCCCGCCCATTTATTTATTTGTTTTCTAGCCCTGTTTTATGTGATATGCTTTAGATTATGTTTTTATATTTGTATTTTAAGTGAATTTTATTATTTTATTGTGTTGTTAGCCGCCCCGAGCTGCATTGCAGGAGGGGGCGGGATATAAATCCATAAAAAAAAAAAATAAAAAAAAAAAATATTCTCAGTGCATAAACTATGATCCTCCTTATCCTGTGGAGGGGACTGCATAAATATCCATCAGTTTCTATAAGACTTCATAATCACAAGGATTTGTCCACAAAGGTCCTTGTTGACCTTAATCAGAGGCAAAGTTACATGTCAATTTTATATGTGTGAAAGTAGTCACTAGAGTGTGCTTAGGGTCACCCTAAAAGAACTGCAGCTAGGTTTTAATAGCCTATTAAGCTAGGCAAAATTCATAATTAAGGCTCTGATCCTCAGAGCATTCAATTTATTATTATTATTATTATTATTATTATTATTTTATTAATATAGCGCCAGCAATGTACCTGGCGCTTTATGAAGAATAAGATAGACAGAGTCCCTGCCCGGGGTGTTACACTCTAAAGACAGGGGGAGGGGAGACAGGAAAGGGGAACAGAGTGAGAGACAAGGGATGCAAAATTTATGAGGATGCAAAAGTTCAGGTACACGTTCTTGGTTTGGTTGCAGAAAGTTGGGAGTTTACAGATAGCAGGTGGGGGATAATCCTGGATGGGAATGGTTAGCAGGAGTTAGGAAGGGCAGAGTGGAAGAGGTCAGTTTTGAGGAGGGACTTGAAGGTGTGGAGGGTGGGAGCCAGGTGGATGAGGGCAGGGAGGGAGCTCCAGGTGTGCAGGGCAGGGAGGGAGAAGGGACGAAGGTGGTTGGGGGAGCAGGGGAGGCGTGGGAGGGTGAGGGAGGGGATGGAGGAGGGGCGGAGTGCTCGAGCAGGGGTTTGGAGGGAGATCAGGGCAGAGAGGTAGGGGGGAGCGAAGTTGTAGGGTTTTGTAGGTGAATACAAGGAGCTTGGCAGAATGCGCTCAGGAAGAGGGAGCCAGTGAAGAGAGGAGAGGAGAGGCTGCATGTGGTCAAAGCAACAGGCTAGGTGGATGATCTTGGCATCGGAGTTTTGAACTGAATTAAGGGAAGAAAGGTGAGAGCAGGGAAGGCCAGCGAGGAGGAGGTGGTACTAGAATTACAAGCGATATTCTTTTCCAAAGGGCTTGTACCGAATCTTTTGAGGACTTGGCAACTGAAAGACAGGTATGTATATATGCTAGAACAAACATAAGGAAAGGTGCTGTCATTCAAATTCAAACAACAAAGAAATAAGCTACAATTAATAAAATAAAGGAATAAGGAACAAAACTGCAGCTTGTCTCTTTTATTTGTATTTGAATGCCATCTCCTTCTCTTGTGGGACAGTTAATTATAACGGGCAGCCTTAAAGGTCACCACCATGGGTGGTAGCAGTATTGCACAGTGCTGGGGTGGCACTACATGGCTCTACTGAGTGAAAAACAGAGTAGGCAGGTCAAATTCTTTTTCTGAATTGCACAGTTGGGCCTTCTTGCAGCACTATTTTCTAGGACCCCAGGAATGTCCAGGTCCTGGGGTGGTCACCTTGCTTATTGAACCAATCCCAGAACCTCACTTCCCTTTTTCCAATACCCCACTTATCGCTACAAAGCCTCAATCTCTCAGACACATACCCTTCCTCCCCCAACAGTGCACTCTCTCTCATACACACACCCTTCCTCTCCCTGCACACACACTCACATGCACACACACCCTTCCATCCCCTGAAAAAACACTCTCATTCCCTTCCTCCCCTGAGTCGCCCAGCACTCTTTCTCACGCACACCCTTCCTCCCCTACTCTCTCTCTCTCTCTCTCTCTCTCTCTCTCTCTCTCTCTCACACACACACACACACAAACACACACACACCCTTTCTTCCCCAGCACAATCTCTCACACACACCATTCCTCCTCTCAGCACAGTCTCTCATACCTATCCTTCCCCCTGCACAGCTCTCTCTCTCTCTCTCTCTCTCTTACACACACACACACACACACACACACACACACACACACCTTTCCTCCCCCAGCACATACTCTCTCACACACACTCTCTCTTCTCCCCTTGCACTCTCATACAGTCAGTATACCTTAAGAGAGGGATCTGAGATACAGGTTGCCACAGTCACTGCTCCAGCTCCCATTGCCACCACCACATGGGTTCCTCCACGACCAGCACCAGGGAAGCACCACCACTGCTGCGACGTAATTCAAGCTGCCCACAGTGCCCCACACGTCTGTAGTGAGGTGGGTGCCATGATTCCTATCGGGTTTGCTCACTGCGCACGCGTGGGGTGCCATGGGCAGATTGAATTGTGTAACAGCAGCAGCAGCACTTCCCAGGGTCTGGCTGCAGTGAAGCCTAGGCAGTGGCTCCTCCTTCTTTTTCAGTGGTGGCTAACAGGTAGGTAGCCAGCCAACCATGCAGTGCAGACACAAGTGGGCAGCAAGCGGGCAGCCAAGGGGGCAGGTAGGCAGGCAGGAGGTTGGAGGGTGGTGACATAAGTTCCCCCCACCCCCGGCTACCGCTGAGAGAATCTCCCCTCTGCTTACTCCCCACCCAGGCTGCTGGCCATTATAATGGGGGTTTACACAAGGCATGCATGTGCCAGATATAACTCACCATCCCATTAACTTAAATGGCAAAGTATTTTAGGTTACTTCCAAAGCCCCTTCCTACACAGAAAAGCAGTAGCAATTAGAAGGTCAAGAACTCTAATTTTCTACCACAGTCAATTTCACAAACTGCTTTGAGAAAAAACTATATCGCAAAAAAAAAAGTCGCCTCCCAGTGGTAAAGCAGTAAAAAATGCCAATGTTAAAGATAGGCAGCAAACAACGAAAACTGCATTTCACCTTAACTAATAGAGCCTGTTCGTGCAGGGTCTATAATGCACCAGGAGTGGGTGTGGCTTCACCTCTCTCCTTAAAGGGCCCAGAGCCCTATTGTGACTCAGCTCTGCCACAGTGCACTTGCAACCTCTCAGTTTAATGTATGTTTTCCTGTCCCTTCCTGCATGACCCTACCCTGGTTGTTCCCTCCCCTTGCCCATTCTAGATTGTAAGTTCCTTGGAGACATCAACCTGTCTTTAATCACAACTGTTCAGTGCCAGGAATGTTGCTGGGTCTTTACTACTACTACTACTACAACAATACTACTACTACTACTACTACTACTACTAATTATTATTATTATTATTATTATTATTATTATTATTATTATTAATTAATAAATAAAAACTATTCTGTGTTGCTAAAATGTTTTTTCTCATGACCGTTCAAACATTGTTCTAGTGCATGGGCCCCTTTTAATCTATCTATATAAAATTCCGATATTTTTCTGGTGGTTGGTCGGTTAGTCCAGCCCAAGGCTTTTTTATTTTAAGTCATTGAGGATCCATTGAGGTTTTAAATGAAGTATCATCAAACCCTTTAGTGTCTGAAGTTTACAGGGACATAACCAAAGGCCGGGACCAAAGTTACGTCCACCCATAGGTAAAGCAGCCCATAGGTAAATCAAATGGGACAGTAGTTGCTGCTCTTGCAGCTGCTGTCCAACTGATATCACAAGTTGGAGGAGTTATCAGTAGGTATGGCACAGTAGGGATCAATCAGAGGGAGTAGCCATAAATGGGGATCAATCAGAGGGGATAATCATAAAGTCATGGAGGTCTCAAAATCTCCACTAAAGGTTACAGGCCTGATGACCTGGGCTGAAGGTAAGGTCACACCCAACATCAAAATGTAGATAACTAATGTTCAACAGGAGACTGGGAAGAGAGACAGATGTGCATCTGGGAAGGCACAAATGCATGCACTTGCCTCTACCCTATGCCTGGGGGTCTGTCTGCTTGGCTCATGGCCAGCCATGATGGCCAATGGTGAAAACTCAGTGAAAGTGGTGTAAAGTGATAATGCACTGCCCCAGACTGCCATAATAGATCTCCGGTGTGTTGGCAGTTAATAACGCATTTAATTTTAATTAACATAAAATGATTCTGCAAAATATCTCAGGTTAACAGCTAGTGTCTAAAGAAAAGAAACTGACCAATGGACCAAGCCTTCAAGGTTGGTCCTGTATCTCTGGCAGGCTCAGCAAGTTTAAAAAGAGTCACAGCATAGCTTCCAAAAATGTTTGTCGTGATTGTGCCTCTGTGAGCACTGCAAAGACTGACAAGTGGGTTGCTGATGTTCTGCCAGAGATTTTGCAAGGCAATTGCCCACAAGATGTTTTTAATGTTGATGATGTGGGAATATTTTGGGAATTCACTCTCAGACAGGAAGAAAAGAAATCTTGTTACAGGGACAAGAAATCGAAAGAATGCATACTCATAATAAAGTGGGGACATGGCTGCTTCTGGTGAATGGAAAATTTCAGAAACTTGGATGTGTTTCCAATGCGTCAAGTAGCTACCAGCATGGTATGAGTAAAATGCACCTGAAGAACAGACATGTTATTTTATGTGTGAGCAGTTGCCCAATTCACACTGTGTGAAAAGAATGAGACAGTGGTGAGACATATCCCCTTCCCCCCTGCAGCTGCCATGCTTTGGGCTGGCAGGAAGGGCAGTTCAAACCAGTAGCTCCCCCTGGGAATCCAGACAAGGGGTCTTGTCACAAGTCCCTCCATGCCATTGGTCAGCCACAAGCCATACACATGGGGCACAATGCCCAGACCCCTGCGGCACAGCAGAATCAGGCCCCCTGGAGGTTCTTCCACTAAATAATTAGTCAGGGGGCCTGGAGGAGTCTCCTCAACCCCAATCAGCCATTTGGTGGCTGGGTTGGGCGCACTCCTCCAGCCCCCAGCCCCACACATCAGCTGTTTGGTAGCCGGTGTCAGTGTGCTCCTCCATACCTCAACTCATCTTGAAATCTTTATTAATAAAATGCATGTACTATCAGGTATAATTCAGAACATTCATTACAAAATTACGGAAAGAAAATGAGAAAATTAAAATCTTTCCATAAAAAACCAAGGAAATTATAATTGCAAGAACTTATTATTATTATTATTATTATTCTTAATAAACATTTATAAAGCGCCAGTTGCAACCTGGCGCTGTACAGAACATACAATCAGATGCGGTCCCTACCTGTGGCTTACAATCTAAAAGACAAGGAGGGGGAGACAAGGAGAGGGGACAGCGGGAGAGACATGGGAGAAGACAAACAAACATTCAGGCGGATGCGAAGTCTCAGGTGCGTGTACTTGGCTTGGTTACAAGGTGGTCGGTAGCAGCAGTCAGCAGAGGAGGGCTGACAGTAAGAGCAAGGGGAAAGACTAGAGGGCATTGGGAAAGGCAGCATGGAAAAGGTGGGTCTTGAGGAGGGATTTGAAGGAGCGGAGGGAGGAGGCAAGGCGGATGTCGGCAGGGAGGGAGTTCCAGGCATGCGGGGCAGCGAGGGAGAAGGGACGAAGGCGGTTGGGCGAGCAGGAGAAACGAGGGAGAGCGAGGGAGGGGACAGAGGAAGAGCGGAGAGCGCGCGCAGGAGTGCGTAGGGCGATTAGGTCCGAGAGGTAAGGGGGAGCTTGGTCATGGAGCGATTTGAACGTGAAAACCAGGAGTTTGAACAGGATACGTTCAGGAAGGGGGAGCCAGTGAAGGGAGAGGAGGAGAGGCGTTACATGGTCGAAGCGACGGGCAGAGTGAATGATCTTGGCGGCAGAGTTTTGGATCGCAACAAGGGGGGACAGGTGGGAGCGAGGGAGGCCAGCAAGGAGGAGGTTGCAGTAGTCGAGGCGAGAGATAACCATGGCATGAACAAGGATTTTGGCCGAGGAGATAGATAGAAAGGGGCGTATGCGGGCAATGTTGAGGAGAGCGAATCGGCAGGATTTGGCCACAGAGTCAATGTAAGGTTTAAAGGAGAGGTGCGTGTCAAAAATGAAGCCCAAGCTGCGGGCACGGAGAACAGGACGGATGGTGACCCCATCAATGCAGACGGTCAGGTCAGAGGGAGAGGAGGGGGATGGAGGAAAAATGAGGAGTTCAGTCTTGGCCATGTTCAGTTTGAGTTGGCGTCGGGACATCCAGGCGGAGATATCAGAGAGGCAGTCGACGAGGCGTGAGCGGATAGAGGAGGAGAGAGAGGGGGTAGAGAGATAGAGTTGGGTGTCATCAGCATAGAGATGGTATTGGAATCCGTGGGAGGCAATAATTTCGCCAAGGGACAGGGTGTAGATAGAGAAGAGGAGAGGGCCAAGGACAGAACCTTGGGGAACCCCAACCGAGAGGGGAAGGGAGGGGGAGGTCGACTCGGGGAGGGAGACATTAAAGGAGCGGTCAGAGAGGTAGGAGGAGAACCAGTCAAAGACAGAGCCACGGAAGCCCAAAGAGTAAAGCGAGTCCAAGAGGAGCGAGTGGTCGACAGTGTCAAAGGCAGCAGAGAGGTCAAGGAGGACAAGAACGGAGTAGTGGCGCTTCGATTTAGCGACAAGTAGATCATTGGTGATCTTGGCCAGGGCAGTTTCAGTAGAGTGGAGGGGGCGGAAGCCGGACTGGAGAGGGTCGAGGGAGGAGTTGGCAGAGAGGAGGTTCAGGCAGCGGGAGTAGACGACACGTTCCAGGAGCTTCGAAGCAAAGGGAAGGAGGGAGACCGGCCGGTAACTAGAGGGATCGAAAGGGTCCAGGGTAGGCTTTTTGAGGATGGGGGAGACAGTGGCATGTTTGAAGGCAGAGGGGAAGGAGCCTGTGGAAAGGGAGAGATTGACGACATGCAGAAGGGGGGGAGCGACAGTGGGAGCAATAGAGGTCAGGAGGCGGGAGGGGATCGGGTCAAGGGGGCAGGTGGAGGGGTTGGATGAAGAGAGAAGAGCAGAGATTTCCTGGAGAGAGGCAGGAGGGAAGGATGCGAGGAGGGAGGGGGGTGGGGGGCGGAAGAGGGCGGGAGGCAATATCCCGACGGATCTTGTCAATCTTGGAGGTGAAGAACGACGCAAGATCCTGAGCAGCAAGGGAAGAGGGCGGAGGAGGGCAGGGGGGTTTGAGAAGGGAGTCGAAAGTAGAGAAAAGGCGGCGAGGGTCGCGGGAGAAAGATTCGATCCTAGAGGCATAATAGCGCTGCCTAGCTAGGGAGATAGCCGAGGAGAGGGAGGAGAGGGAGAATTTGTAATGGAGGAAGTCAGGGAGGGAGCGGGATTTGCGCCAGAGGCGTTCGGCAGCCCGGGCGCAGGAGCGGAGGTAGCGGATGGCAGGGGTAAGCCAGGGGCGGGGGTCGAGGGGGCGGACGGGGCGAGCAGAGGGGGGGGCAAGAGAGTCAAGGGTCGAGGAGAGAGAAGCGTTGAGAGCAGAGACAGCAGAGTCAGGGGAGGAGGAGGCGAAAACGGGGGGGAGAAGGGGGGAAAGATGTGCGGCAAACTCCGAGGGAGTAAGGGCCTGCATATTGCGGAAGGGGCGCATAGAGGGGGAGGCGGAGGGGGGTCGGTGGGAAAGGCTGAAGGAGCCGAGGAAGTGATCAGAACTAGGGAAGGGGTCAAAGGAGAGGTCAGTTAGAGAACAGTTTCGAGTGAAGACGAGGTCGAGGGAATGGCCGTCAGTATGAGTGGGGGAGTCGGTCCAGAGTCGGAGATTAAAGGAGGAAGCGAGAGAGAGAAAGCGGGAAACAGAGGGGGCGGAGGGCGTGTCAACGTGAATGTTGAAATCACCAAGGATAAGAGTGGGGATATCATCGGAGAGGAAGAAGGTGAGCCAGGATTCAAAGTCCGGGAGGAAAGAGGAGAGGGAACCCGGGGGGCGGTAGATGACAGCAACCCGAAGGTGTAGAGGGGAGTATAAGCGCACAGAGTGGGCCTCAAAGGAAGGGAAGGAGGAGGAGGGGGGAGGGGAGAGGGTTTTGAATTGGCAGTGCTTAGCAAGGAGCAAGCCCACACCACCACCCAGGCCCTCAGGGCGGGGGCGGTGAGAGAACGACAGGCCCCCGGAGGATAGAGCAGCCGGGGTAACAGAGTTGGAGGGCGTGATCCAGGTTTCCGTAAGAGCCAGGAGTTGAAAGGGGCGAGAGAGGAAGAGATCGTGGATGAAGGGAGCTTTAGCCACGGACGAGCGGCAGTTCCAGAGGGAGCAGGAAAAAGGCAATTGGTGTTTGGGAAGGCAGGGGATGCGGATGAGGTTGGGGGATGGGGAACGGCCGGGTTTGCGGGGTGGGAGTCGTGCACCGGCCTCGTATTGGCCACAATGGTCTGTGGAACACCTGGGTGTCGCGGGTTTGGGCCTAGGGGGAATGGGTAAGGGGGGATGAGGGTGGGGAGGGGGGATGGGCGTGGGTGAGGATAAGGGGTAGGTTGGCTGGAGAAAGGCTGCTGGTGAAGGGAGAGGGAGAAGGAGGGGGTGCGTGAGAGAGGCTAGAAGGAGGGAGGTGAGAGAGGGCGAGGAGGTGAGGGAGGTATAGGGAGGCATCATAGGTATTACCTGTTCAGTATCGGGGGGAGTCCAGGCCTGCAGGTGTCGTGTGCGTGCTGTCAGGGGGGTGGCCCCTCGCTGTCCTCGCTCCGGCCGCACAACGGCCACAAAACGGCCAGCGCCCTTTTGTCGCCGCCCAAGGGCTGCCGCCCGCTGGGCGCGGGCGTGCACCTTTGGCTTGTGGCTATGGGGTGGGGCCCTGCTCACCTGGAGGGGCTTTCTGGGCCCTGCTCACCTGGAGGGGCTTTCTGGGCGCTGCAATGCCTGCTGGGGGCTTCTGGGCACTGCAACTTAAAAACAGGTCATTGAAATAGTAACAGAACAACCGTCTCATTGATGATCTTCTCGGGCTCTGGAACACCTTGCTGATGGAGGCCATTTATTGGACGTCTCCGAGGCGTCCGCTTCCCAGGCGGCAGCACTGTAGGCCTCCCTGGTTTTCGGAGGGTCTGCAGATGCTGAAGTGGGACGGCGGTTGGAGCGACGGCAGCGCCATTCCCGTGCTGAACTGACAGGTTATGGCATAGAGCAGTTTATGAGCCTATGCCATGGCTATGCGGTCAGCAAAAAAGGAGTTTTTTGCTGCCCTCATAGCATCCGCTAAATCCCGTCAGGTGGAGCTGTTCCAGGTGCTGTGGGAGCTGGTCAGTCCGGCCTCCCTCCACCCTGGAGTGGAGTCATCTAGTGCCCGCTGTGACATGTTTGTGGATTATTTTGAGGATAAAATTGCTCGCATTCACCATGGTTTTGATGCTGCACTTTCTGCAGCGGGACAATTTGAGGATATGGAAGCCCCGCCTTGTCCATGTTTGTGGGATCAGTTTCAGTTGGTGATCCCTACCATTGCAGAAGATGTTCTTGGGGCTGTTAGGGCTACCTGTTGTGAACTGGACCCTTGCCCATCCTGGCTGGTTAAGGTCTGCTGGGAGATGATGGGGTCGTTGCTGGCGAGGGTGGTCATTCCCTCCCCTAGGAAGGGCAGGGTGTCGGGCTGCCTCAAGGGGGCGGTGGTGTGGCCCATGCTCAAGAAACCATCGCTTGACATTGACTCCCTTGCCAGCTATTCACTAGTCTCTAATGTTACCTTTTTATGTAAGGTTATTGAGCGGGTGTTGGCTTGGCAGTTGCAGGAGCATCTGGATCGTGTAGGTTTTCTTGATCCCACACAGTCAGGAGTTTGCCCATGTTATGGCACTGAGACAGTGCTTGTGGCATTGGTTGATGACCTGCACCAGGAATTAGATATGGGTCGTTCAGCCCTGGTGATTCTATTAGATCTGTCGATTGCCTTTGATACTGTTGACCATGAGATGTTGGTGATGCACCTGTGAGACTGAGCAGGGGTGGGCATTATGGTTCTTAACTGGTTCCACTCCTTCTTGGATGGAAGAACTCAGAGAGTGGTGCTCGGGGATCATTTTTCATCTTACCGAGACCTCTTGTGTGTAGTCCCGCAGAGTTCTGTCCCCCCTCCTGTTCAATGTGTATATGCAGCCACTTGGTGAGGTGGTCAGGAGGTTTGATGTACAGTGTCATCAGTTTGCTGATGACACCTAGATCTACCTCTCTTTTTCATCGAACAGTCTTGGTGCTTACCGGGTGTCTGGCAGCTGTGGGGGATTGGATGAGGGCGAATCGACTAAAGTTGAATCCTGACAAGACGGAGGTGATACTGGTGGGTAAGGTGGCGGGGATGACGGCCCCCATCATTTATGGGGGTCTGTCCTATGCTGGTGCCCCAGGTACAGAGTCTGGGGGTGCTCCTTGATTTGCAGATCCACTTGGATGATCAGGTGGAGTCTGTGGAAAGGAGTGCCTTTCACCAGTTACATCTGGTGCGTTGGCTTTGGCCATATGTTTCGGACTCTGACCTGGCCACTGTCATCCATGCTTTCATCACCTCTAAGCTAGACTACTATAACACGCTTTGTGTGGCGCTACCTATGGTGACGGTTTGGAGACTGCAGCTGGTGCAGAATGTGTGGCCCATCTCCTGGTGGGACTGGGCCACCAGGAACATATTACACCTGTTCTTTGGTCTCTGCACTGGCTGCCTATAGTCTCCCGGGCCCGATTCAAGCTGTTGGCCTTAAACAGCCTTGACCCGACCTATTTTCAGGACCAACTTACCCTCTGGGACCTGGATTGGCCCCTGCTGTCATAAGCGGATCCTCTCCTTTAGGCCCCCAGAGTTTGCCAGGGGACCAAGATAGGGAGGAACTTCTCGGTGGCTGCTCTTCAGTTTTTGAACTCCCAGCCAGTGGAGGCCTGTTTGGCCCCAGATCTCCCCTCTTTTTTATTTATTATTTATTTATTTTAAGCAATTATGAGTTGCCCCATATGCCTACGGCATCCCGGGGCGACGTACAGCTAAATAAAACATTCATAAAAACAATTTTTTAAAACATCACACAATTTAAAACATCACAAGGGTAGGAGAATAAATAAAAAAATAAAATAAAATAAGGGCAAGGAAGAGCTAAAAACCCTATCCCACCCTCCCCAAAGGCCTGGGTGGACAGTCAGGTTTTACAAGCCTGCCAGAATGTTAAAAGGCTTGGGGCCAGGCGAGCTTCTTCCAGGAGGGAATTCCAAAGATGCGGGTCAGCCACCGAGAATGCCCT
>QEPC01001473.1:184216-217378 GCA_003113815.1 Sphenodon punctatus | reverse complement strand
CCCCCACACATCACCCATCTCCCTTGTCAAATGCCTGGTGGAACAGCCAGGTTTTACAACTTCATCGAAATGAGGGGAGGTCAGGGGACAGCTGGGCCCCCACCGGCAGGGAGTTCCACAGCTGCAGTGCAGCCACCAAGAATGCCCTCTCCTGTGTGTCCCCCCCCTGGAAGTCTCAGGGGACCTTGAGCAAGGTGCCCCTTGATGACCGCAGGGGTCGATCCAAAGCCCAGGGGGTGAGGCGGTCCCACAGATATGCAGGGACTAGGCCATTTAGGGCTTTATAGGCCAATACCAACACCTTGAATTGGGCCCAGAAAACCAATGGCAGCCAGTGCAGAGAACAGAGTACTGGTGTAATGTGATCTCGGCATCCCAACCCCACCAAAAGCAGGACCATCGCATCCTGCACCAGCTGCAAATTCTGAGTCGTCACCATGGGTAGCCCCATGTAGAGTGCGTTATAATAGTCCAACCTGGAGGTGATGAAAGCATGGATGACAGTGGCCAGGTCAGAATCTGAGACATACGGCCAAAGCCATTGCACCAGGTGTAGTTGGTGAAAAGTACTCCTTGCCACAGTCTTCACCTGGATATCCAGGTGGAGCTGTGCATCGAAGAGCACCCCCAGACTTTGAACCTGGGAAACCAATGGAGGACAGACCCCGTCAATGACAGGGGCCACCATCTTCATTGACTTACCCACCAACATCACCTCCGTCTTGTCAGGATTCAGCCTCAGTCAGTTTGTCTTCATCCAGTCCCTCATAGCCGTCAGACACAGTCAGTCGGTTTGCCCTCATCCAGTCCCCCATAGCCATCAGACATCGGGTAAGCACAGAGACTGACAGGCCTGGGTCTATTGAAAAAGAGAGGTATAGCTGGGTGTCATCAGCTTATTGATGACACCACATGCCTAACCTCCTGATCACCTCACCAAGTGGCTGCATGTACACATTGATCAGGAGAGGGGGAAAAACAGAACCCTGAAGGGACACACATGAGAGGTCCAGGTATGATGAAAGATATGCCCTGAGCACCGCTCATTGAGTTCTTATAGTCAGGAATGAGCAGAACCATTCTAAAACAGTCCCATCCACCCCTGCACAGTCCACCTGGTGCGTCACCAACATCTCGTGGTCAATGGTATCAAATGCAGCTGATAGATCTAATAGGATCAACAGGGTCAAACAATCCCGATCCCATTCCTGGCGCAGATCATCCACCTAAGTCATAAGTGCAGTCTCGGTGCCATGACCCTATCAAAATCCTGACTGAGAGGGATCAAGAAGACCGACACAATCAAGATGCCCCTGCAGCTGCTGGACCACAGCCCATTCAATAACCTTCCCTAAAAAGGGAAGGTTGGAGACAGGATGATAGCTGGCGGGGGAGTCAGCATCAAGCGATGATTTCTTGAGCAAATGCCGCACCACCACCTCTTTGAGACAGCCCGGCACTCTGCCCTCCCGAAGGGAGGCGTTGACCACCCCAATCAGCAATGGACCCATTGTCTCTTGGAAAGATTTAATTAGCCAAGACAGGCACGGATCTAACTCACAAGAGGTGACCTAACCACCCCAAGAATATTGACCGCATTGACGGGTGTGACCGACTGAAATTGATCCCATACAATTGGACAAGACGGGGCTTTCATAACCACCAGTTCCTCATGTATATCAATTGCAGCGCTGAAGTCTTGGTGAATATGAGCGATTTTCTCCACAAAATAATCCACAAACATGTCACAATGAGCCTTAGAGGACTTTCATTCCCAGGTGAAGGGAGGCCGGACTGACCAGCCCCCACACCACCCGGAAAAGCTCCACTGGACAGGATTTTGCAGATGCTATGAGGGCAGAAAAGAACTCCATTTTTGCTGCCCACATAGCTACAGCATAGGCCCTTAAATTGGCTTTATGATGCAATTTGTCGACGTTAACATGAAAACGAAGCCACCGTCACGCCAACCGCCACCTTTCTCGCTTCAGCAACCGCAGCTCCTCAGAAAACCAAAGAGGCCTGTGGTGCTGCTGCATGGATAGCGGACGCCTAGGAGCCATCCGATCGATGGCCCCAGTCATCAGAGTATTCCATAATATGACAAAGTCATCAATGAGATGGTCATTAGGGATGTGCGAACAGAATGCGGTTCGGATGTTCAGCCGTTCAGTCGTTCGATTTGGAAACTGAGTTCAGCTTCGGTTGTTCAGTTTGGCAGAGTTTGGTTCAGCCAAACATGGCCAAACATTCAAAATAGTGCTATTGGTACTGATATCGATACCGAATTCAAAGATTTGTTTCTGGTATCGTTATCATTTGGCCCTGAGACCACCCCTGGTCTCCACCCCTGGTGACAGGAAGTCTGCTCCTCAGCTGCCTCCCCCTTCCAGTCACTTTTTCCCCATCTGAATGGGTCTTCCAGTCATGTTTTTTCCACCCCCAAACTCATCCGAACATGACCGAACTGTTTGGTTGTTTCCGAGTTCGGTTCGGACGTTTGATTCGGTCATCCGAACAGACTGAGTTCGGTCTGTACTCAGAACATCTGAATCGTATTTGCACATCCCTAACGGTCATTGAGGTCAGAGGGTATCTCGCCCAGAGACCTCTGGAATCGTTCCGGTTCCATCAACCTCAGGGGGCGAACCATTCAAATTGGTTCGGCACCTTTCTGGGGGCAGACAAATAAATAAATAAACAAAACAGCACATGGAAACAATCAAGGAACAGGCAAGCATAGCAATGAATACCTGTCCTTAACCTGTTCATTTTTAAAGGCAAATATGCCAGGTTTTTTAACCACCCTCAAGTCTTTGCTTTGAAGAAGCCATATTAACTTTTCACACTTATTTTAAAAGGGAACTTTGTTCTACAGAGGATAAATTAGTGTTTCTCTTAGCTCCTGATAAAGAAGGTGCTCAATTGCATAATGCAAGGTGTCCTCAATTATATCCATCTGGCAGGGGCAGTATCTTTGACTTCTGGGAATACCCAGACATCTTCCCATAAGGAAAGCAGTGGGCATTTGTTCATAACATAGCCTGCATAGGGCTATCTTGATATTATGTTTAATATCTGTGGTTAAATAATATTCCAAGCCTCCCTTTAGCTTCCACACTGAGTATAAAGGAGCTGTTCTTGAATGGCCACAGTAAAATCCTCTTGTAGTGAGATATCCCTAAACCTTTGTACCACTAGGGATTTTTTATGAGCAGAAAAAACGCAGTCATCATCGTTAAAATAGTAGCCCAGGCCAATTATAGACAGGGAAAGGTGATCTTAAAGAGTGGTTTCTAGTCAAGTCCACCAAGTAACATAACTTGGGAAGCCTCAAGGGTGAGAAAGTAAGTATTTTAAACCAGAATTAATTACCAAAATCCTGGCCATGACTTGTAAGTCATGGATTCCTGTTTCGAGCCTGAGGAAAGTATCCAGGACAGATGGAGGGAGACCAAGTAGGGATCACAAACATTTATTAAAGGGTCTATTAACATTAGCAGTTACTGAGTAGCTCCAGATCTCTGCACCAAACAAAATATAAATTTTTTTGATTGCAGCAGCTATGGAATGTTGGCCGAAGGCGGGGGTAGATTTACTGCCACAATGGGTGTAAACAGACATGACACTAACCACCCTTTAACCACCCTTGGTGGTTATTTATGCATGTTGCAGGGCTGCATAGGGCACCAATACAGTCCTGCAACATGCATAAATAACCACNCAGGGCTGCATAGGGCACCAATACAGTCCTGCAACATGCATAAATAACCACCAAGGGTGGTTAAAGGGTGGTTAGCATCATGTCTGTTTTCACCCAATGCTAGAAGTGATGTTGGGTTGAATGCTGCTTCAATGTCTGGCCCACAAAAAAGATGGCAAAATAATAATTCCCAGATACCTATATTCAGAGACATTCTCAAGTGATTTAGGGCCTAGGAACCATGAATGCCCCCTAACTCTCCTACCCCAACACATGATCTTGGTTTTAGAGTAATTAATAACCAATTCACTCTCTTCACATAAGTGTGAAAATTTGTTCAGGGATGTCTGGAGACCAACAGAAGTTCTGGATATCAGAACAATATCATCAGCATATTCAAACAAAGAGATAGCTGTCAAAAGAACATGCAGTGGATGTAGATCTTTGCCATCCATTTTGTATATAATACTATTGATATATGGATTGAATAAGAGTGGGGTCAAAATGTAGCCCTGCCGAGCCTCATTGACTTCACCTCATGGTGGGACTGGGTGGGGCCTAACAGATGAGAAAGTGCACATTAGCCCACATTAGCCCAACTGGGAGAGCCTTAGCCTACACCCTATCACTGATCTTCTCTTCTCTGGATGACGCATCTGATAGTAGCTGGCCGCCTGCCATGTGGCAAGTGTGGGCAAACATTTGGTGTTCACCGCATTGACAACAGGTGATTCACAGGCTACTGTTGACTAAGGATGGGCAAACGTGGCTTGGAAGTTCAGAGTTTGGCCCGAACTTGGCCTGTTTGGAAAGTTCAGATGAGTTCTGATGTGTTCGGGGGTGGGAAAAACGTGACTTTGGGTTGGAAAAATGTGACTGGAAGGGGGAGGCAGTTGAGGAGCAGACTTCCTGGCACCAGGGGTGCTTACCGATACTAAAAAGAATTTGGTTTCGGTACCGATAGCACTTTTTTGAATGTTCCGCCATGTTTGGATGAACCGAACTCCGTTGAACCGAACAGTTGAACCCGAACTTGGGTTTCGAATGGAATGTCTGAACATCTGAACAGCGTTCTGTTCGCCCATCCCTACTGTTGACTACTGTGAGCTACTGTCCTATTTGTTTTCATTCATTGATGTGCCTAACCTGAAAGCCACCCAACAAATATCAAAACTTCAACTTTATGTCCAGTATAATCTACAAATTGAAATGCCAATACAGAAGATGGATAATGAAGCTGCTTTTAAAATGCATATATATTGGTTGGTAATAATAAATTTTCCATTTCGTTGGCCCTTTTTACATGTATGGCACAAACGCATGAACACTCAGAAATCTGGGTGTTCATGCATGGGTGCTGCCCGTGTAAATACCACGGGGTGGGTGTGCGAGCTCCCATGCACACACATGCACACCCATCCCCACATAAACAGGCACCGGTGAAAACGGAGCTGCCTCCATGTGTGAGGATGGGTGTAGATGGGTGTGTGCCTGTCTACACCCTCCCCCCAGCCAGCACACATGAACTGCAGCAGACACGGAACTCCCGCACCACAGCCCATGTAAAAAGGGCCATTGTTGTGTGTGGGAGGACTATTTCAGACAATAATCAAAAGTTTCCATGAAGCCAGTGCTTTTTTTGTTTCTTTGTTTTTTAAAATGCCAATGCACTTGTAAGTTATGTCACTGAGAAGGTTCAACACAAGGTTGAGAAACTGAAGGACAAGAATGTTTTTGAGGCAGATGTTGCATCTGGAGACATTGGGTGGACACAGGGTGATTTCAGACGTTATGGGGCCCGTTGGCCCCGTACCNAAAATACCCACACACATACTGCCAATTAAATTGGATGTCCACAGGCCCCTGGAATATGTATAATGAGCCCAAGATTAGTGTTATGTGTGACGGAGTCAATGGGAGTTTTTTTTAAATTATTATTATTATTATTATTATTATTATTATTATTATTATTATTATTATTCCACCCATCCTGCCTCTGGCAGCCCTGGGCAGCAAACAACAAATATAAAATGCAATCCCATAAAATCAATAAAAACAAGATCTATATAAAATATATCCAAATTTATATTAACAAAAAAACAACAACCGACAACTGGGAAAATAAAAGCCCAACCCTCCCTACTCCTCTCCATTGCCAAATGCCTGATGGAACACCCAGGTCTTACAACTACAGCAGAAGGTGACAAGGTCCTGGGCCAATTGAACCCCCTCAGGCAGGGAGTTCCACAGGTTGGGTCAACCACCGAAAAAGCCCTATGATCAGTGGCCACCCACCTTGTCTGGGGGACCTCCAAGAAGGTCCCCACCCGGATGACCACAGGGCCAATCAAGAACACAGGGAGTCAGGAAGTCCTACAGGTACTGAGGGTGTAGGCCGTGCAGGGCTTTATAGGTCAACACCAGCATGGCAGCCAGTGCAGTACTTGGAGCACTGGTATTATGTGCTCCCTGTGACCCGTTCCCATTAGGGATGTGCAAACGCAGTTCGGGGGTTCAGCATTCGGCCTGAACTCGAGGTGTGCAGCCTGTTCACGAACACCCCGAACCTGAATTGCCCCTCACCTGAACCAGCCGAACAAAGTTTGTGTTCCAAACCTGTTCGGGCAGGGGGTGGGGGACAGGGGAGAACCCAGTTTTCCATCCCCCTCCCCCCTCCAGGCTGCGCGGGTGGAAAGGGCGCCGAGGCTCACCTTCCCCTTCCCCCCCGGTTAGGTTAGGTACGGGGAAGGGGCTCGGGATGTGCCCACGGACCTCGAACAGTCACACACCACAACAACTTCCTTCTCCCCTCTGGGCCCCACAGGGAAAGGGCTCCTCTACAACAGTGTCAGAAAAACAACCCCTCAGGTTGGTAGTTGGCCCAAATTCCCTTAAAGGGGACAAGGCTGGATCCTCATTGGGGTAGGGGACAACAAGGCCCTGAGTGGAGCCCCTCCACATGGTGGCAATGCCACCCCTAACCTCACCCCAACTCCCTCTACAACCCACACCACAGCCACACAGTGCAGGAAGGAAGAAAGTGAAAATGGTGAAGGAAGGTGGGGCTAGTAATCCAGGGACGGCAGAGAGGAAGTAATAACCCGGGGAACCCTCAGCACATACACACCACAGGGGACAAATGGGGGGGGGGTGGAATAAAGAAGGGAATGGGAGTGCCACACCACACTTACCTATTCTTGCACACCCACAATAATCACACACGCTCACTCTCACTCTGACTCACCCAACACTCGCTCACACAATCACCCAGTCGTTCACAGCCTCAATACAAAACCAACACTCTGTCTCCTAGGGAGCAGCCAGTCTCACAGCGCTGCTGATCACCAGCAGCCTGTGAGAAGTCCTCCCAGGTTTAAATAGCATAGGCTCTGCCCCCCTTTGCACATACCCGCGCTGAGTGGCGTGGTGCATCCGGGGACCCCCTCTCCTCATTGATGGCTCCTGTGGGCATTGCTCCATTGCCCTCATTCCTCATCATCTGTGGGGTTGGGTCTGTTTGCTCTGTGACCTCCGGCGGGGCCCCGCCCCCAACGTCCCTCCGTCACTGCTGCAGGCGGTGCGTTGTTTCTGCTGCCACTGCGGGAGTTGCCAGGCGTGCTGCTGAAATGCGCATGCCCTGAGAGCACCACCCCACAGGTCCCACCCCCCGCCGGAGACAGGGTCCAGGTTTGGAAGGGTGGCAAGCATGGAAAAGGCTGTCAAGGTGGGGGGCATGGACAGTGGATGCTGGTTCCCAGGAACGGTCAGCCGCAGTATACCCCTTTCAATCAACAAGATAGTGTAGGGTGCTGCAGGAGACCCAGGAATTGAAAATGGCACAAACCTCGAACTCCAGAGCTGCTGCAACATCACACACAGGGGGAGGCGGGTCCGGATCCAGGTAAAGGGGCGGACAATAGGGTTTGAGCAAAGAGATGTGGAAAACGGGGTGAATTCGAGTCTGCGGAGGCAGGGGCAGTTGGTACATAACGGGATTGATCTGGCGAGCGATGGGGAAGGGCCCAACGTACCTGTCGTTCAATTTGGAGGAAGGTCGAAGAGACAGATAGTGGCGACGATCGACCCATACGAGGTCCCCGACATGAGGAGGCGGAGCCGTCTGCCGCCGCCGGTCTGCGGATTGTTTATACCGGCATCTGGCTGTTTGTAACATGGCACGGGCATGCGTATGACCGCTTTCTAAGTGTCGTAGCAGGGCTCCAGCTGCGGGGACTTTGATGGCCGGGATGTCAGGGAGCACCAGATGTGGGTGGTAACCTTGCGAAATAAAAAAGGGTGAAGCACCAATAGATGCGTTAGGCGCATTATTAAAGGCAAATTCAGCAAGGGGAAGGAAGTCAGCCCAATCATCTTGCAAGTAATCTTGGTAACAGCGGAGGTATTGTTCTAAGGTTTGATTTCTGCATTCTGCTTGTCCGTTTGCCTGGGGGTGGTAGGCTGCCGTGAGGATGGTTTTAACTCCAACCGTGGAAAACAAGGCCCACCAGAATCATGCTACAAACTGCGATCCTCGGTCTGAAGTGATGGTCAGTGGGAGCCCGTGGAATTTCACTACGTGGTGAAGGACGAGCCGGGCCGTCTGTTGTGCAGTAGGCGTCCCCTTGTTTGTTTGTTTTTTGTTTGTTTTTTATTAATTTTTGTTTTATAATTGCAATTTCATAATACAATTATACATCTCTCAAACAGGGAATAACCAACAAACCTGCAACACAAAAGGGTACAACTATCTTCAATTACTAGAATGATCAGATTCTTTAATTATGTCAGAGTTCCAATAGGTTCTTCTATTCTTCATCTTTCAACTCTTTTCCTTCTAGCGCCTTGATGATCAGCATCCATGTTTTTTTAAAGCTTTGAGCTTCATCCTTCAAAATATAATGTAACTTTTCCATCCTAAACATATACCAGAGTCTGTTAGTCCATTCTGTGTTTGAGAGATCTTCAGATCCTTTCCAGTGTCTGACAATAATATTAAGAGCTGCCAAGAACATCATCTTGCAAGACTTGTAATATGTCAGCTTGTTTTTTGTCTCCAGATATAGGCCCAACAGCGCTATCTCCGGCTTAAGAGGGACTAATTCCCCTGCTACCTTATTAACCATTTTCTATACCTCCCCCCAGAAGACTTGTACCTTACTAGAGCTCCACCAGCAGTGCTGATAGTCCCCCCTTTCTCCGCAACCTTTCCAATATATGCTTCTCTCCCCAGGGGCACCAGAATTGAGTCTCGACAGGGTCAAATAAAATCTTGTAACTAATTTGATCTGAGTTTCCTTTACCTCTAGCGAGTATGAGCATGTGTTCATATGCTGCCAGATCTTTTTCCTTTCTTTTCCTCCTATTTCAATTTTTAAATCCTTGCTCCATTTCTCTATGTATGTTGCTGAGTCTTGGTACAATAGATTCTTAAGTTCTTTGTATATCTTCCCTATCCTGCCATCAGTCTTGTTTTGCATGAATAGTATTTTCTCTAATTTGAAAGACTCTCTGCCAAAACTCTCTCTATTTTGTAGGCACGTCCCCACGTGCCGCAGCTGCAAGTATTGAAAGGGATCTATTTTCTCTTGAAGTATTTCCTCCATCCTTTGGTGTAACAGAAACCTCCCTCCTGAATATAGCTGCTGCATTCTCAAGATGCCCTTCTCTTTTAATCTCTCTCTCAAAATAAGGGCCAGATTTTGCTCTCTGGCCTGTTCTGAGTGAATTAACGTGTACGGGGAAAGACCTCCTACAATTCCCATTTTTGCTTGCATTTTGGACCAGTATCTTATGAGCATGCCCAAAAAGGGATGCTCTCTACTGTGGTTGCCTCCCATGTGTCCCTGATCTACTATAAGGTCTTTTAGGGAGGCTACTTCGAGTATTTTCTTCTCCAGACCTACCCATTCTGGGGCCTACGTCTCTTTATACCAGTCTGTCAATGCGCTCAAGGATGCCGCTATATGGTAAAGTTTTAAATCTGGAAAGTTCATTCCTCCTTTCTCCTGTGTACGCGTTAATGTTAATTTTTTATCCTTGGCTTTTTGCCATTCCACACTATTTCCTTCACCAATAAATCATTCAACTTATAAAAGGAGTTCAGAATGTGGATAGGCAATGTCATAAATCTGTACAGTATTTTTGGCAGTATTATCATTTTATACAGATTGATTTTCCCTAGCCAAGATACAAATAAATTCTGCCACGGCTTGACCTCCTCCCTCAGTTTACTAATCAAAGGGGTGAAGTTAGCTGCTTTAAGATCTTTTAAGTTTTTTGTGATGGTAACTCCCAGATATTTAATTCCTTCTTTTGCGATAGGAAAGGGGGACATCTTTTTGAAATCCTCCTCCTGTTCTTTATTATGTCCAAAAGTCAAAGCAAAGGATTTGCCTTTATTAATCGTGTAACCTGAGATCTCCCAAAACTAATGTATTACCCTGAGAGGTTCTGGGAGCGACCTTTCTGGCTTTGTTATATATAAAAGCAGGTCATCTGCATACAGTAAAAGCTTGTTTGTATGTTTTCCTATATGGATCCCTTCAATTTTGCTATTTTGTCTAATAGCGCATGCAAGAACTTTCAAAACTAGATTAAAGAGCAAAGGTGATAGCGGGCAGCCTTGTCTAGTCCCCCTCGGAATCTGAAAACATTCTGACAGGTTGCCATGTATCATTAAACTTGATTGTGGGTGTTTATAGATTGCTCTTAGCCAATTCAGAAAATTACCTTTGGGGGGATCTGCACATGCGGCAAAGTGGCTAGCTGGGACCCGTCTGATCTCTGTTCCCCCCAGCTCTAATTTAAACCAGTAAAAGCTCAAAAGAAAGAAAAAAACCTCAGAGACAGCGAAGAAAGGCAGGGAGAAGTAAAAACAAACAAAAACTGTCACAGAGCAATGCGCTGGAGCACTCTTGCCAAAAGAAAGTTAGTGCGGGGCCCAGAGGCACAGAAAGCAGGAACGGCAGCCTGAAAATGGCGGTGGCAGAGCGCGAGACTGAAGAGGACCAGTCCTCAATGAATTCAGACCAGGCGGAGGGTGAGCTTAAATCCTTGCATAAAGTTTTGCTGGGGATGAAGCAAGAGTTAAAGGCAGAGATGAGAAAGATCAAGATCTCCATAGATGAAGGGAATAAAAAAATGGAGCAGTTTACCAGGAGGATAGAGGTGGCTGAGGGCAGGATTTCCTCCCTTGAAGATCAATCCAGCACTGTGCTGGAGCAGCTAGGAACCCTCAAAAGGGAAAAGGTTTTCCTGCAAGAGAAATGCGAGGACCTGGGGAACAGGTCTCGCAGGGGCAACTTGAGAATTAATGGCATCAAAGAAATGAACGGGTCAGAAAAGATATAAGAGACAATCTGGGAGGTGCTGAGAGAAAACTTCCCAGATGATACTAACATGCATAACGCTGAAATTATCCGGGCTCACAGAATTGGGCGCCAGAGACAAAAAGACAGTGACTGGCTACGTACCATCATAGTGAAGTTTGCTAAATACCAAATGAAAGAAGATATGTTAAGGAAGGCCAGGCTCAAAAATAATCTAACATACAAGCAACAGGTGGTAAAAATATTCCCTGACTATGCAGCAGAAACTGTTAAGAAAAGAATGAAGTGGAATAAATGCTTTGGAACTTTGGTGGAAAGAAATCTAAAACCTCAACTAATACTCCCAGCTAAAATGATGATTGTGAGAAGAGGAAACAGAAAGATTTTTGAGATCACAGAGGATTTTTAGGATTTTTTGATGATCATTCCTGCAGTTCTCAGAGTGCAGGCTGAGTTGTAAAAGACAGTGGGGCTCTTGAGACAGGCAACAAGGGAGGCATATTTGAGGGGAAAATGCAAAGAGGAGGTGAATGTTTTTTAAAAGAAACGGAAGGACACTGAACATTTCAGGACTTCTGAAGGACACTACTGAAGACAAAAAGTTGTTTTATGGTTAACCGGTTTTTAAAAAAATCATTTTTTGATAGAAGATTGCATAGGGAACTCTATGCAAAGAGCTGGAGGGAGGGAAATGGGTGGAACACCTAGAGGTGTTTAAACTCAGACGTGAAGTTGTTCCAGCAGATCCTCTGAGGATGGGTTGCAAGGAGGGGCCTGGCCAAACATCAAGATGGCAGGCAAAAACAGCGGGGAGGGGTGAGGGACAAGGGTGGGACAGGGGAAGTTTAATCTTAAGGGATGGAAAGAAGCAGGAGAGGTACATGCAAGTGAAAGGGAAGTGAAGGAATGATCTAAGGAGAAAAATCCATAAGAGAAGCATCAGAGAGTTTTTAAAGGTTCAACAGGTTGGGCTAAATACAAGTGGAGTATTCAGGAGGGGTCTTATAAGGCTACACAAGAGGTATAGGTATGATAACTGCAATGACATGAGCAAACTAAAAAGGTGTAATGGGAGAGCTTAAAATGATTACTCTTAATGTAAGGGGGCTAAACTCCCCGCAAAAAAGGAAAAGAGTCAGGAATTTGTTAGAAGAACAAGGGGCAGGAGTTTTCTTTTTACAGGAGACACATCAACTGGACAGGGATGTGAAAATGTTCGCGAATGCCAAGATGGGTGCAATATATTCCTCCTGCTGTAAATCAAAGAAGGCAGGAGTTATAATTGGTTTTTGCAGAGGGAAATCCTTTATTCCAGAAAAAATCATCACAGATAGGTTGGGTAGGTTTCTATGTGTGATTGGGAAGCTGGAAGGGAATTTGGTAACATTGGTTAATTTATATGCTCCTAACGAAGGGGGGCTTGAATTCTTTTAAACATATCTTAAGAAAGTTGCTGATAATGCAAAAGGCTGGGTCATCATATAGGGAGACCTCAGTATCACCCTGACGCAGCTAGACCACTCTGGGTCAAAAGAACCCAGAGGGTAGCAGAAGAAAATCCCTAAACTAATTGAGTCATATGCGTGGGCTGACATTTGGAGACAGGTCAATGGCAAGGAGAGGGATTATACTTTCTACTCAGCCAAATACAACAGTTATTCATGAATAGATTTTGTATTAACAGATAGGAGAGAAGCTCGCAGATGTCAAAAATGTCTTATTATCCCTTCAGTCCTATCAGATCACAATGCAGTGGTCACCACCTTTAGTGAGATAGGAGGAGAATGGATGAGGAGGGGTAATTGGCATTTGGACAGAAACATCCTCAACAACGGGGCAATATTAAACAGATACAGGAAGACCTAGAGGAGCACTTTGAGTTTAACAAGAACTCAGTTAAATCTCCAGAAACCTTGTGGGAAGCTGCAAAAGCGGTCATCAGGGGGAAAATAATTGCATTACAAGCTAAAAAAGTAAAGGAAAAAAGGAAACTAGTTAAAGAAACATACGCAAAACTGTAGAAACTAAAAGCACAGAATAAAATAGCACCTTCACTCTAATTAAAACATGAGATAATAAAAAACAGAGAAATCATTAATAGTACTGAGCTGGAGAAAATAAAATTCAACTTCAGAAAATTAACTGTCACTTTTATGAGACCAATAATAAGGCAGGCAGGACTTTGGTAAGGTTAGCAAAAAGTAACGAAAGGAAATTGTATATCTCAGTAATTCAAAACAAGAAGGGTAAAAGGGGAACAGACATGACTCACATACAAGAAGCCTTCATGGAATTCTATAAGGGAATTGATAGCTCCCAAAAACCAGGAAGGGCAAAAATCTCCTCCTTTTTAGAGAGCATTCATTTGCCTAAATTAAGTGAGATTCAAGGCTGTTTCCTTAATACATTAAGGAAAGCAAGAAGTGAAAGAGGCAATAGCATCCTCCAAAAATAATAAGGCGGGAGGCCCCAATGGCTTCCCAAATGAGTTTTATCAGTTTTTTTCAGCAATACTTGCACCCTACCTCACAGAAGTTTTTAATAACATTCTGGGTGAACATAAAATGCCACAAGAATATTACAAAGCAATGATCACTTTGATTAATAAGCCAGCCAGGCAGGCAGGCAGAACAATGCAGCAGTTACAGGCCCATCTGTCTAATTAACGCAGACTTTAAATTACTTTCTAAAATACTTGCCACTAGATTGAGAGCGATAATTGGCAAGCTAATTCATAAAAACCAGTCGGGATTCATACCTGGTAAACAAGGTAAAGATAACATCAGGAAAACTATTGATATTATTTATGAAATTCAGAGTCAGAGAATCCCAGCTATGGTTGTATCTGCTGATGCAGAGAAGGCCTTTGATTTGGTGGAACCGGATTGTTTATTTGCGGTGTTAGAAGAGATGGGCTTTGAAGATAACTTTCTGAGATGGCCAAGAGCGATCTACAAGCATCCACAATCAAGTTTAATGATAAACGGCAGCCTGTCAGATTATTTTCAGATCCACAGGGGGACTAGATAAGGCTGCTCACTATCACCTTTGCTCTTTAATTTAGTTTTGGAAGTTCTTGCAAGCGTCATTAGACAAAATAGTATAATCAAAGGGATACAAATAGGGAAATATATGTATAAGCTTTCATTATATGCAGATGACCTGCTTTTATATATAGCAAAGCCAGAGGAATCGCTCCCAGAACTTCTTAGGGTAATAGATCATTTGGGGAGATTTCAGGCTACATGATTAACAAAGAAAAATCTTTTTCTCTGACATTGGACACAGTAAGGAACAGGAGGAGGAATTTAAAAAGATGTCCCCCTTCCCTATTGCGAGAGAAGGAATTAAATACTTGCGTGTTACCATCACAAAAGACTTGAAAGATCTTTATTCAGCTAACTTCACCCCTCTGATTCGCAAATAAGAGAGGAGGTCAAACCGTGGCAGAATTTGTTTGTATCTTGGCTAGGAAAAGTCAACCTATATAAGATGATAATTTTGCCAAAACTTTTGTATAGATTTATGTCACTGCCTATTCATATTCCGAACTCCTTTTATAAGTCAATTGATTTACTGATGAAGGAAATTGTGTGGAATGGTAAGAAGCCAAGAATAAAAAAACTAACACTATCATGAGCACAGGAGAAGGGAGGAATTAACTTCCCAGACCTAAAGCTTTACCACATGGTGGCATCTTTGAGCGCATTGCCGGACTGGTATAAAGAGACACAAGCCCCAGAATGGGTAGGTCTGGAGAAAGAAATATTCCAAGTAATTTCACTAAAAGACCTTATAGTGGATCAGGGCTGCATAAGAGGCAGCCACAGCAGAAAGCATCCCTTTTGGGGCACGCTCAAAAGATATTGGTTCAAAATGCAAGCGAAACTGGGAATAGCAGGGTGGCTTTTCCCATACAGTTTAATAGACTCAGTACAGGCCAGAGAGGAGAATCTGTCCCCTAAGTTGAGAATTAGGTTAAGAGAAAAGGGCATCTTGCGAATGCAGCAATTATATTCAGGAGGGAGATTTTTGCTATACCAAAGGATGGAGGAAATACTCCAGGAAAAAATAGATCCCTTTCAATACCTGCGTTTGCGGCACTTGTGGACGTGCCAAGAAAATAGAGAGTTTTGGTAAAGAGCCCTTCAAATTAGAGAAAATACTTTTATTGCAAAATAAGACTGCTGGCAGGATAGGGAGGATATACAAAGAACTGAAAAGCTTACTATATGAAGAGTCAGCAGCATACATAGATAAATGGAGCAAAGATTTAAAAATTGACATAGGAGAAAAGGACAGAAAAAAATCTGGCAGCATATGAACTCATGCTCATATTTGCTTGATGTAAAAGAAATTCAGATCAAGTTGGTCACAAGATTTTACTTGACCCTGTCAAGACTCAATTCTGGTGACCCTGGGGAGAGAAGCAAATGTTGGAAAGGTTGCGGAGAAAAGGGGGACTATCAACATTGCTGGTGGGGTTGTAGTAAATTGCAAGTGTTTTTGGGGAAGGTATGGAAAATGGTCAATATGCTGGCTGGGGAATTGGTTCCTTTTAAACCGGAGATAGCGCTGTTGGGCCTATACCCGGAGACAAGAAATAAGTCAACATTTCAAAAGTCTTGTAAATTATGTTCTTGGCAGCTCTTAATGCCATTGCCAGACATTGGAAAGGGTCTGAGGAACTCTCAATTACAGAATGGTCTAACAGACTATGGTATATGTTTAAAATGGAAAAGTTGCACTACATTCTGAAAGGTGAAGCTTATAGCTTCAAAGAAACATGGACAACAATTGTCAAGGCTCTAGAAGGAAAAGAGTTGGAAAACGAAGAATACAAGAACGTATTGGAACTCTTATACAGTTAAGAAGTTTGATCATCCCAGCAATTGAAGACAGTTGTACCTTATACACTGTAGGTTGGTGGGTTATTCCGTGTTTGTGAGATGTATAATTGTATAATGTAATTGCAATTATAAAACAAAATTTATTATAAACAAAAAACAAAACAAAAAATTACCTTCAAAGCCCATTACTTCTAAAACCAAAAAAAGACAATCCGGTTCTACAAAATCAAAGGACTTCTCTGCATCAGCAGATATAACCATAGCTGGGATTTTCTGATTCTGTATTTCATAAATAATATCAATAGTCTTCCTAATATTGTCTTTACATTGCCTGCCAGGTATGAATCCCGACTGATTTTTATGAATTAGCTCGCCTATTATCGCTCTCAATCTGGTGGCAAGTATTTTAGAAAGTAATTTAAAATCTGTATTAAGTAGAGAGATGGGCCAGTAACTACTACACTGTTCTGCCTGTCTGCCTGGCTTATGAATTAAAGTGATCATCGCTTTGTAGAATTCTTGTGGCATTCTGCTTTCATCCAAAATATTATTAAAGACTTCCGTGAGATAAGGCGTGAGCATTGCTGAAAAAACCTTATAGAACTCATTTGGAAATCCTTCGGGTCCTCCTGCCTTATTATTTTTACAGGCTGTTATTGCCTCTTTCACTTCTTGCTCTGAGATTAATGCATTAAGGAAACAACCTTGGATCTCACTTAATTTAGGCAATTGAATATTCCTTAAGAAGGAAGAGATTTTTGCCCTTTCTGGTTTTTGGGAGCTATAAATTCCCTTGTAAAATTCCATGAAGGCATCCTGTATGTGTGTATTGTCTGTTCCCCTTTTGCCCTTCATGCTTTGAATTACTGGAATATACAGTTTCCTTTGCTTGTTTTTTACCAGCCTAGCCAAAGTCCTGCCTGCCTTATTATTAGTCTCATAAAAATGACAATTAATTTTCTGGAGTTGATTTTTTATTTTCTTCAATTCTCTACTATTAATGATTTCTCAATTCTTTATTATCTCTTGTTTTAAGAAGAGGGATGGCACTATTTTATTTTGTGCTTCTAGTTTCTGTAGCTTTGCATATGTTTCCTTTACTAATTTCCTCTTTTCCTTTACTTTTTTTGTTTTCAATGCAATTATTTCCCCCCTGATGACTGCTTTCACAGATTCCCAGAGGGTTTCTGGGGATGTAACTGAGTTTTTATTTAACTCAAAATATTCCTCTAAGTCTTCCCGAATCTGTTTGATATTTGACCCATTATTAAGAATGTTTCTATTCAGATGCCAATTGCCTTTCCTGGTCCTTTCTACTTCTGTCTCTCTAAAAGTGGTAACCACTGCATTATGATCTGATAGAACTGTTGGAATAATGAGACATTTTTGACATCTATGAGCTCGGTCCTATCTGTTAGTACAAAATCTATTAGTGTGTAGCTGTTGTATTTGGCTGAGTAGAAAGTATAATCCCTCTCTTTGCCATTAACCTGTCTCTAGATGTCAGTCCACCCATATGACTCTATTAGCTTAGCAATTTTCTTCTGCTCCCCTCTCGGTTCTTTCAGCCCAGAATGATCCAGCTGTGTCAAGGTGATATTGAGGTCACCCTGTATAATGACCCAGCCTTTTGCATTGTCCGCTACTTTCTTAAGATATGTTTCAAAGTATTCAAGCCCCCCTTTGTTAGGGGCATATAGATTCATAAATGTCACCAAGTTCCCTTCCAGATTCCCAATAATGCATCGAAATCTGCCCAACCTGTCTTTAATGAACTTTTCTGGTATAAAGGACTTCCCTCTGCAAAAACCAATTATTAATCCTGCCTTCTTCGATTTGGAGCAGGAGGAAAATAGGTGACCCATCTTGGTATTCGCAAATCTTTTCACATCCTTGTCCAATAGATGTGTCTCCTGTAAAAAAAATACTCCTGCACCCTGCTCTTCTATCAACTTCCTCACTCTTTTCCTTTTTTGAGGGGAGTTTAGCCCCCTTACATTATGAGTAATAGTTTTAAGTTCTCCCATTACACCTTTTTGGTTTACTTGTATCGTTGCAGCTATCATGTCTGTGCCTTCTATTCTGCCTTATAAGACCCTTCTTAGATACTCCAGTTGCCTTGAGCCTAACCTGTTGAGCCTTTAGTAAGTCTCTGACATTCCTCTTGTGATTTTTTCTCTTCAGATCATCCTCCCACCTCCCTTTCATTTGACTGTACCTCTTCTGCTTTCCCTTATCCCCTAAAATTAACCTTCCCCTCCCCCACCCTTGTCCCTTCCTCCTCCCTGCTTTTTTTGCCTGCCGCCTTGATGTTTGGTCAGGCACCACTTCCCTGCCCATCCTTAGAGGATCTGCTGGAATACCTTTACGGCTGAAATGAGACACCTCCAGGTGTCCCTCCCTGTCCCCCGTCCCTCCCCCCCCCGCTCCTTGCATAGGGTTCCCTTTGCCCTCTTCTATCATAAAACATTCATTTTTTTAACCGGTTAACAATATAACAACTTTTTGTATTCCCTGATGTTGCTCAGAAGTCTCGAGGTTCACACTGTCCTTCAATGTCTTTTGTAAATCCTTCCTCGCCTCTTTGCCTTTTCCCCTTAAGTAAGCATCCAAAGGTGTCTGTCTTGAGAGCCCCTCTTTCTCTTATGCCTCTGCCTACCCTCTAGGCACTGCAGGGATGGTCAGCAGAAAAGCCTCCAAGTCCTCTGTGCTCTCAAAGATCTTTCTGTTTCCTCTGCACACAATCATCATTTTAGCTGGGAAAATTAATTGTGGTTTCAGATTTCTTTCCACCAAAGTTCCAAAGTATTTATTCCACTTCATTCTTTTCTTGATGGTTTCTGCTGCATAATCAGGGAATATTTTTACAACCTGCTGCTTGTATGTTAGATTCTTTTTGAGCCTGGCTTTTTTTAGAATTTCTTCTTTCATTTGATACTTAGCAAACTTTACTATAATAGTACGTGACCAGTCATTATCTTTTTGTCTCGGGCGCCCAATTCTGTGAGCCCTGACAATTTCAGCATTGTGAATATTGGTATCCTCTGGGAAGTTTTTTCTTAGCACTTCCCAGATTGTCTCATCTATCCTTTCCAGCCCGTTCATTTCTTTAACCCCATTAATTCTCAGGTTACCTCTGTGAGACCTGTTCTTCAGATCCTCGCATTTTTCTTGCAGGAAAACATTTTCCCTTTTCAGGTTTCCCAACTGTGCCAGCACTGTGCTGGATTGATCTTCAAGGGAGGAAATTGTGCCCTCAGCCACCTCTATCCTTCTGGCAAACTGATCCATTTTTTTATTCCCTTCATCCACAGAGAGCTTGATCTTTCTCACCTCCGCTTTCAGTTCTTGCTTCATCCCCACCAGCACTTTATGTAAGGATTTCTGCTCACTCTCCTCCAGTTCTGAATCCATTGAGATCTGCTCCTCCTCTGTCTTGAGTTCTGCTGCCACCATTTGCAAGCTGCTGTTCCTGCTCTCTGTGCCTCTGGGCCCCGTGCTGATTCTTTTTTGACAGAAGTGCTCTAGTGTGTTGCTCTGTGACAGTTTTTCTTTGTTTTTGTTTTTCCCTGCCAATCTTAGCTGTCTCGGGGTTTTCTTTTCTATTTTTAGTCTGTACCGGTTAAATTTAGAGCTGGGGGAAACGGAGCTCAGATGGGTCCCAGCTAGTTGCTTTGCTGCATGCATAGATCCCCCCAGTAGGCATCCCCTTGCAGGGGATGAAGTGGCCCATTTTGGTAAACTGATCAACCATGACTAGTATCATGAAGTATCCCTGTGACATGGGGAGTTCAATGATAAAATCCATATTAATACATTACCACGGACCTTGTGGGGCAGGGGAGACTTCTAAGAGCCCTACGGGGTGCCTCCGGGGAACTTTGGTGTGACAGCAATTTCTGCAACCTTGAACATACGCTCTAATGTCTTTGTGCATGGTTGGCCACCAGAAATGTCTTTGTACTAGTTCCAAGGTGGGTCGCTGACCCGGGTGCCCCACTAAGGAGGCATCATGATGTGCCCACAGTATTTTTTGACACGCTGCAGCAGGAACTACAATAGTGTTCTTATACATACACAATCCTGTAGAAGGGCATCTTCGATGTGGTCCACACGTAGTGGCGTCTTTTGCTGTCAGCCGTTGAAGTTGTTTTGTTGTTATACCGACAGCCGTGAACGCCTTTTGATCCAGAAGTAGGTCCCCTCAGGATTGTTTCTCTAGGGGGGCATTGTAATAGCAAGTCAGGGCATCCATGAGGACATTCTGCCAGCCGGATCGATAAATGATTTGAAACCTGAAATGAGCAAAATACAATGCCCAGAATGCACATCATGCATTCATTATGCGGGTAGTTTGTAAATAAATAAGATTCTTGTGGTCGGTGATTACCTGTACGGGGTGTTCGGCTCCCTCCATGTAATATCGTCACACTTCAAAGGCTGCTTTAATAGCTAGAAGTTCTCGATCCAAAATGGTATAATTTCTTTCAGCGGGGTTCAGTTGGCGTGAGTAGAATGCATAGGGGAGTGTCCCCGGCATGCTGACATTAGGTTGGGAGAGTGCCGCCCCAATGGCGATACTGGAGGCATCTGTCTCTAGAATAAAAGGTAGCATGAAATCTGGATGTCTCAAAATCGGGGCTCGTGTGAACTCTGGTTTTAATTTATCAAACACCTTCTGTTGACCCATCACCCATATATAAGGTTGATCTTTCTTAAGTAGCTTTGTCAGGGGAGCAGTGAGGGTGGCATAATTTGCAATATATTGGTGGTAATAGTTAGCGCTCCCAAGAACCGCTGAAGGGGTTTCACTGCTTGTGGGGGTGGCCACCTAGTTATGGCATCTACCTTCACGGGATCCATTTGGACCCCACTAGGGGAGATGATAAATCCCAAGAAGTGTACTACTTCCTGATGGAAGGCGCACTTCTCTTCTTTACAGTACAGGTGGTGTTGCCGTAGTCGTAAGAGGACCGTACGCACATGTTGTATATGTTTGACCTTTGTTCGTGAATATATGAGTATATCATCCAAATAGGCTACTATATATTGGTCCAAAATGTCTCAAAATATATCATTTATAAAGTGCTGAAAAGCAGCAGGTGCGTTGGCCAGGCCATAGGACATTCCTAGATATTCAAAATGGCCATATCTAGTGCGGAAGACAGTTTTCCATTTTTCACCGTGTCGTATACGTAGTAGGTTGTACACTCCTCACAAGTCTAATTTTGTAAAGAGTGTGGCCCCCTACAGCCTGTCAAGTAGCTCTGGGATGAGTAGAAGAGGGTAGCGATTCTTGATGTGTGGAAGAAGGTAGCGATTCAAGTCCCCCAAATCCTTTCCCACCTACATCACCATCATCTTGTCAGGATTCAGTTTCAGATGGCTCACCCTCATCCAATCCTTCACAGCTGCCAAACACTGGGTAAGCACCGAGATCCCCAGGCCTGAGTCTGATGAAAATGAGAGGTAGAATTTATTTATTTATTTATTTATTTATTTACAAAATGTATACCCCACCTCTTCTGCCTAAGCAGCTCAAGGCGGCTTGCCAAAATTAAAAATTTTAAAAATATATAAAAAGTAGACATAAAATATAATTAAAAACTCATCCTCCCCATTGATCTAACTCACAAGTGGTGGCTCTGACAGCCCCAAGCACATCCCCAGCATCAGTGGGATCCACCATCTGAAATTGATCCCATAAAAATGGACAAGATGGTGCATTCATTACCTCTAGTTCTCCTATTGCCTCAATTTTTGCACCAAAGTTGTGATGGATGCCAGTGACCTTGCCCACAAAGTACTTAATGAACATGCCACAGTGGGCATTAGATTACCCCAGGTCTAGGTGGAGACAGGCAGGACTGACTAAACCTCTCACCACTCAGAAAGGTTCTGCTGGGTGAGATTTTGCAGACACTATAATGGCAGCAAAGAAACTCTTCTTTGCTGCCTGAACAGTCATGGCATAGGTCCTCAAACTGCTTCTATGCTGCAATTGGTTGTACTCATTGCAAGTACGGCAGCACCATTTTGCCAACCACCTCCCCTCCGGCTTCAGCTGCTGCAGGAATTCTGTTAACCACGGAGACTCTTGGTGTCGAAAGGATGGGAATGGACACCTAGGAGCCACTGAGTCAATGGCCTTGGCTAAAAGCGTGTTCCATAAGACCACAAGGTCATTTACTAAGCAACTGTCAAGGTCGGTGGGACACCCCCCGAGCATTCTGGAGCCACTCCAGTTCCATAAGTCTCTGAGGGCAGACTTAGAATAGGTCCCACACCCTGCCAGGGGCTGATGTGCACCAAGATATGAGCTTTCAGGAGGTAAGATATCACCCCACACACACACACACCTCCTACCATCAGATCACCCACCTCAAGACCAGTACAGAACACCAAATCCAGGGTATGCCCCTCCTCATGCATTGGCCCACTGATGACTTGAGACAAGCCCATGGTTGTCACAGAGACCATAAACTCATGCTCTGTCCCTCTAAGATGAGCGCGTTGGTGTTAATATTGAAGTCCCCCAGAGCCACTAGTCTAGGGGACCTCAAAATCACCCCCAACACCAGATCTGCTAGAGCATGTAGGGATGCTGTTGTACAGGTGGTTGCACAGTATATCAACAGGATCCCCAGCCTGTCTCCAGCCACATCAAACACAAGGTGTTTCCACTTAAATGCAGTTTAAATCCGCGTTAGGAGTTCAGATCAAATCTAAAAACCAAATTTGCATTTAAAGTGGGACTGGAACTCCTATTGACTCCCTCACACATAATGCTTATCTGGGACTTGCTATACATGTTTCAGGGACATCTGATTTAATCAGTGTTACATATGAGTCCACCCATTGTCAGTATGGATGCCAGTGTCATCATGGCTGCAGAACTTGCTGAAGGAAATTCTTTCTAGCATTGTCAAATGGTAGTGGGGCAGATCCCAAACCCTACAGATGAGTGTGCGAGTGCAACCTGTGCACAACCCTCATGCAACCCTATCATGGGGACCTTGCTGCATACACAAACCATGTGGCTATCATGTGGAAGCCACACGCATGAGTTCTGGATCGTGCCCAGTGAAGATTACTTCAGTACGACTGAAACTCACTCTCATGATTCTTGTGTTTCTCAATGAGAAATACTGCTCTCAGCTTGTTCTGACACATGAGAACAAGCCAAAAACCAGCAGTGTCTCAACTGCATTCTCTTTGAGAAACACAAGAAAAAACAACAACTAAAAAAGAACTTTGCATACACAAATGGCCACCTGAGCCGTTCTGCGCGTGTCCAGCCCTTTTTCAAAATGGCAGTGACAGCATTGCTGCCATTTTGGAAAAGGGCAGCTGTTCAGCACATTCACAGTGGCCATTTTATGCATGTGCAGACTGGCTGCCCCTTTCCAAAATGACAGTGATGCTGCCAGCACCATTTTGGAAAAGGGCCATGTAAGTGCAGAATGCAGTGGTTATATTTTAAATGCACAGTTCTTCTTCTTCTTCTTCTTCTTCTTCTTCTTCTTCTTCTTCTTCTTTAATTTTTATTATTATTTTTTTAAAATTAGAAAACTCACAAGATTTCATACTGGGACCCAGATCTCAGTGAGATTTCGGTCCCCACACGAAATCGCACAAGATATCTCGCGAGAACAAAATTCAGCCCCAGACTGCAGTGAGCCTCCAGAAACTGTAAGCCCTAGTGTTATGCTTTCAGAACTGAGCACTTTGAAAACATTTTTCCTGAAGAGTCTTGATTCTGAGAGATCTGAGAATATCATTTTCATTGCAAAACTATTAATATTGTCAACTGCACTGTTTCTCAAGGTCAAGTCCAAAAATCTGTCTGTGACTATTTCCCCCAAAATAGGGGCATTTGTCTGCTGTCTTAAATTATCATGCAGTATAGCATGTATATTGATTTTGAGTTTTGTGTCATTTTCACTCAACTAGTATCCCTTCTTGTTTTTTTCATGCAAGTTTGTCCCTTTAATTTTCAGTGCATTTCAGCTGTATTTGTAGTCTCTATGTTCAGTTTAAAATGCATATCGTTAGAGTCAAAGAAAGGATCATGTTACCTCTTGTTGTCAAATTTAATTAGTTGTAATTGAATACTAAGAATGAAATGGCCATACTAATATCTATTTATTATTATTTATAGTTTTAATAAAGATTCTCAGCAGCTTTGTTAATATTGTTTATTTGCTTTTAACATTGGACATTTACCATTACTGTATTATAAATGTTGGTAAAGTAACTGCTAATACCACACAATGTCAAAGTCAGTTCCATTTCTTTAAGTTCTGCTAAAGTTGAAGTTCTAATAAGTTGAACTGTTTTAGATAACCTGCTTAATTTGGCTTAGGCTGCCATCAGTATTGCACACCCTCTGGTTCAGCAGCACCAAAACTGGGATACACCTACGGGGGCATAGCCCGAAATCTAGTGTAGTGAGACTGTTAAGGGCTATCCTTGCTACCTTATCCGAAAAGCATTGCACCCGAAGAACCAGTATAGATACTATCTTGCGAAACCTATATTCTGTTAATCCTCTGCCCTAAACTTGAAGATAGGTTATTTCATCTGTGCTGGTCAACCGGCTTTGATATCTATGATGACTTTTTCAAGGTCGTGCTTTGAGAAACAATATTTTTATACCATGAAGAGAGAAATTCAGTCAAATTGCCAAGACATTTCAACTTTCCAATACACAGCTTTGAAGGGACACAGGATAGAGAAAATGTGTTGGGAATCTGGATGGTCTTTCTGCCTCCTCAATCCAAAAATAAAATGACAGATCCAGTGATGGGGGAGAGGGGAAAAACCCTAACCCTACAGTTCCTGTTACCTACCCATATCCCTCCAAATAAAACCAGTGTTGGACGTGTTCAGTGCTTAAAATAAGTTTTTCAAGTCTATTTGTTCAGATTAAGCTAAGTAACTAAATAACATCAGTACTTAGTATGCCTACTGAAGCAAAAGCTACTACAAAAAGAAATCTGCATCAGGACGATATCTTGCCCAATGTCAGTGCGCATCCCATTAACTCTGGTTGTCATTTTGCAGAGTCTACTATAAAGCCTATGTGTCGCTGAGTCCTCAGGAACACTCAACATTGCTTTCTTTGCACATTTCACACACCTATAGCTTCTGTTTAAAGCTTTCCAAAGTAGCGTTTCTGATCAGTACTTAGGGAATGGGTCATATAGCACAAGCACTTATTTTATTAGTAGCAGTCTGTGTCACAGTTCTAGTTTATCAGTGATTGAGAAGAATAGGTAGTTCCATCCTCAGGGAACAAAAATGCTTCTGATATGCAAAGATCTCTGCAGGGGAACATGGGTACTATGCTGTCTGTGGCAGCTGGTTGCACTTTTTAAATTCTTTAAATAACAGTAGCATGCTTTTGCTTTAGGCTATGTCAGATTTTCTCATGATTAGGGTTTAAATGAGATTTAGCAAAACCGGGAATTCCCATCGAAATCCTAGTTCCCAATATCATCTTGGTCAAACTGAGAACCTCTCAGTATTTGGCAATGTGTTGATAGACAATAGGTTTCTCGATTTACTAATAATGTTTTTACTGTGATTACGTTTACTGCTTTTTCATAAATTTCAAATCCCAAGAGGTAACACCAATGCAGTACTGCATTTCTTCTGTCTTCTCTGCACTGCATTTTTCCTTGTACCTCCGTGTCACAAATTGGCTGGTATTCAGATTATTTTACAACTCTGAAATCCAGTTACAGATTGGTTAAAGGAAAGGGAACAACATATAACAACAATTCTGATTGGAGGCACTGATATGGAAGAACTTTTTAAAAAAACTGTCTTTGGGCTGGTGGGAAGGTTAAGGGGTTGGCTATTTGCACAGTTATTGGCTCAGAAATGTGGAAACAATGGCCTTCCACCCTATCTGGGTGGCGGGGCTGTTGTTGTGCCCCCCACACATACAGCGGGGAAAATTCAGGGCACGAGGCACCGCGTGGCTGGAACCTGCAGCATGCGTGGTGCAGTGGCTGCATTCGATGCCAGCAAGGGTTGCACTGGCAACCTGGGCTGGCAGGTGCAAAAAGGCTGAGTCCTCATTGGTGCTTCGCCATCACGTGGACAGAGCAGCAATGAGCAGGCGTTCCCTGCTCACTCTAGGAGGAGTGGGGAACAGATCAGCAGGCCTGTGCGGCAGCGCTTTCCCTTTCTTGGCTAGGAGCATGCTGCAGCGCGGCCTGAGGTGGCTGAGTGAGGGATGTGTAGGAGCTAAAGGGGGGGGGGCAGGATGCCCCAAACAAGGAAGCGGGGTCCCAGAGCTGGGACCAAGAAACTAGCTGCCAGTGAGGCCCAGCAGGGGGGCAGAACGGGAGCAAGAGCAAAGCGGAAGGGCAGCAAGCCCTCAACTGAAAGGCCCGTGGGGCTGGCAGGGAAGCAGGGAAATGGAGGGGCAGCCTCGGGAGCCCTCCCCCCCAGCGACAAGTACCGCCAAGGAGAGATTGGCTGCATGTGAGGCACACACCAACAGGACGCATTCCCCAAAAGGAAGGGCCCATAGCTGGAGCAGGGAGGCACCCGCTTCCCATTGGGCAAGGGTCCGGGATGTGGGATGAAGGGGCAAGACACAGTGGGGTGGCATGGCCCACCCCACCCATGGTGGTGCAAGCATTAGGCATGGCTTTTGGCCCCACCTCCAGGATGGATGAGGGATCGGCGGCTACCAGAAGCCTGGAGCAAGGAGGGGGAGACCTTCCTAGGCAGGGGGGCAGGCAGATTGTTCCCCCCATGCATTTTAGTGATGCAGCAAATCCTGACAGGTGGCCCAGGAGGGGTACAAGGGTGGTGGCCCAGGATCACGGGGGTGGGGGTCAGGTTCTACCTCTGCAGGAGGGTGTGGAGAACAGAGAATTTCAGCAAGGGTGGGGGGTTCTTCTCAGTATGTTGACAGGCCCAAGGGAGGTGGTGATGAGCTCAATGAAGGAGCTGAGGACCCTCACATCCTGGCAAGGATCAAGGCACTGGAGCGTGCATTGGTGGAGAGAGGTCAGGGTGGCAGAGCACCACCCCACCCCAGGCGGTGGAGCCAGGTAGAGAATCAGGGGTGTGTGCTATGCCAGCGGGTGAAGGGAACGGACAAGATGACCCGGGGGTAAGCGGGAGGGGTGGCTCCCTTCCCCCCCACTTCCCCATGAGTGCTGGAGACAGGGGTTACCCCAGGGGGGGCAGCGGGGTGGCTGCCGCCATGGTTGGGAGTCAGGGATGTGTAAGACCCAGACCCCCCACTCCTAGGAAGACCCAGCAGTATTTGTGGTGGAACGGGGGGTGGGTGCAAGTGGCCACCCAAGTGGCATCGGTGTCAGGGGTAACACAGGCCCCATGGCAGATGGGAGCAGGCTTGGGGAGACCGCCCGTGGTTCCTGGGCAGTCACCAGCCCAGCAGGTACTGCAGGTATGGGCCCAAGTGCCCCCAGGGCAGACAGGGCAGCAGGACTGGGGGGTACGCCACCCTGCACCGATTGGGGGAACATACGTTGATTTATCAGCACTGATTGGGGAGCACTTGTTCCCGGCCATCAGGGAAAAATTTTTTTGGGGGGATTATATTGACCTTTTTGCCCTACTCTTTAGCGACCCAATAGTTGAGCCTGGCAAGGAGGTGGAGAGGAAAGAGAAGGAAAAGTACAAGCTGCCCAGGGCAGATAGAAACTGGTCCAATTGAACCACAGCCTATGCAATTTATCATGGGGTACAGTTGGAGTTGCTCTCTGAGAGAGGTGTGATTCTCCTAAAGTACAGAGAAATTATTCACAGGGCCTACAAGACCGGTCCCCCTGGTGCATTACTGAGATATGATGAGGCTTTCAGACAGCGGGCCTCTTTCACCCCTGGTTTACGGTGGGACGTCCATGCCCACAACCTCTGGTTGAACTGCATGTGTGATGCAACAAGAGCCCCCAGGGCAGACAGCAGGCACCTCCTAGAAAAATGGGGGTTGCACCGGTGAATGACCCGGGTCGGGTTGAGGGGAGGCAGAACGTGGCTGGAAATGTAGGGCAATGTTGGGAGCTTACCCACATGGGTATTTTTTTTTTTTTCATTTCATCTTTAATTTATACCCCACACTCTAAATGCACCCACCCGTCATGCAGGTTTCATCACACCTGCCCCACATGTGGGGGATTCCATGCCATGGCAGCTTGTCCCTGTCCAAAGCCATGGAGTAAAGCTAGGGGCGGGTGCAACGGGGCAGGAAAAGGTAACCATGGGGGTACTGGCGCATTGGCAGTGGGGAAGAGCCCCAACGCCCATTAAGGTTGGCAGATTGGTGGTAGACTTGCTCACGCACCCCAAGAGGGAGAAGGTGCACTATGTGATGGATGGTTTTAGGTATAGGTTTAGAATACCAGCGAGCGGAGTACAGCAAGGAAAGATTTCCCCCAACTTGAAGTCCATGGTGGGCATGGAGGCAGTGGTAGCAGAAAAAATCCAGAAGGAGGTAGCAGAGGGAAGGGTGATGGGCCCCTTCATGGCCCTCCCATTGCCAAACGGTTCCTCCCCCCCCGGGTGTGGTTCCCAAAAAGACTGCAGAGCAGTTTCGATTAATCCACCATTTGTCCTACCCAAAAGGGCACTCAGTGAACAATGGGATACCCAAGGGTTTGACTTCTGTCCACTATGCATCTTTTGACGTGGCAGTGGCTTTGGTCAAGCAGTTTGGCAGCGGGGCCCTCCTGGAAAAGTGCAATGTCAAGTCAGCATTTCGCCTGTTGTCAGTGCACTCAGACAGCTTTCGTCTGTTGGGCTTCCACTTCCAAGGCAAATTCTACTATGACAAAGCCATGCCGATGGGATGCTCGCATAACAAAATATCTGGACACCTTCCTATTCATTAGGCGCTCCGGGATGGCAGAATTCTTGGAATTGGTGGAAGTTTTCCAGCGGATGGCAGGTTACCTGGGCATTCCCCTGACAGCTGAAAAGACCAAGGGGTCTAGCACCATCCTAACATACTTAGGCATTGAGTTAGACATGGTACAGGGAGTATCCTGTCTTCCCCCTGATAAAGTCCAGGCACTGCTTGACAATCTTGAGATCTGAAGGTCTGCGAGTAAAATCACGGTGAAGTAGCTGCAGTCCTTGGTGGGTAGTTTGAATTTTGCATGCAGGGTCATTGCACCGGGTAGGGCATTTATGTCTCAGCTGTATGGGAAGCTTGCTGGTGAACCTTTGCCCCATCACTATGTTAGAGTGATGAGTGAAATGAAGCAGGACCTCGGGGTTTGCGTTAGTTTCCTTAAGCGATTTAACGGGGTGAGTGTATGGTGAGAGCAACTTCTCCTAGAAGCCATATATTCAGATGCAGCTGGTTCTCAAGGGTTTGATCTATATTACAGGGACAAGTGGTGCACTGCCAAGTGCCTGCATGAGTGGATACTAGTGGAGGGCATCATGAGGGACCTTACCTTCTTGGAGTTATTTCCAATTGCAGTGGCAGTAGAACTGTGGCACAAGGATTGGACTAATAGGGCGGTGCTGTTTTGGTGTGACAACCAGGCAGTGGTACATATAATTACTATAATATCATCCTGTTCTCGCAGGGTTATGGGTTTGGTCAGGGCATTGGTCGCCATTTGCCTACAACATAACATTCTGTTTCATGCCAAGCATGTTCCGGGACTCGAGAATGAGATTGCGGATGCTCTTTCTCAGTTCCAGATCGAGCATTTCCACATGCTGGACCCCCGGGCCAACCCAAATCCAGAGCTCATGCCTGCAACCTTGTGGACCCTTGGATCTTAGAGCGCTGCACAGCCATGCAGGGTTCTTTGGCTGTCCGGAGCAGAGCAGCTAACACCAGCACCTTTCAGGCATTCCAGCATTTCCGGTCCAGGCAGGAATGGAGTTTGGGGTTCCTAATCCACGAGGCTCAGGTTTTACAGTTTGTGATGACCCTGAGAAGGGAGGGGTAGCCCCGAGGACAATTTCTGGGAAAATGGCTGCCCTCAGGTTCATGAGTCAGCTTGCTGGCCACCCGGCGCTAGACAGAGGTTTCTTTGACCGTAGATTAATAGAATCGTGGTCACGTGAGCATATGGCTACTACTGACAACAGGTTACCTATTGTCTCCAATTTGTTAGCACAAATCGTTAATGCATTAAAAGTGGTGTGTTATGACAGTTTTGAGGAGTGCATGTTTGCTGCCCTGTTTAAATTAGCATTTTTTGGAGCCTTTCAAGAGAGCGAGTTGGTAGTGGAATCAGCACGGGACAGATTGGGCAGAGCTATGGCGGTCCATGACATGTTAGTCGGCACCCAAGAAGTTGTCATCCACTTACGAGTATCAAAAACTGATTGGCGGGGTAGAGGGAGGACGGTTAGGTTAGGGAGGGCGGGTGACGATGGCATATGCCCGGTGAGCGCAGTGCAGGCCTATTGGAATATCCAGCCAGCTGGTGCTGGTGCATTTTTTTGCCACGTGGATGGGCAACCAGCAATGAGGCACCAGTTTGTGTCTGTCCTCCGCACTATGTTGGCTAGGCTCCACCTTCCATAAAGGAGTATAGGTCACATTCCTTTAGAATAGGGGCAGCCACTTTTGCAGCTCAGATGGGACTGGTAGGAAGGGACATTCAAGCTATTGGCCGGTGGCAGTCAAGGGCTTACCGCAGTAATTCTGTGTTTTTTCCCTTGACAGACATTGCCACATGGCAAAGAACGGAAATCTGGATGTTGAAACACAGCTTGGTGTGTTGGGCTGCCAAGGCAGCAAGGAGTACCGGATGAGGATCCCAGCTAGGTTTATTAGAAAAAGGGGTAATTTACTGGTGAGTACGGAATGGGATGAAGTGGCATCAGCTGCTTCCTGAGCTCTCAACTCAGGCACGGAGGGGCAGGCCGGACATCTTGGCAGTGCATTTAGGAGAAAATGATTTACCAAAGCTAAAAGGGGTACAGTTGATTAGGGACATAAAGAACGACATATGGGGAGTAAAGCAATTATTTCACAGAGTTAGGATAATCTGGACAGAACTAGTGGAAAGAGTTAGCTGGGGGGGTGGGGGTACCACAAAAAAAGCTAGATAAAACTAGAAATACAATAAATAGAGAGATTAGGAAGTGGTTAGTGGGAATGGGGGATGAAGTGACTAGGCATAGCTGGATTTCACATCAGAACTTAGAGTATTTCAGGAAGGACGGTGTCCACCTGTCCCCGGTTGGTAACGGCATTTACTTGCAAGCTCTGACGGCTAAGCAACCTCTAATAGGTCCTAGGATAGGTGTGGGGGCTGGAACCATCCGAAGGTTCGGCATTTCCTTGGTGGCAGGGGTCCAGTATTGGTTTAATTTAGGATAAGTGAACATAGGAGTCATCTCCTTAACAGATAGGGAAGCCACGCCTATCGTAATTGCAGGATATGACAAGCAAAGCGTGGCTTCCCTGGGAGAGGTGACCTGGGACGGTGGTAGGGCATCGTACGCCTCCCCCCCCACCGAGAGGGCACCTTATCCGAATGGACTATGTCCCCTTTGGCCACGCCCACAGCACTGGACGAAGGGGGAGATGTTGTTGTTGGGGAAGGTTATCGAGGGTATACCGAAACCTCCCCTGAGTTTAAAAGGTTTAATTGAGTTGTGTTCATGGATACTGGACCCTGATCACAATAGGCGATGTCACCACCTCACCTATTAGGTTTATTTGTAATCTGGATTCATAAAGGGTGCAGCCATGTTAAATCCATACAGTCATGTCCTATCTTATTTGGGGTGCGCCGACAACAAACCCAGAAGGAAAACGGTACCCTCAACAATGCAGTAAGTGGTAAATGAATGGTACATGATAAATGGTAAACAGAAAACTGGTAAATTGTGATGGTATCTTGCAGTATTGTGTGAATCAAGCAATCACATCAATGTTGGGAAATGGTGAGGAAATCATTCCCAATTTCCAGGATAGCAAAATTACTCACAAGCAAAAATATTGCTGCTCATTTCAGTCATATTATAATTTGGCAAAACTTAACTTGACATTGCTTTAAATCAGTATTGTATTTCAAATCAATATAGGTTTTTATATGAAGGCAAAGGATTCCTTTTTCATGCAAAATGGTTGAAACAGGTAACTTCATGAAAAATCGGTGTTGCCACAAGACAAAGTTTCAGGTAATTGTGTTTTGGTTTAGATAAAATCTTTATTGTGGTCTTTCAGTTTTCCAGTGAAAAAATCAAAACCTCTTCTGTGTTCTTCAATAAGCAGTTGGCTCACACTTTCCTTTGTCTTCCTTTTGCATCTAACATACTTATAAAGTAAAACCCCTTTTTATTGTTTCTGAATGTATTAGTTATAACACATTTTGTGCCTTTACCTTTTGCTCATTCATAGGTCCATGCCTACAGAAGTACCACCCTTTTTTGTTTTATTTGGGATTTTTAACCAAGAGCTGAAATGCATTCTAAATGTAGTACCCTCCAGTAATGCCCTCTTTTTTGGGTACTGCATTGGGTACCCAACAGGTTACCTGGGCACCGATTGGCTACCCAAATACCTGAAAAAATTGGGTACTTTGGGTACTCATTTTTCAATGTACTGATTCCCCATTGGTATATTGGTATACTAATAAGTATATTGAGGTGGTAAACTGAAAAATTGGCATGAAAATATTTTTTTTTTAAGTGACGGATGTAGTTTCCTGTGTCCAAAAGCTGGCTTTCTGGGACAGAAAAGTTCATTTTCCAGGACTGAAAACTAATAAATCAGTGTATTAAGAAGAAAAATTGAAAAAATCTAAAAGATTTGGAACCAGAAATAATTTTCTGGGACCAGAAGTTGCTGAAAAGTGGTCAAAACTTCACAGAAATCTGATAAATAGATGCCGGGAGTCAGTGTAACAACAAAAATGTAAAACAAAATTAGTACTGGAAGTTGACATTCTAGGTCCAGATGTCAAAATTTTGGGACATTTGGTACTCAATCAGGTCATAATCAAATACTGCATGGTACCTAATCGTTACCAGGTTGAATCATGTACTGGAAATTCAACAGGCTGAGGTTACCCAATTTTCCGGGTACCCTCTTTCAGGTCTTGTTCTAGGGGATACCAAGTTAATTTTATGTAATGGCACATGATTCAAAAATAGTTTCCCTAATCAAAGTCCTTCTGCCTTGGGCTCGTCACCGCAGGACCCCTTGGTTTACTGAGGGGCTGCGGTGTATGAAGCGTGTAGGCAGGAGGCTAGAGCGACGCTGGCGTCGGACTCGATCTGACTCCGATCGTCTTCTCCATAGGGCCCATTT
>QEPC01001473.1:135738-167582 GCA_003113815.1 Sphenodon punctatus | reverse complement strand
CAGAAGCATGGCGGGCAGTCAAGCCTCAGGGTTCCAGTACTCTCTTTAATGGGACATTACAGTAATTCAGGACAGTGAGGCAGAACTTGACACTAGTGCTGCAGAGTAGATGTCTGGATAAGAGGCGATGACTGTCCCTCCTCCCAGAGCTGTGTCATCGTCGCCACCACAAAGTTCTGCCCCTCCCAGCAGCGCTGGCAGCAGTGCGTCACCTGGGGCGGGCCAGAAGGCAGGAGAGGGGGATCCTCTGTCTGGGAACATTTTAAGCTTTTGCAGGCAGATGATCCCAGGGCGGTGCAGTGCACTTAGTGCAATAAGCTGGTGAAGCATGGGCAGGTGCTCACCAACCTTGGGACAACTGACATGGCGAGGCACCTGAAATCATGCCAGAGCACTCTGCTGCTAAGTGGAAAGGCAGGAGACGTGTATGCCAGCGGGTTCCCGACTGCAGCAACCAATTGCCTGCCTCCTTCAGAGGGCAAGCGTCCTGCATCAGTGTTACTGCTAGGGGGGGCAGAACAGCAGCAGGAGCATCACCAGCAGTGTCAGCCTATCATGGAGGAGGTGGGGTGGGGGCAGCTGCCAAGGCCATCGGCAGCTGGAGGGAGGCGTGGCTATCAAGAGAAAGCGAGGTGCCTGTTAGAAGAAATGATTGCGCTGGATGGGCAGACTTTCTCCATCATAGAGGACACGGGCACCAAGTGGCTGGTTGGGTTCCTGGCACCTCAGTTTAAGCTGCCATCCCGCACCACCCTGAATCGGAATGTAGTGCCCTACCTGTACAGGTCGTTGAAGGAGCAGGTGAGGGAGCAGCTGGCAGGGGTTGGATGGGCTACTGTCCACTTCACCACTGACCTGTCATCCTCCAGGAATGCCCAGCACGCCTACCTGGTGGTAACGGCGCACTGGTGGCAGGACCCAGTGGAGGCAGCTTTGGGAAGTAGCAGGAGGGTCCTGAATCAGGATATAGGTGGGCCCTGTTTCGGGCACAAGTCATGTAGGGATGTGTGAACAGAACACATCACACATCCCTACAGACCAGTGGTCTGAGGAAAAGAGTGATGGTGATTGGGCAGTCTGGCTGCTGGTCCAAGCCTCTCCACCCCTCCTCAGATGTCCCCCCCTCCCTGGGCCTGTTAGCCAGGTTTTCCTGCCCAAACGCCATCCAAACTCATCCAAATGCAGCCAAACTCATCCGAACGCAGCCGAAATGTTTGGGGGTTTCCACGTTCGGTTCGGGTGTCCGAACTGGGTGATTTTGGTCTGAACTCTGAACGTACAAACCATGTTCACACATGCCTAGGCAGCATTAAAAAGATCTCTATAGCTTATCAGGCAATATCTATGCAGTGTCTTTCTTTAGTGTCTGAAATAAAAGCTGTAACTAACACTTCCTCCTGTAGCTATGGTAGCAGAACTGTGAAAAGGTGGTTGGTAGGCCTTCAGGTCTAGCCATTGTAGTTGTGATTCTTTTTAAAACAAAGAATAATAGTTGACCCAGATTAATGTACCAGGCTATGAGAGAATTCAAACAATCTCATCTATTACAACAGCAATATCCAGCTTGTTGGTCATCATGAGCCAGATCATCTAGCAATAATTTGCTGGCAAGCCGGATTATACAGAAATCTCTTTTAATATCCAATATATAATATAATTTTAAGGCCACAGGATGGGTGGAACCCTACCATGGGGCAGACGCAGCCCTGTATTAGAGAATATACATAGGCCTGTATGCATGGCATGGCACAGTTCTCTTGGGGAAAAAAAGGTGTAGGATTAAATAGTTGCAGAAATGCTGCAAAAGAGCCTTGAAACAAAGACTAAAAGGAAAGACCTCAAATCCAGTTTATAAGAGAAGCTGTTAGAGCTAGTTCAGAAGATTGGTTCCATTTTCATGGACATTTCCACAAAAATAGAACAGTTGTTTGGTATTTTGACTGGAAAATTGGAACCACGCAAAATTCCTCTTTCAGTCCTAGAATCTGCTACATTGATGAGAGATTTCTTCCATTTTTATGATTGTTTTTGAAATATATGTAGATATTCCACCCAGCCTCAAAGCAAGGCAATGGTCTATTTAAAATGCACATCAATTTACACAAGTTAACAGTTGCAAGACTGATGATAATTGATGTCCCACATTGTTCTTGATTTTGAATGAATGCCACTATTCCTCATTTCAGAATCTAGGAGTTGAATAGCGTGAGGGTAATTTCAGACGTGATGTGCCCAGAGGTCCGCCACGCTGAACCATGCACCGGGATCCATTTCGGATCCTGGTCAGGAATCTGGCCATCCGTCCTTTAGACGTGCCGGCCTGATTCTCAGAGGGTATCGCGGATGGGGCAGGGCTGTGCAGGGAAGGGGTAGGGCTGCATGGCGCAATGTGCGGTTGCACAGCCCAGCCCCCCCCGTGCTTCCCTGACCACCCGTCCTCGGGTGATGAGTGGGCGCAGCCAATCCCGTCCCGCAGTCAGGCACACGATCCGGGCTGGGCTGAAGATAACAGACATTACCTTCGGCCCATCCCAGATCGTGGCTAATCCAACCCCGAAGTCTGATTCCAAGCCCACTCTTTCCACGGTTCTGTACCTCCGTGGAGCCGGAGGTCCAGAATCATGGTTATTTTGATTCCCGCTAGTGTTTTACTGCGGTGAATATATGGCGGGAATCAAACAGACATTACATGAATCATGGCCACCACAGGGGATTCACTGTGGTTTACCATGATCCCATAATGTATGAAATTTCCCTGAGTGTGCCTTTTTAAGAAAGTGGTGGGCACTGGGCAGGCAGATGGTGGTATATACTAATTCCTGGCTGAATGACCTTTTCTTTCCTTTCCATTTTCCTAATGCCAATAAAGTGGAGGGGTGTGTGTGTGTGTGTGTGTGTGCGTGTGTGTGTGTGTGTGTGTGTGTAGAAACTCTCCGAATTAGAAAGCTCAGTTTGTTTGTGGATTGGGGTTTTTTTTTTATTGTAGTGTCTATAAGGCTGAACTCTGGTCTATTTTGAACACATTCCGATCTGGTTTGGGGGTGGGAGAGGATGGCTAGAGATGGCAGAGATGCCTTATTTCAGAGTCATTCAATTAGGGATTGACTGCTACTATTCTTTTCTTCTTATTCAAATTTGTACAACTTCCAGAGAGGTTGCTTCCAAGGCTTAATTGTGTCAATGCTCACCAGGACTCAGCCCAACCACCACTTCTATGAAACTTAAGCTTCTAAAAAGGAGGAGTAAGAAAGAGTGTTTGTGTGAATCTCTGTTTCCCCCCTTCCAGACAGTGAGTTTGGACCCCAAGTAAGGTTGCACCATTGTGGATGGTGGTCATGATCACAATGATATTTTATATGTTTTGCATGATTCTGGGTAATTTCAGACATTATGAAAATGCCTTTCACCACAGTAGATCACAGTGGATCCTCTGTGGTGGCAGCATTCCCGTGAATGTCTCTTTGATCCCGTCCACATGTTCACCACAGTGAATCTTTGGTGGGGGTCAAACCTAACCACGATTCTGGAGGTGAGGCCAGCCTCACCTCCAGAATCATGGTTAGCTTGGGCACAATCCAGAAAGGGGAAAAAGTAACATCAGTTACCTTCCCCCTGTCTGGAATCACGCCCAAAACCACGGTACGTAATCGGGCGCAGCGGTCTCATTGGCCAGTACGCTCGCCCGTCTCCCTGTGGGCGGGCAGCTGAAGGAGTGTGGAGGGGGTGGGGCCGTGCAGCGCACATTATGCCGTGCAGCCCCACCCTCCCCCCGATTCCCCACAATGATGGAAGTGGCACATCTAAAGGACGGACGGCTTCATCATGGACCAGGATCTGAGAACGACCCCAGTCCAGGGTTCAGTGTGGTGGGCCTCCAGCTCATCTTGTCTGAAATTACCCTCTGTTGCTGTTGTGGGTCTTGAAATTATATTTAGGCCTCAGAATGTGGTCACATAGGTAAAATTTTATGACCCACTACTTCCTTTCAGTCTCATACTACATCTCCTATTTCTATGCTAGATCTCAATCCCATGAAGAATTTCACTCAATCTAAATTTTCTGTTTTCTTATTAGGTCCTCCCGTTCTAACCCCTTTAGGGCACAGTCCTCCTTTACCTGTATCTTGTGCAATAGTGAATGTCATCAAAAAGAAAATTAACAATAAAAATAATGTCAACTGATTTAGCAATAGAAATGTCATATGGAATGGAATTTCACATTTGGGAGGTAAATGGTTAAAATCTAAAGGGAATAAATCAAGAGATATCAGGTTTAAGAAAGTGTAAAGTCAGAATCAATACCTTTTACAAGAGGAAGGCTATGGAAACCTTTTAGTGCAAATGAAAAATATTTCGAAGGCTCAATACCAATAGTGGCTATGAGAACAAACATCAATACATATCTTGCAGAAGCTGTATCTTGTATATTTAGATGTGCAGTGGCTGATTTTGTGAGATACTGGGTGATAAATGGTGGTGTATATCAGGAATGAATGTGGCTGAATTGGAATGATACTAGATATTAGAGATGTTGATGGATAAAAATTGTCTCTGAGGAAAGCATAAGATACCATTGCATTATTTTAATCTTAGAAGTGTGAACACACTGAACAGCCACTTCTTGAGCAAACTACGGCAGTACTACTTTAAGTTAAATTAACTTATGAAGGCGAAAGAGAAATAATGCCAAGGTAGAGTTATGAGGGGTCCATTACAAGATTTTGAACTCCATCAGCAAATGAAAAGTTGCCTCCATAAGGGAAGATCTGGATTGAGGTAATAAACTTAAATGCATGAATTTATGTTCCTGATTTTTCTGAACCACTAGAACACCAGGGCAACAAATGCTGAGACTGCTGTTGGAAAAGCTGCCAGATGAAATAAATATGTCCAAGAGTAATCAACACAGAAACTGTGCCTGCAAATCTTAATGGAGGGAAATGGAACCTACAGACTGCAATTAGATTCTAATGATAAATGTCCCAACATATAGGCCTAGTGAAAAATCTGTCAAACTCCTCTGGGAAAATATTTTAGGGAAAATTACAGAATTAAATTGTTGTGGTACAGCAGTATGGCATTGGAACACTTCCTAATAGGTTTTTGGATGAGTCCATTGAAATCTGCTTGTATCATGACAAATCTTGTGCCCACAATAACAATGTTTGGAACAGACTAAAGTCTGAATTTTCAAACAGTTGAGAGTGCAGCTTTTTTTTAGAAAGAAAGGAAGATATAAACTAGGGTAGGCACCCAGTAGATTGCTCAAGGAAAGCAAAACTGTCATAGCAGTAGGACAACATCAGTCAGAGGGCACTGGTGCACTAGTGATAACTATTATGGGAATAACAAAGGTATACTGGTTACACGGGAAGTATAATTTATTTTTTTAAAATTGAAAATGAGTTGGTAATAATAAGTGCCCATTCAAAATGTTACAACCGCATCTATTCCTTGTGCCAAATCCTAAACTGCTGTAAGCCATAGGAATGTGGAATTTGTTTATGTTTTTATAATATCATAAATGAAAATGTCCATTTTTGTTTATGTTATTAAAATATAAAAATAATAACATAAAAATGAAAAAATTCATTTGATGATATATTTTTTTATGTTTTTCTGGATAGCCTGGCACATGGCTCAGACTGCAGACAACAGGTGCAAGGGAGTGGGGAATGAAAGCCCCAAATAGCCAGTAAGATTGATGTCTCCTCTGGCCAATTGGCAGCACAGACATATCATAGACCCCTGCAACAGACATAAGAGCTTAGTCTTTCCTTGCACATGCTTTCAACCTGCTTGTACCAATCAGGGGAGGTTGGGGAAGGGCACAGGGAGCTTATAGAAGCTGAGGGCACACAGAGCTCTGCACATGTGGCTAGTTGGTTGTTGCTCTGTGCACATCCAGTGTTTTGCAGGCTTGGCTCTTATGCTTCATTGTGTGAGCTGTTCAGTGTGGCTTGTACTGATTTCCAACCACATTCTTGGCTACAAAAAACAGACCTCTCCCTCTTCCTGTTTTCATACCCCCAGTTCCCTCCAATTACACATTCCTAACCCTGTGTGTCCCTGTAAACTGACAACACCCTGTCATAACTCGGTGTTAGAGCTGAAACTCAGTTCTTGGAAAATTTCGGAATTGACCAAGTATTCTGGTCTTCGGTTTGGAATTTCTGGGTTCCGAAGTTCTGAGGACCAAGGCCGTTCACTGGAAAACTTTGGAAAACTTTGGAAGCCTCCATTGAATACTGGCACCACTGAGCACATGGCTGTAGTTGAGGTTCTGGAAATGAAACTTAGTGCCATGTTTTGTAGTAGGGGGGTTATGGGAGGGGACAGTTGAGTGATGGTAAGCCAGATGGCAAGTTTTGATTGGCTGGCAGGGCAAAATAAAATTGGCTGCACAGACATTTTCCATTGTCTTTGGTGAATTTGGCTGTGTGCTACACTGCTGATCTGCAAGTCATCGGCTGGGGTGGGGAGGGGTGCCTGTCCTGGCATGAAATAGCATGGTTTGGCCTGTCCTGTCCATGGGGCCAATGCTGGAGGATGGGTATTACCTTTTCCTCTTTGCCCAAAATAATTTTCTATTTTTTTTTAAATGGGTGCCACATTGCTGCTGCCTGCTGCTTGGCTGGCACGATGAGGCAGAGGGATTACTCTGTCTGGCTCCACTTCTCCTTGCTTGGGCTGTTCAAGTTACCAGCACCACATCACACCAATGCCATGCCTTTTAAAAAATAAGTGTGTGCCACTGTTGTTTGCACTGGTTGGCACCATGAGGCCAGAGGGATCTCTCTGCATGGCTCCTGTTGCCTGGGCTGTTCAGGTTACCAGCACCAGACCACACCAATGCCATGCCTTTTTAAAAAATAAGTGGGTGCCCCTGGGGTGTGTATGATTTTCTGGTTTCTTTGTTGTGGGTGTTATAATAATTATGTCTGCTGGACTGGCTGGCTTTTGGTGGGATTTCTGCACACAATCGCACTGTTTTGTGGGGTTGCTTTGTTGTCTTCTTTGTTACCAAGGCAATTGTAAAGTGTAACTGTAACTTCTACTGCTCTGCCTGCTGCTTGGCACCATGAGGCCAGAGGGATATCTCTGCCTAGCTCCATTTCCCCTTGCCTGGGATGTACAAAGTACCAGTGCTACAGTACCAATGCCATGCCTTTTAAAAAAAATAACTGGGTGTCCCTGGTGTTAAGGGACTTTATTTTTCCACTTCACACAACACCAATTACCAAGTGCCTAGGCATTACAATCCCAGTGGAAATACACTATTAATCTAGTCCCAGCCTTAACCGAAAAAGGCTATCTGATAACAGACCAGGATTTAGTCAATAAGACTGGTCTCTTGTGTACTCTTACCACCACCTTTTTACTATAATATACTTGTTACTGTCTCTAACATAAGATCGGTCTCTCTTGGGCTCCTACCACCTTTTAGTATAATATACTTGTGGACTTCTACCACCTTTTAGTATAATATACTTGTGGACTTCTACCACCTTTTAGTATAATACAGTAGTGACCGTCTTGTTTAGATTATCCCATAATATCTCCGGAGTGATCAATTCCTGGGATCTTATATAAGGGATCCTGTTTTACCATTAACATATAATAAAGAGGACACAAATTGACCAACAAAGATAGATTTTATTTTCCAAATATAAATGGTTCTAATACATACATTCTGAAACTCTAATAGATTAGTTTCTAATCTTATCACTCTAAAGTTTATCTATCCCATTCATACTCACTCAGGCATACATTTGGACTGGACAGGTCCAAAGTAACCTTGTTGAAAGAGGATGGAGAGATGACTTCCACGGAGCTGTGTCTAGTTGTTGGGTCAGTTGGTTTCTTTGTCTCTCTGAAATCAGGGGGTTTGTTGGTTACTTCACTGGTCACCTGTTTTGGCAGTAGTCCAGGGGCTTTTGCAAGTTGACGCTTTGTCAAAAACATGGTTTGCAGCTTTCCAAAAACAACTTGATATATCAGATGTTTCGGAGAACTACAACCCACACCCAAGAACCTCAAAACTGCCTTTCTCTGGCCGACCTGTCACGGGCTTTCTGGCCACCTGCTCGAGGCTGTTGCTGGTGGGTGTGATGTTTTCAATTGGTCCTTTAAAATAGATGTTTTTCTGCTGTTGTGCTGGTGTTTTTCGGCTCAGTTTCTCTTTTTAGAGGGCTGGCCTTCTAAAATAGATGTTTGTGCTGGTATTTTTCAGCTCAGTTCAGAGAGCTGGTGCTTTCCATTGGTCCAAAATAGATGTGCCAGATGGACTTCAGCACTTCAGCTGAAACCCCTGTTATTTTTCTAGAGGCCATTTTTCTAGAGGCCACCTGTTATTTTTCTTCAGGCCATTTGTCTTCTGGCCATATGTCCAGAAGCCTCACTTCAGCCTGGTCAACCTAAAACCATGCACTCAAAACTCATGCTTACAATTTTTTTTTAATAACACTGGGTGTGTGTGTGTGTAAATGTCTGATTTTCTTCTTGTGGATGCTATCATTTTGTTTGCTGGGCTGACTGGATTTTGGTGGGATTTATTGATGCAGTTGAATTGTTTTTTGGGGTTTTGTTGTGTTGTCTTCTTTCTTACCAAGGCTATGACATTTATTTTATTTATATTTATTTTATTATAAAATTTGTATGCCGCCCCATCCTGCTAAAAGCATCTTAGGGTGGCTAGCAACATGTTAAAGCAGATTTAAATAAACAACAACAATACAGTTAAAATCCCACAATAAAAACAAGTTACTCCCTACCCCACCCTAACCCAACCCATCTCCCTCAGGAAAGTCATGACAGAACAATCAGGTCCTACATTGTCTACAGAAATAGGGGAGGTTGGTGATCAGGCAGACCTCTGACAGGAGGGAGTTCTACAGCCACACCATGGCCACAGAGAATGCCCTCTGCAAGGTCAACACCCAAGAAAACTGGGGGACCTCGAGGGCACCTCCGGCCAACCACAGAGGCCAATCCAGGATCCGGAGGGTGAGGCAGTTCTGCAGGTAGACAGAGCCCAGGCCGTTTAGGGATTTAAAGGTCAACACCTTAAATTGGTCCCAGGAGACTATCAGCAGCCAGTGCAGAGAGCAAAGCACCGGTGTAATGTGCTCACATTGACCCGTCCCCTTTAGGAGGTGAGCCGCCGCATTCTGCACCAACTGCAGTCTCCAAACCAGCACCAAGGGTAGCTCCATGTAGAGTGCGTTACAGTAGTCCAGTCTCTAGGTAATAAAAGCATGGACGGTCATGGTCAGATCAGAGTCCAAGACATACGGCTGAAACAAATGTACCAGATGAAACATGGCACAATGCAGAGTCAATTTTAAAGTGGAACTGTAACTTCTACTGCTGTTCCTGCTGCTTGGCACCATGAGGCCAGATGGATCTCTCTGCCTGGCTCCACCTCCTCTTGCCTGGGCTGTTCAAGTTACCAGTACTACAGTACCAATGCCATGTCTTTTTAAAAAATAAGTGGATGGCCCTGGGGTGTGTGTGAACGTCTGATTTCTTTCTTGTGGGTGTTTGTAATTTTGTCTGCTGGGCAGGCTGACTGGCTTTTAGAGGGATTTATGCATGCAGTTGCACAGTTTTGTGAGGTTGTTGTATTCTTCTTGAGCAAATGCCCCATTCTTGTTAGCCTGCTTTTCTATGCACTGCTTTGTTGGCATAATGATTTTTAAATGGGTGCACTGACTGCTGATGGTGGACCATACTGTGGGTACACTACTGTTCCAAGTTCTGAATTCTGAGTATTTGTGAGGTTCCAAATTCTGAGTTCCAAATTCCGTGTCCTCTGAAAAACTTACAAAGTACTGCTGAATACCCGGACCGAGAACCCGTACATTCAGAAATCAGTCCAAGTACCCGGAAGTACTATTTGGTACAGCCATACTTGGGGGTGCCTGCAATGACAAACAAAGCCTGTGCTATGACCTGCCTTCCTGCCCACCTGCCCATTGCTCCTCTGCTCTGGGCCGCCAACTGCTTCACCTGCCTGAAGGTAGTCGATCTCTCAAGACATGGTTCTCCCCTGGGATGATTGCTGTTGCAAGCTGATGATGCTCTGCCACACGTTGGGCGTCTGCCATTCCATTCAGTATTGATGGACTCTCTTGCTCATGTCTCCTGCCCCCCTGTGACAGTCTCAGAAACTCTTGAAGCCATGATATGTTAGCTAGTTGGAAGAGTAAAACTTCTCTTCTTTGCCAGTCTCTGCCATTTCAGAAGCCAGTGCCTGCTTTATTCCAGTGTCTGGGCTGTCCTGCCCACCTGCTGTGTGCCAGTCTCCCACAGATATTTCTGTCTTCCAGGGGCTTTCTCTTCAACTAGAAGCTTTGTCATACTTGGGGCATCTGCGTCTTCTCCTCTGCTAGTACTTGCTGCTTCAGGGCCCAGGGCCCTTTCCCTGCCAGTTTCTCTGTCCTATGTTGACCTGTGTCACCAGGGGGTGGGGGGTGGGGGGGTGTTTGGGCACTCACACCATACACACTCATCACAATGACTGTTTTCATGCAGAAATGATGATGATGATGATGATGATGATGATGATGATGATGATGATGATTTATTATTACCTAGGCTCTCCCTGGCCTGAAAGGGGTTAGCAGGGTGGAAAATGCCCATCAGGATAGTGTTATGGCCTTCACCTCTCCAGGAGAGAACAGGCCTCTATCATCAGAGGGTGCTCGAGACACAGGGGAACCAAGGTCCGCCCCAAGGGGCACGCACTCCACCAGCTCTCAGAGGGGTGAGGAATATCCGTAAATGGGTTAAGAGGGGAACGAGATGGGAAGCAGGCACTGGGGCACTCGCACAGGGGGAAGATAACCCAGGGAAGGTGGGGGGTGGGGGAAGGGCTGCCACACTCCACTCACACACACACACATACACTCACCAATTCACTCCAGGGAAGTCTCAGGGAATCCAGTTGTCTGGGGCTTAGCTACCACTTTCTCTCGCTCGCAACCACGCATTTCTCAACAGGGTCTCACTCCCAAGAGGGGCCAGTCTCTGCAATCACCAGTGCTGCTATTCTAGCAGCGCTGGGATTTATCCAGTAAACCCGGCCCCTGTGTGTGCCCACAGGCTCTGTGAATGCCGGGGCAGGGGCGGGGGTTCCTCCACATTCTGTGTCGGCACTGGGAGAGTGGCTGGACCCTGGGGATGCGGGATGGGGCCTGACGCAGGCATTGTGGGTGGGGTTTTGGACTGCGCTGCTGGGGGCCGGGCCGCTGGGCACTGTAGGCCTCAGGAACACTCTTGCTGGACTTTCAGGCGGGACCGCAGCTGCCGCTGATGAGCGGTGCTGACAGCCTGCTGCGTGCTAATATCATGCTGACATTATGCCTCCCAGGGACTTTCTCTTCACCTTAAAGCCCTGCCATACTTGAGGAACCCCATTTCCTACTGTGCAAGTGCCAGTGGCTACTTCAGTGTCCAGCACCTACTGCAAGTCAGTGTTTTCTCTGTCCTCTACCCAGCTGCTGCATACCAATCTCTCGCTGATATTTATGCCACCTTAGGGCACTCACAGCAAGTTTGGAGAAGGGACAGTGCCAGAGAGGCACTTTTGGAAGCACTTTTGGAAGGCGTGGAAACAAAAAAGTAATTGGTTTTATGCTATTGATTTTTTATGTTATAAAATATTACGTTTAAAATAATATTTTAAAAATGTAAACAAAAACATTTTTCCCCCGGCTGTACACCCCTAGTAAACCAGCATAGCTCCATTGAGATTGAAGATGATGATTAATTTAAAAAGAGCTACACCAATTTATACTACATGAAATCCTAGCCCAAAGAATGCTATAACTGCAGTAAATTTTAATTTCACATTCTGAGCAGGTTTATCAGTCAAGTTATTTTTTGTTGTTGTTGTTGCAAGGTTTCTTTTTTAAGTGGAGAACATATTTTTTTACATTTTAATTTTCTACTCTTGTTATTTATAGACTTAATACATGACCACAAAGACTATAAAAATCCAAACAAAACAAATTTTTTATCCCTAATATTAACCCACTATGTTCAGGTAAAGTATCCATTCTAGTGTTGAACAAGCAGCCTAATTTGCTTCTCAGAAGTCACACTTGCAAACTCAAGTAGCAGGACCAAGATCTCTGAGTGGCTATTTTGCATATGCACAGTGATTTATTTATTTTTCTTGCTGAGAACTCAGCAAAACAAGCAAACAAGCAAGCATTTTGATGAGAATGCTTGCTTTTGTGAGTTCTCATTTCAGCCCTAGTCCATTTGTGTCCGGTTAATTTATTATCATCAATATTTCACTGTTGTCACACTGAGTTGAGCATGGAGGAATTTCCTCAAATTATTGCTCCGTGGATGTGTGGTGTGTGGAGATGGGTGTTACACGGGAGCATGCACATGCACGCACCTATGCCAATCGCAAGTGGTGTTACTGTTTACACAGATGCCTCCACCTATCTTCACCCAGAGAAATGCACCCCACCCACCACAAGTGGTGTTTACACAGACACCTCCACCCATCTCCACCCATCGAAACTGGGTGGAGGCATCTCGTATGAAAAGGGACCATGTTACAGGACTGCAGTGTTGTCCTGTACCATGTAGAATAAAATATAACACCCATTTTATCGGTGTTAGAGTGTCTGTGTAAAAGGGGCATTAGATACTGGTCAAGCAGAATCCAGAATTAATTACTGGCATTGTTATGTGTTGTTGGTTAACTTATTGTTATTTTTTTGATTGACAGTAGGCAGCTCAGCAGCTATACTAACTCAGGAACTGATTTTCCCAAGTCTGAGAGCTCTCCTTCCCTCTTGCCAGAGGACACAAAGCAAGTAACCTCCTTTACTGACAGATATCCAAACTACAATAGGTCATAAATTCACACTCACCATCAGCCTCAGATCAAATAATACCTGTGGTTTTTAGAGACGTTCCTCTTGTTTTCAAAACCACTTTCCACTACGCTGGAGAAGAGCCTTGCCCCTTCCCAGAATAATTGCACAGTAGTCAGTGGTGTGGAACACATTTGCCATGCCTAGACATTTGGCACAATCTCCCACCTCCCCTGCAAGCCTCTTCAAAGTCCTTACCAGAAGTTGAGCAACTTTTTCCCCAACTCAGTCTTACCTTGCCATTTTAAGTATCTGGCACAGCTCTAGATTGCTACAATTGCCAATTAGGTACAATGCTTATCTGTTTTTTGTGGTGGCTGTCAGAGTTGCAGGTTGGTGGGGCAGAAAGTGTGGTTGCCAGCAGGGGACGTGGTTGCTGGCAGGTGGTATGGCAGAAGCCAATGACAAATGCAGAAGTCAATGAATGTCTCCCTCCCCAATTAAAGCAGAAAATGGTAACGCCATAGATACACACTGAAAGTTATAAATAAATAAATAAATAAATAAATAAATAAATCAGGCCTCATATCGCATGCATGAAACAATGGCCCTTTTTACATGGGTGGCACCCATGCTAGAATACCCAGGGTGTTCTAGCATGGGTGCTGCCCATGTAAATCTCACTGGGGTGGGTGTGCACGCTCCCACACACATGCATCCCCAAGTACGGAGGCACCAGAAAAAGAAGAGGTGCCTCTGTGCATGGTGGTGCATGGGGATGGGGGTGCACCCTGTCAAAACCCTCTTTCCACCCACCGCACATGGACCATGGCACTCACCCATACCCATGCAGCTGTGGACCATGTAAAAAGGGACAGTGAATACCAATACATCCCACAGAAATGAAACAGGAAATAAACCCCACCGATAGGATTAAAATCCAGTTAAAAACATACAGGACATAACACGGTTGGGAAAGGCAAAGTAAAGCTCTAGGCCTGAAGCATTAAGCAAACAGAAAAACATAAATTCCCTACTGGGTCAGACCAATTCTGTTTGTCTCTGATGATGACAGTTCCAACCCTCTGGATTAGAAATCAAACCAATGATTTTTCTCCCAAACAATGTTTGACCCATTTTAAAAGGGGCAAAGCCAATAGCAATCAAGCATGGAGGCCTCCCCCATCCCCTCCACCATGCTCAGGAATAAACTCCAAACCAGGATTCCTCCCTCAAACAATTTTTATTCAGTTTTAAAAGAGGCAATGCTAAGGGCAATAAAGCATGGAGGTCTCCCACCATGTTCAGGATCAAAACATTTTAAAAACCAAACCCTAGATTTCTCCCCCAAATAATTTTTAATCAACTTTTAAAGGGGCAGTAAATCAAGCAGGAAACATTTGCCCAACCCTGGGGATTTAATCCTCAAACTATAGAATTCTCCCTCAATCAATTTTTAATCCACATTAAATGACCAACCATGGGGATTTAATCCAAAACCCTAGATTTCTCCCCCCAAACAAATGATAATAGTTTTAAAAAGGGCCCAGCAAAGACTATTATCTTTTTAAGAGGCAGAGCACGGGGGAGGTATTCCTATATAATTAAAGAGTATATCTTGGTCTTACCTGATATAATGGGTATTTTCAGACGTTACGAGATCACAGTGAACCACGGTGAATACCCACCTGTGCTCACTGTGTCTCGAACGTCTGTTTGGCGGTCGCCAGATGTTCGCCACGGTCAATACCCGCATGGGGTCAATTTGAACCACGCTTCCCGGGCTAGCCGGATGAATGTCCCGGGAAGCGTGGTCAGAGATCCCCAGCGGGGACCAAAAAAAAGTAACGTCTGGCTGGGCGCCACGGCCCAGGATCACCGGCGGGATCCCGGGCTGTGGTGAATACGGCCCGACGCGGTGGCCTCATTGCATGTGCAAAGAAAATGTTGGTGCCATGGCGGCAAGGTGAGCAAGATGATTACTGTGACGGTGGCGCTCTGGGGCATTTTGTGTGACACTTCACTGGAGCCCTTAATGTAGAGCCACCCCTGCCTGTAAATCCCAAATCATTTCACAACAAGAAGTAGTAAATAGCAAAAGTGCCAGCTACTTCCAAAACAGCAATGTTTAAACCTGTGCCAACAGCGTCATAACCCTGTGTTTCCTTGAGCAAGCCACTATCTCTGCTTCAGTTCCTCATCTGTAAAATGGGAAGAATAATGACTTACTTCATTGTTGGTGTGAGGTACATACTAGACAAGGATTGTAAACTTAGGGATGGGCGAACAGAACTGAGTTCGAAAATTCAGTTCAGTTCGGAAATTCGGTTTGGTCAACCGAATTATTCGAGTTTGGTCCGAACTCCGAACTTCTGAACAAAGTTCGGAAATTCAAACCCCATTGAAGTTAATGGAATATTATCTTTTAGGGATGGGCGAACAGAGCCAAGTTCAGAAATTCAGTTTGGTTAGAAAATCGAGTTCAGTTCGGCAGTTCGGTCGACGTAACTGGTTGAGTTCGGTCCAAACTCCAAACTTCCGAACCGCGTTCACCCAGTCCTATTGTAAAGTACTTTTAACACTGAAAACACGTTATAGTTGTTAAATATTAAATAATAGCTGGTTGTCCCATAGTTTCATTTCTAGAAATCTCAATTTTGTTGCACTAATCCTATCTTGAAAGAAAGAAAAAAGAATTCAGTTACTGCTGCAAGATTCTGTTATGGTAGCTCTAAAAGGAAAGCTGACCACAAATTAATCATAAGAGCTGCTATACTAGGTCAGACCTATGGTCCACCTTCAAGTTAATCCAGAATCCTGTTTCTGACATATATATATATATATATATGTTAGCACAAGGCATCTGTGTCCTTATGTGATTGTGTTTCATGTGGAGAAGAATGTGGGTCACTCCTAAAATCTTAATTTGTAGCAATATAAATTGTATCTCTGATGAACACTTGCAATGCAAAAATTATTTCAGGATCCCTGGATGTCTGATAGCTACAGGGGACCTTTACTTATTCATTGGGTGTTTTCAGACATTGCGTGGAACCCATTCACCACAATGGATTCCCAGCAGTGGTGAACCGAACAACCACCCCCCATGGTCAAGGAAAGCCCTGAGCAGAAGTGACAGGCGATACTTGGCGGGAACGGAAGATCTGGAGCTCCGGAAGCTTAGCCCAGTGGATTCGGCCTTGACTAGAGCAGTCTCTGGGTTGGCATTGGCTATTTTGCACTTTCGCAAAAGATTGATTCCCATTCAGGAATGACAGATCAGTTTGACTGTGGGAGCGATTTTGCCCTTGACAACGCTGTTAGATGGATGATTCCTTAATCCCTTTCGGGTTTTGGTCCTAAGGGGGCGAGGGCCCGTCTGCAGGGAGCTACATTACTGTTTAATTTATGAACAGTTTCTCTTAGTGCTTAACGATTTAGGGTCTCCTGGGGGGGGGGAGGACTTTGGGGTCTGGTACTACTTTGTGGTTCAGGAGTAACAGTGCACCCCACTTTCTGGGGTTACCGTAATTGTGTATTTTGATTTTATTGTAGTTGCTTGGGAGAAGAGAATGCAGGCGAGATGGCCGGGACTCTATTTCTGTGTATGGCATATGCTTCCTTATTCTTGTTTTAAATTCTGTTTTAATATTTGTTGTATATCTTGTATTCTGATGAGTGTTTTGTATTTGTACATTTTTTGTTACAGCCAACGGCTAAACAATAAAAGTATTGATTGATTGATTGATTGATTGATTGATTGAAGTGACAGGATCGGGCCCATGGCAGGGAATCAGGCCTCCAGACCACGGACCGGGACAGTGCAACAGACATGACACCGATTCCCGACCGTGGTCAAAACACCCACAAGGCACCGGGGAGGGGCGGGACACAGACATGGCCACCTGAGGGCAAACAAAGCCAGAAGGGACAAAAGGGAACACCTACACAAGGGAAACGGGAAGGGAGGGTGAAGAGGGAGATGAGCCGCCGAGGTACCGCAAACAACAGGCACAGTGACATGGAGGGCACGGTGGAACACACAGCACAAACACATGCCTGGGTGCATGAACACCTGCATGGGAAAGGAAGGGAAGGGGGAACACAGCGGGACAGACAATACACACAGCACAATGGGCACCGGGGGGGAGGAGGGTGCAGGACAGAGAAAAGGGGATGGAACGGACCGGGGGCAGGGCTGGACACAGACAAGGGCAGCCAGAACCCCCACAACATCACAGTCCACACAGGCATCCCCACAGCAACACAGGCAGTTCCGGAATGGGGGGTCCCAGAAGGTGGCGGCACAGGCACTGGGGGAGGCCACACAGAACAGGGAGCGGCCTGGGAACGGTCCAGGAGGCATACACAGACCCCAAACGCAGGCGACAGTGTGATGGAAGGGAACCAGAAGAGCTGGGGCCATGCAGCAGGTCCAAACTCACATACCCCTCCCGGGAGGAAGGCGGGAGGTGCAGTCCGGGGGGCCCAGAACCCTGAGGTCACACAGGCACCCATGAGGGGGGGGCAGGGGCGCAGGAGGGAGCACAGGTGGATGAGGATGGACAGTTGCACCCAGGGGAGCCTGGGGGGCAGTGCAGAGAGCTGGACTTGGACACTGGAGAAGGCAGACAAGGAAGGGAACACTGGGTGCAGAGGCAGATGGGGGGGCCAGGAGGGGGCCCGCAGCCACAGGCAGGGGCAGCAACCCATGGGAAGCAGCCAGCACAGCAGCATGTCCAGAACATCAAGGAGGGAGCAGGCAAGGGACCACGGCAGATGGGCGGAGGTGAGAGTCCACGGGGGGGCAGAAGCCGGGGCCCGGAAGGCACTGGGGGACTCAGAGCCAACTGCTGGGGGCCACGAAGGGGCCAGGGGCCGGGTGCCCCACCAAGTGAATGATGTGGGGCCAATGAAGTATGCCCCGGTGGTACCCCAGCATGGACATGTGGTTGACGATCAGGTAGTACACCTCGAACGGATCCTGCATGGAGAGACCCAACTGCACATCGGAACAGGACCACACAGCAGACAATGCCACCAGATCCACTGCGGTAGGCTCAGACATGCAGTAGTCTGCAGCAGGGGGCCATGGAAGGTGACCCAGCTCCAACAGCCAGTGATACACTGCCCCACGAGAGTGCTGGTACCCACAGGTCCCGTGAACACAGCCAAAGTTGGACACAGCCAAGGAATCCCCCCCCCCTCTGCCAGACAGACTGGGTAGGCAGCCAGGCTGCACACAGAGAGGGCAGACACAGTTTCTGCCACAGACCAACCCACATGCAAACACCTCATCTCGGGGATGCGCCCATTAGGGAAATCCCAGGCGCTCGCCTCATAGCCGAAGTAACAAAGGCCAGAGCTCAGGCTCGCATCGGCACCTGACAGGCTGTCCGGGCAGCTCAGGAGCAATTGCACAGCTGTGGTATGCCACAGGTCACACAGGGCCATGGTCTCGTGGAAGGTCCACGTATGGGGGCCCCATGGGGTCTGGGAGCCCAGTGGAAGTGCAGTCAGCCATGGTCCAGCCAGCCAGGGAGAATAATAGCACCGACAGGGGGGCCCACATTCCCCAAAGGGGCGGGAGGGGACCTGGTCAGCCGGGAGGGGGGTGCCCCGGGTCGACAAGGATACCTCTGCCTGGTCTCCAGGTCCCGACCTGGGGTGGGGCAACACGTGTCCCAGCCTATACCAGGGCCGGTTGCACTCCACCCGGGGCAGACCGCACCATGGACTGAGACAGGTTGGGCACCTGCGGGATGCACCTAGCGCTCTGTGCTGAGTGGTATCGTGCCCACACTGAACATCTGTGCATCCTGACCACTGAGGTGCACCTGGGCACCCGCCTGTGGGTTACCTTGGCCTGGAGCACTGCTAGGGCCCGGCGAGCCCACCATGCCCACAGGCGCTCCCTGGCCTGGCTCAGGGCTCAGTGGGTGGCTGGGGCGGACCAGCAGGTCATGAGCCATGGCCAGAACAGGACCGCTGCACTCCATGAGGTGGTCAAGCGCCTCCAATGGTGGAGGTAGCCCATGCAGTGGGCCACCCTGCTCACTATTCCCATCACCCGGCGGGTATGGGTAACAGAGCAGGCACAGGGGTGGTGGTCCAGGGCACTGGCTCAGTGGGACGAGGCTGCCTGGAGGGCACACTTTCATATGGACAAGCTCACCCTGCTGCAGTTCGTGGAGCTGCTCATGCACTGGATGGAGCAGCAGCACACCCCCATGAGGACTCTAATCCCCATGGTCAAGCGGGTGGCCATCAGGATGTGGGATCTTGCAACGCCTGACTCCTACCAGTCCGTCATGCAGCACTTCAGTGTCAGGGTGAGGACTGTTGCCTGTATCCTCCAGGATGTCTGTGAGGCTGTGGAGGGCGTGCTCCTGGACCGAGTGATCCAGCTGGTGGACCAGACAGCCGTGATGGCCGGCTTCGCGGATGGAGGGTTCCCCAACTGCATGGATGCTGTGGATGGCACCCACATAGAGATCCTCCACCCCTCAGCTGGGGAGACCGTGGAGTATGTCTACAGGCATGGATATCAGTCACTCCCTGCAGCTGCAGGCTGTCGTGGACCACCGGGGGCAGTTCATCAACATCTTTGCAGGCAACTCTGGTTGCAGCCATGATGCCTTGATCATGACCATCTCCCACATCTATGCCCGAATGTACCACAGGGACTTTGCGGACATGGGGATGACCTGGATCAAGGGGGTGCTCATGCCCCCCTGTATCCTGGGGGACCCGGCCTATCCCCTCACCTGGTGGCTGATGAAGGTGTACCCGGTTGTCCAGACCCCAGTGGAGGTGCTCTACAATTCCCACCTGTGTGCAAGCCGGACTGTGGTCGAGCGGGCGTTCGGGGCCCTCTAGCAGCGCTGGAGGAGTCTCACTGCCTGGCTGGACTACACAGTGGAGACCTTGGCCCTGGTGATCTGTGCCTGCTGTGTGCTGCATAACATGTGCGACACCCATGGGGCAGCCCTCGAATACCGCGTCCCTCGTCACCCTCCCGGCCTGGTGCCTCTGTACGTGAACGCGGACAACCTGAGGGAATATCGGAACACCAAGTACATCTGTGCCACCCCAGCCAGGCGTATCAGCTCGGAGGCCGGGGAATGAGGACGCTCAACCCCAAACCCACCACCGTGGGGCCTCCTGGGTCTCCCTGGGTGAGCCCCTATATGGGTGCCTGTCCCCACTGACCCCACCCCTGGGCCCATGAGCAGACCAAAGGAAGCGTTACTCTTGTCTCTACATTTATTTGTAAACCCAATTACAAGTGCCCCCAAGACCCCAACCACCACCACCACCCACCGTGCGGGTGTGGCCCCCCTCAGACTGTCCTCTCCATTCCCCCCATCCCCCGCATCTCTGGGGCCACCCCCTCACCCGCCTTGTGGGCACTTCAGAGCTCTGGGAGATCCCCTCCCCCCCACTGTCCGTGTCCCCAATGGTGTCCTGGGAGGCCTCTGTGTCCGGAGGGGCAGGTGGAGGTGGGAGGGCGGGCGGACCCAGGATCCAAGGCCCCCCCTGGGTAGCTGCTCCCTCCAGAGGCCTGAGGGGCCCGGGAGGCAGATGCACAGACCCTGATGGCGTGGAGGCAGCTGAGGTAGTGGGGGGCGAGGCATGGGCCCCGAGGGGCCTGGCTTTGGGACAAGGGCAGGCAGGGTGCTCGGCGGGGTGGCTGCCATCACATAAGCATTCATAGTGCCAGCGTGCAGGAGCAGGGAGGTCCCAATGTCATGGGACCTGTCCATTTTGTCAGAATTCTCCCGCACCATCCCAGTGATGGCCTCTTCCAGCCCCCCAAATGCCTGTATCTGCCTTCTTTGCTCCTGGTGCTCCTGCCTCCGTTCCAGGAAGACTTCTGCTTGGAGCCTCTGGTCATGTGCCTCCACCTGTAGCAGGGACCACTCTATGGCTGCCTCCATGCGGTCCATGGCCTCTATCATCCACTCCTCCTGTTCCGTTTTGGTCCTGATGATGTTGTCCACCTGGTCCTCCCTCTGGTGCTGTACCCATGTCCAGTGTTCCCTCATCCACTGCGCTGGGGGCACGGGTTGCTGGGTCCCGTCTGGCTGCACTGTAGGGTACACAGAGGTAAGTTGGTTGCTGCCCTGGCAGCCCGCCCCCGGGCCTGGGAGAAACCTGGGAGTCTCTGTCCCCCCCGGGTTGGTGCCCAGTAACCCCCCTCGGTCCCTGGTGCCCCGATCCCCCGGCCCCTGTGTTCCGGGTCCTCCTCCTGGCCTCCCCAGTTCCCCCCTCCACCCTGCCAGTGTGCCTCACCTGGGTCCTCCGGCTTCTGACCGGGATGCTCTGTGCCGGGCTCCTCGCCCACCTGCCTCTGGTGCCTGGGCATTCTGTGTCCTGTGGGGGTATGGGAGTGGTTGGTGGATGGAGGTCGGATTTCCCAGGTGGCCCCCCAGACCCCCGTCCTGTGGTGTCTGGGGTGAGTGGGGCCTACCCCCTGGCCAGGACTCCCCTCACCCCACCTTGGCCCTGGTCCACCTCCCCTCCCACCTGCTGGCTTACACTCGATGTCCTTCTCCGATCCCTCTGAGGCCAGATCCTCCATGTTTCTGTGCTCCCCCTGTGACCATTGGTTAAGGATGAAGAGTGTGCCAGTCTCAGACTCCACCTGTCTGGCATGGGGGTGGAGGCTCTCTGGGCTGGTGTCTGGGGGGGATGCTGGTCTCTGAGGTCCCAGCATGTTCCTCCTGGGTGTCAGGGGCCCTGGAGCCGGTGCCTTCCTGTGGGGTGTCGAGGGGAGGGGGTACCTTGGCCCATTCCCTGCCCTGGACCACACCACTCCCCACAAGGCATGGGGCGACTATTGAGCTCTTCATATGGATTATGCAGTCCAGCGCATCATAGAAGGGGGCGTTCCGGGCTCCGTGTCCGGACCACCGGTTGTTGTCCCTAATGGCCTTGTACCCCCTCTTGAGCTCTTTGGCCTTTGAGCGGCACTGTGCCATGGTCTGGTGATGCTCCGCCACCTCCATTTCCCACACTATCTCCTGGAACTCGTGTTCATTTCTCTGATTGAGCACGACCTCCACTTGATGCACCAGGGTCCCCCAGATCGGTTAAAGTCCTGGGTCTCCCAGAGCCCCCATTGCCCCCCTCTGTGGTAGGGCCATCTTCTCCTCCTCCTCCTCCTCCTCCTCCTCCTTCTCCTCCTGGGCAGTGCCCGGCTCCTCCGGGGACTCGGATTCCCAGGCCCATTTTGTGTCTGTGGGGGAAGGGGATGGGGGGAGGGGGTTGGTTGCTGTTTTGCCTCTGCCCCTGTCCCACAGCCCGCCTCCTCCCCCCTTCCTGCTGGCCGACAGGGCACCCGTCTCCCTTGGTGCCACTGTGCCCCAGGGCCCCCTCCCCTTTGGTCACTTAGCCTTTTCTGGGGTGCCTCCTCCCCCAGGATAGCAGCAGGAACCAGGGTGGCCTGTCCCGGCTGTTGCTGCTGCTGCTGCTGTCCCTCCACCTCCTCCATGTGCAGCATGACCACCTCCTCCTCCACCTGCACTTCCACCACCTCCTCCGCTTCCTCCTCACTTGCATTCTCACCCACTGCTCTCCTTTCCCTTTCACCTTGCTCCATCCCACCATGTCCTCCTGCTGCTGTGTGCCCTTTAAATCTCCCTCCGTGGCCTGTGTTGTTGCTGGTTGCCTGGCAGTGATTTTGCATGCTTTGTCCCCAGCTGGGATTCATTTTTTTTTATTCCTGCCAGTGGTTGCCATTCAGACGTTGCTTTTTTTTGTTTCCCTTTGGGAATCTCTTTGACCACGCTTTCGGAGATAGTCCGGGCCGGAGCTCTGGAAGCGTGGTTGATTTTGACCCCATGTGGGTATTGACTGTGGTGAACATCTGGTGGTTGCCGAACAGATGTTCAGGGCACTTTGGCCCCACTGCGGGATTGACCGTGGTTCACTATAGTTGAGTGTGATCTCGTACCGTCTGAAAATACCCATTATTTACTAGTTTTTCTTTGGAAACGACAATATTTCATCCCTATACTGTACATCTGCAGAATAATGTATAGTCTGGTTAGATGAAGAGCTGCTCCTTTCCAGCCTTAATGATTGAAAAGTGTATAATATTCATTCACAGTACAGTATCTTTTAATCCAAATAAATAGCCTAATAGGAAAACCCCCTACAAGGTAACCTTTTGAAACAAGGGTAAAAATCATTACTGAGTTCTAATAAACAATGAAGAGAAACTATTTCTTTTCATTTCCCATAGTCTAATGATAGTTCTGTTTCTGCAAAGATCAAGTTGGACAATTCCCCCTCTGTTATGATTAGCAAATCTTAGACATAATTATTATACTACATGTCAGTTGTGTCTTGTATGTTTTATTTAATGCTTAGTGCAAAATGCAACTCTAACCACAGTCAGGAGAAACAGCATTCTGCTGGATGTAGATATGTTTCAAAAATCATTTTGGTGATAGAATTAAGGTGGTGAGAGTTGGCAGGAAGGGCTCACGATGAGATAAACAACAGTGGGGCTATGGTCAAGTGTAAAAGATTGCTTTGCCCCAGTCACAACTGTAATTTAGGGCTTGATGAGCAGTTTTTCTTCTAGCAAAACTCCAGTAAAGTGGTTTCACATTGCAAGGGAACCTGTTCAGAATTAATCCCTTTATAATGATGATTTTAATAAAAATAAAGTTCATTTTAAACCATCTTTGATAGAAGTATAGGGTTCTCAAGACGGTTGGTGTGATGTGTTTAAAATTGTTGTTTAAAATTGTAAGCTGCCCTGAGCTGCCTTGCAGGAGGGTGGGGTATAAACTATATAAAATAAAATAAAATAAAATAAATATGCTCTATTTCTTCAATATTGCTGATCCGTAACTCTGCAATGTGATTCATAAAGGTGATTATTCATTACTGCAAATTTCCATGCTGGAACTGTCATGAGATTTGGATAAAAGTAGATTGTCTGTTTTAGGATAGTTGAAAAGGGTAGCAGTCACTTAGCCACACATTGCTGTACATCTAGGTTGTACAATGAAGTTTTAGCAAACTTTTGCTTAATGTCTTTACTCCTGGAGAAAGTTGTGGTCTGGCATGGGGACACGTAGTAGTAGTATATCAGTTTATTTAGGCAGACACATAGTCATAGTCATCGTACAACAATTTACAAAAGAAAAACAACACAATACAAACTATGCATTTCATACAGTTCTTCCAAGGGACAAAGTAAAGTAAAGTTTAAAAACCGAGAACACCTCACAAAAGCAAGAATCAAAAACTTAACCACTGCTTGGGTAAATTTCTGGGACCCATCCTGCAGCAATTTGGTACATAGTGCTTCACCAGGGTTTTGTTCTAAAAATTTAGTTAAAAACTCAGCCCTCAAGCCGTCATATAAATGACACCTAAGAAGCAGGTGGTCCGTTGATTTGACTTCTTGAAAATCAAAAGGACATAATCTTTGTTCCACCGGAATTTTATTAAACCGACCCTCCAATATTTGGGTTGGAAGGGCATTAAGCCTAGCTGCCATCATTAACCACTTTCCCCTTGCTGAAAAATCGGCAGTGAGATAGCAAGCCATAGAGTCTTTCCCTGGTGCCACACTGCAGTAAGAACTCAGGTGGGAGGTGGACCCCACTTTTTCCCACTCTTGCTGCAAATCAATGTCCTGCCATCTAATCCTAACCTCCGCTTTAGGGTGCCTTGGACAATACATAGGACCTTGGGAGGCCCATATGAGACAAATGGCATTCCACTTTCTATTTCCAGGTATTCCTAAATGGGTCTTTACCAAGAAAAAGGAGCAAACCTCTGGATACTGGGTTTTTGATCCTAAACCACATCTTATGGACCCTCTCCCATGCCCTAAAGGACCACTTCCTCTGTCCAAGCTCCAGACGGATAGCTGCACCTGGAGTACCCCCTGGGGCCCTAAGCAAGGATCTTAAACATTTGTTCTGCACGCCGTTGATATTTACTATTTCGAAAGGTGCCCACAATTCCGCCCCAAATAAAAACTGGGCAGACATCTTAGTATTAAAGGTTTTTAAAGCCATGTAATAAGCTACCTTACCAAATTGGCAAAAAAAATTATTAATTGCACAAGTGGAGCTTTTGGCCTTTGTGCTTGCTTGCTCAACATGGAATTTCCAACTTTCTGTGCAATGGAATAAAATGTCCAGGTAGCTGAATTCATTTATTGGGGACAAGAGAAATATAAATATTTCAACTCAATGTGCCATCTTCTCCCATCAGTCTCTCTGTCAAGAAATTGGGAAGCATGCACACGTGTTCTGACAAGAACATAGAGTTGCTAAGGAAATTCTTTTACCTGATGTTACAAACTTTAGAAGCTGTTTAAATAAGAATTAAGGTCAGTGGGGCAAACCAAACAAAATCCAAATCAAAAAGGGGAGGGAGAAACAAGAGCTGTAGCAGGTGGTTCACCTTCTGTCAGGTTGGCAATTAAAATGAATTTAATGCACATGCCAAAAAAGGAACCGACCAACTACAGGGAAATTGAAAATGCTCAGGTCCTCCTGAGAGCCACAAGATAAGCACTAGAAACAAAATGACTGCATTAGAATTATAAACATGAGGGAAAAAATGTGTATATACGTGTGAGAAAAATGCTAAACTTTCAACCGCATTCCCTATCATGAAAGCCAGACTCTCATCCAAGGATTTCACCCCCCAATTTTTATCCCGCTAATTGCACTTTCACCAAAAAATTCCTCATCTTCTGAGCTTCCTTTCCTCTTGAAAGCACAGCATTTTGAAATCTTAACCAGAGATCATAGAGATGGAGACAAAGTACTTCCGTTGGTATCTTTTACTCGAGGTGTTCACCAGGGCTCCATGTCATTTTCGGTTTTGTTTTTTCATTTTAGCTATTTAAATCTGTCTTTTTCATTTTCATAAATATCAAATTGTCGTTTTTCTTTTTGTTTTCCATTGGTTTAAATGGAAAACATATTTTTGGCTTTAACATTTTGGTTTTTCTATTTATTTGGCTGACTCTTGGAGGAATTGTACCTCCAATGGAAGGAATTAAGTGTACCAAATTACAAAAATATTGGATAAGGGAATCCAATTTTAGAAGCAGTTGAATTATATTATTTTGCAAAAATTGTCACATTCATTCAGAGCTGTAATATAACTTCTTTGTCTCACATTTAATGTAGATGAAACTTAGAAAGTTTACACCCCTTCCTACATTTACTATCTATGCCAACTTTCAGAAGGATTGGATAAAGGATCCTTGTGCTATAAGCAATTAACTTATAAATGTATGTCTGACTGTAACATCTTTGTAGTCCAACCAGTGTACATGAAATTTTTCAGGGCTGTATATCACACTTTCCTGATATTCTCTTCCAAATATCATAAAGATGTGATAAACGGTCCCAATTGTATATTCCTGAACAGCATATGCAGAGAAGGAAACTATGCCAGAGATTCTCTTATGTGTCACTGTGGTATAAGATCAGTTTGTGATGTCAATTGGCCAGCAGAAATGTCAACCAAATAGCCTCATTCTGTGCTGTGACCATCCCAGCCTCTCTCCCCCACTTGTTACTGGGAAGTTAGAAGCATCTGTTTAGTAAAGAGCCAAATGAGATTTTCTTATGTCCTCTGTAACAGTGCTTCAGGATGTGATTGTGATGATAATTGGACAGCCTGGCTGTGTAAACTATGTCTCCTGATTGCTGGGATGCTATCCCAAAGTCCCAGTTATTTCCCTTCTATGCCCGCCTCAGGGCCTTCCCCTATGCCTACCTCAAAGCCACTACCAATTGATCCTGTAAAGCTGGAAACATACAGTAATTGGCCAGTGAATTTGTGTCAGTCTTTTGGGTTGATCCCCATCCTCCCTCCTACATCCTCCCTCTCCCTACCATGCCAGGTGCCTGCCTCTGACTGGCACTGTATGTACTGCTATTTATCTGAATAATGGTCTTCAAGGGGACAAATTCAATTGCTTATAAAATTGGGGCCCCTTTATAAAATTGACCTGTAGTTTGACAGAGATGACAGGGAAGGGATAGAATACGTTCCTACCAAATATCCTGTAAACAGCATGGAATATAAGCATGTTTCAGCTGGATATGCATTTTAAAGTTAACGTCTTATACCATCAGGACCCTTTATTCAATATTTCTGAAAATTGACAAGTGTGTTAAGCTTGTGGAGGGACATAATATTCAGAGGTTTCATGCACATTGGATGGTGGATAAAGAAGTTGTAGCCATGAATGTGTGGAACTTTTCTTAACATCACAACATTCAATTGCTTCCCTTTATCTAATCCATTTGAAATTTGGTTCACATAGTACCCTCTGTTGGGGGAACACCTGCCCCAAGTTTCATCAGAATTGAATTTTAAAAAAAGTTATAGCCAGAAATACATTTTTCACATTTCCCCCTTTATTTCAAAAACAAAATGTTGCTTTCATTTTTATTTTGTTACTATTATTTGTCATTTTTGTTATTGTAATAATGATAATGAAAACAAAAAATTTCATTATCGTTATTGTAATAACAAAAATGACATGCACACCCCTACTTTTACTGGAACAACTTGTCTTGGTAAAGAGTATTAATCTTTTGGGACATATGGTCACTAACAGAGGTTGGTCCAATAGAAGATACCATGTTGCTGTCTTTTACATTTTGGACTAACATGTCCACCCCACTAGGATTGCCATACCTCCCCTTTAATCCAGGACGCTTATGAAAAATACATGGTACAGGGTTGCATTGATTCCATCAGTAACCCTAACCCTACACCCAACTCTCGCTCCCTGGAGATCATATTGACTTCTGGAACAACAGCTAAAGTGACTAACCCTGTTTTCACTGAAGTAAATGCCACAGCTCCTATTAACTATGTGGGGTGAGGACAGGACCGTACATCTATGTCTACATTTTTATGTAGAGGAGAGAGCCAAAATATATAATGTGAAAGGGTCACAGGGCTGCCTGTTATCACTAACCTGGACCAATAAGGTCTAAGAAGAGAGTTACAGTATGTATTGCTAAAAAGATCACTGGCCCTTTAAGAAGCGAGGCCATTTTGGATTAAACAAATTTAAGAGACTATGCTGGGCTAATCACACACCTGGTAATAAAAGACTTGTGTATTCAGGAGGAAAGGGGACCAGTGGCAGTTGATGGAAAGGAGCTTAACTACAGAGTGTCAGAACTCTCAAGCTGTTACTTGGCTTTTCCCCCTTAGGAGAGCAGTGCAGCACTCCTTTAAGGATTTTCCAAAGAAAAGGTAAGGTTACTCAGATAATCACTAATGCTGCAACCAGCTGTATAACACGTTATTAGGGGTGTGCACCAGGGTCTCTTTTCATTTTTTGTTATCATTATTAAAATGTGTCATTTTAATTTTCATTAATAACAAAATTTCATTTTTTGTTATTGTTGTCATTATCAGTATCGGTACCGATTTAAAACCAAATTTTATTTTTGGTATTGGAATCGGTATCGATTTTGTATGCCAGTGAAGAATTATTGTCAGAAGTTGAATTCCTTCCCCTTCTCATTGTGATACAGAAAGAACTGCACACAATAATATATACTGTACACAATATGTAGTTTTATTTATATAATATATACAGAATCTAAGCTTAAACCTAACCTATGTATAATAAAAAATGTTTCTATTCTATAATCCTAATATATATAATAAAACAACCTAGTATCTAAATATCTAATCTATATATATACAGCTAAAAATCTATATAATATATGGACGGGGGAGACAGACAGGGGAAGGGAAAAAGAAAACTCAAAGGTATATCTACTATTTCTAATCTATCTCTATTCTCTATCTTTCTATATCTCTCTGTATATATGTGTACCTAAAGAAAAAGGATTTGGTGGTAGGGAAAGGGAATAAGGGATATATTTATGGGAGGATTTCTAGTGTAAGCACCAGCAGCTTCTGCAAATGAACCTTGACACGCAAAAGAGCTAACACAGAGTGAAGCAGACCAGTCATACAATATTAAGTACGTGTGGGAATTCCAGTTCTCCCAAGATCCGATATTGCCGGTATTTGGGAGTATTGGCTTAATCTGATAAATCCGATATTTAACTGTACTGGCATACCAGATTTTTAACATTGGTTGCGGTACCAGATTTTTTACATTGCGGCCATTGAAGTCAATAGCCACAATGTAAAAAATCTGGAACCGCAGCCAATGTTAAACATCCGGTATGCCGATACCGGTAAATATGGTACATGGGAAATCCGATACCGGTACATCCAGTATCCAGTATTCTCCCTGGCATCCCACCCCCATTATTAAGGGTTGCAGTGTCCTCCCCAAGAGCCCTCTTGATTGGTTCCGGGAGGCAGAGACATTGAGGAAACACAGGGTGCCATTCAACTGCTGGGATATGTTTGCGCTGCTAATTGGCCAGGGATACATCCATCAGGTCCTTACCCTCCCAGTTCAAGAATTGAACACTGATTCTGGATCCGAGATGTCTGTTCCCTCCTCTCCTCTCCACATTTTCCTTCAAAAAGCACCTGCCACGCTGGCAGGTGTCAAAAATGGCAGTTTTTGTTTTTGTTATTAATATAACAAAAACAGCATGCTTACCCCTAATTTTCCTAGCCTCACACTTTGTTCTCCCTACTTTGATTGGTGTCTTGTTACAGCCCTGCCTCTGAAGTGTCAGTGTTTCCATTTCTAAGTTACATTCCCTCTGCTTTCTATTTTTTCTGTTGAATTTACCTAGTGATGCTCTGCACTCCAGTTCCCTGACTTCTGGACAGCAAACCACAGCATGCATGGCCAGAGCCAGCTTGGGGCACTGCCTTCTCTCTTGTTCTCCTTCATTTTTATCCCCTTTGTTCTTCCTCACACTTCCCACACAGCCAAACGCTTTCCATTGTTGTCTTATGTATTTCTAGCTTGCTCTTCTCTCACCTCGTTTCCTTATATAGGGGAACTTTCACATCTCCCCCTGATAAAGTGAGGCTCTGCCTTATGGACATGCCACCTTGCACCCTGTGGGGAATCTTTTAACGCTGTCCTTGACTTGCTCCCTAGAGCCAGTGGATTTCTTTTCCCCTGTACTCTCATACCCTGAAAAAGAGAGACGGATGTAGAAAATTTCTTTGGGAAAGCTACATTCTACAGCCCAGGTGATGGAGAAGGTAGCCTGAAAAACAAGTCAGTAGGAACTTAGAGACTGGGAACTTGCTAGAGACTGTGGAAGCCTCCAAGGACACAGATGGCATAAGTTTTACTGATACCCAGAAGGGACCCTTGTTTATGTTTATGTTTGTTTGGGGACCCATATACAGTGGGAGAAGCACCTATCAGGAGGATTTGCACTAGCAATAGGGAAAAAGAAGGCCAGACTTTCAAAACCCTTAGGGCTTCCCGAGTAGGAGGATTGCTTTAAGAGACAGTGGATGCAGGACAGGCCACCCCTGGATAGTGGTGTGTACCAGACCCTCGTTTTTGTTTTTCATTTTTGTTTTCATTATTCAAAAATTTCATTTTCATTATTATTCTTAACAATAACGTTGTTGTTATCAGTATCAGTAGCGTTTCACAGATTTTATTTTTGGTATTGGTATTGTTATCGATTTTCATGCACAACTAATATCTATCTAAATTTAAGGGAGACAGAGGAAAGGAAAAGGAAAACTATCCGTTATCTAATCAATTTTCTCTATAACTATTATAATCAAATCTAATCTATATGTCTACAATATAGATCTATATCTAACCTATACTACCTATCTATATATATAATGTACAGAGGGGAGAAGGGCAAGGAAAGGTAAAAGGTCAAATGTAGGGTATGAGGAAGGAAAGGTATTGTTAATACAATGAGGGCTAGGGAATATTTTTTTTGTGCAAGCACCACAGTTCTGCAATGCAAGCTGACAAGCAGATTTCTCACAGAACGAACAGAAAAAGCCTGGTCCTCCCATTATATCATCCCCCAGAGCCCCCCTGATTGGTTGTGGGAGGCAGCAGACATTGAACAATCACAGAGTGCCATGAGACTGCTGGGGCCTGTTTGTGCTGCTCATTGGCCAGCGATACATCCATCAGATACTGCTGAGCTGCTTGCCCCTCCCAACACAGGCACAATTCAAGAGTTCAACCCTGTTTAGGGCTCCGAGATGTCTGTTCCCTCCTCCCCTATCCACATTTTCCCTCCAAAACCCAACTGCCACAGCACTAATAATAACAACAATTATAACAATATTTTTGTTTTTGCTATCATTTTCATTTTTGTTATCAGTATCGTTATCAGTATTGTTATTGGTATTGTTATTCTCAGTTGCCATTTTTGAAAATAACCGTTTTGTCATTTTAATAATGAAAATGACATGCACTCCCCTACCCCCGGAGCTGGTAGGGGAGTGCACTCCCACATCCGCCCACGTCCAGTCCCATTTGGGTCAATTTTAGATGGACCTGTCAGCTGCCATGGCCTGCAGTCCACCTGTGTGGCATTGCTCTCCCTCACGCTATAGAGTTGGAGGAAGATCGCTCAATGCTCTAGGTTGCTGCCCACCACCCACAACTTTGTGGTGTTGCCCGGAGTATCCCCCAGTTGAGAGTGGAGCTGCAGCATCTGTGCACAGAGCAGACAGACAGCAGCTCAGTCCAGCTGGTGCCCCAAATTTTAACATTCAGTTGCCCTGGTGGTGCTCTGGGATCTTCATGAGCTCTGCCTCTGCCTGCTCCACTTCTGCCTACTCCACCTGCACATCTGGCGACCTGCCTTTAGATGGATGGGCCACCCAGGGTTGAGGTGGAGCAGTGACGAGACTTCCATCCATCTCTTTAAACCCAGTGGGTCAGAGAGATTGGCAGCAGCAGGAAATCACCCCCTCCAGACTACTTTGGTTACACCATCTTTAGAGGAGGACAGTCGCACTGCCACATAGAGCATATATAGTCAGAAAATGGGGGGAGGGTGTGGGAATTATTATTATTATTATTATTATTATTATTATTATTATTATT
>QEPC01001473.1:102023-135638 GCA_003113815.1 Sphenodon punctatus | reverse complement strand
AGAGTGGGGGGTAAGAGAGTCAAGGATCGAAGAGAGAGAGGTGTTGAGAGCGAAGATGACAGAGTCAGGGGAGGAGGAGGAGAAAATGGGGGGGAGGAGGGGGAATAGAGAGGAGGCAAACTCCATGGAGGTAAAAGCTTGCATATTGCGGAAGGGGCGCGGAGAGGGGGAGGAGGAGGGGGGTGGGGGTGGGAGAGGCTGAAGGAGGCGAGGAAGTGATCAGAATTAGGGCAGGGGTCAAAGGAGAGGTCAGCAAGAGAGCAATTTTGTGAGAAGATGATGTCGAGGGAGTGGCCGTCGGTATGGGTGGGGGAGTCGGTCCAGAGTCGGAGATCAAAGGAGAAGGTCAGGGAGAGAAAGCGGAAGATAGAGGGCGTGGAAGGTGTGTTGACGTGAATGTTGAAATCACCAAGAATGAGAGTGGGGGTGTCATGAGAGAGGAAGAAGGTGAGCCAGGATTCAAAGTCTGGGAGGAAAGAGGGGAGGGAACCTGGGGGGCGGTAGATGACAGCAACACGAAGGTGCAGAGGGGAGTATAAATGCACAGAGTGGGTGTCAAAGGAAGGGAAGGAGAGGGAGGGAGGAGGGGAAAGGGTTTTGAATTGACAAGGGTTGGCAAGGAGGAAACCCACACCACCCCCTTGGCCCTCAGGGCGGGGTCGGTGGGGGAACGACAGGCCTCTGGAGCATAGAGTGGCTGGGGTAACAGAGTTGGAGGGTGAGATCCAGGTTTCTGTAAGAGTGAGGAGTTGAAAGGGGTGAGGAAGAGATCATGGATGAAGGGAGCTTTAGCCACAGATGAGCGGCAGTTCCAGAGGGAGCAGGAGAAAGGTAATTGGTTTTGGGGAAGGCATGGGATGAGATTGGGGGATATGGAGTGGCTGGGTTTGCAGAATTTGGGTCTTGCACTGGCCTCACACCAGCCTGTGGGTGAGGGGAGGTGGAGGTGGGTGGGTGTAGTCTTACAGGGAATGGGCAAGGGGGATGAGGGTGGGGAGGGTGAATGGACATGGGTGTGAATAAGGGGTAGGTTGGTTGGAGAAAGGCCATTGGAGGAGGGAGGGGGAGAAGGAGGGGAGCCATGAGAAGGATGAGAAGGAGGGGGGAGATAGCGGGCGAGGAGGTGAGGGAGATTTGGGGAGGCATCATAGGTGGTAACAGTCCGGGCAGCAGAGGGATGCCAGGCCTCAGAGTGTCACAGGAGCGAGTGCGCTATGTCCAACTGTGGCGATGGTTGGAGGCGGGTGTGTGGCGTGGGCATTGTTAGGGGGGTGACTCCTCGCTGTCCTCGCACCGGCCGCACAACAGCCACAAAACGGCCAGCGCCCTTTTGTCGTCGCCCTTTGGGCGCCGCCCCAGGGCTGCCGCCTGCGGGGGCGGGGTGGCTGCCTTGTCTGTCCATCCCAGGGGGTGGGGTTGGGCTCACCTTAGGGGATTGGAGCAGGGAGGTCAGATGCTGCTGTGAGGGGCAGGTCACACAGTCAGGGCTCTGGACAATCCCAGGGGGTGGGGTGGCTGCCTTGTCTGTCTGTCCCAGAGGGTGGGGTTGGGCTCACCTGAGGGGATTGGAGCAGGGAGGTCAGCTGCTGCTGTGGGGGGCAGGGCATGAATACTTAAGATGATACTCTTATGCTTTTCCCCCTGGAGACAGTGAAAGGGACACACACTGAGAGAAAAGTAGAATGGTTTGATTATAAGTAGAACATTTTGCAGGGTTTTTATTTTTTAAATAATTTGCTTTTCATTTTGGTGAACAGCTTTCATACTTTCAAAAATATACAATGTTTTGACATTTCCAGTTACTACTAAGGCTGTTTTTACACGTACTCCCCCCCCCCCCCCGCCCCACTCAGTGTTCCGGTGGGTGGTGTGTCTGTGTGTGTCGGTGTAAACACCATGGGCAATGGGTGTTTGTGCATGCGCACTCCTGGTGCACACCCACCTACACCCATCACTCACCCATCTCCACCCACGGGGCCCTCCGGAAAACCAGAGGAGGCCCTGTGGGTGGAGAAGAATGTAGGTGTGTGTGTGTCCATGTAAACAGACACACCCCCACCTCCACCCACTGCGGCCAAGCACCCATTATTAGTCTACTCATTCTATAAATCTGATTATTTCATGTTTGTATGCCTAAGACCTTTTATTTCAGTTTCATTTTAGTTAAGTTTTGCATTATTTCCAGGGTTTACTAGCATTTTGTGGAAATCAACCTCACAATCAAAGGCTGATTTGATTTATTTTCTCCAGAGTTATCATAACAAAGGGACTTGGGAAAAACAACCAAAAAATCTGTAGCAAAAATGGTTTTTACAACTCATGAGGCTAATTTGTGATTGTGTACGTGCATGTGTCCCTTTCTCTGGGGGATTGCTATTGGCAGTAATTTTGAGCTCCCTTTTGCCATTATAAAGAATCATGATAATAGGTATGTCATTAGCATGTATACAGTCCTTAGACTGTCAATTTTGAAAGTTCAATTCCAGACAGTAATTTCTGACCTGACTTACTGCTCATCCCTGATTTCTAGCACACAGATAACCAATATGTTATACAAGGGTAAGAAAAGTTGTCTGCGTACTAAAATAAAATTAATGCTACAAGTGTGAAGGGGAAATTATTTGTTTATGTTCTTTTCATACTAAAATATGTTTTAATTTTTTTGTCTGCATTGCTGCAGTCATTTGAAAGCCAGATCACGTCTCGCAGTAGCATTATTAAAAAATTGGAATTAAGGCTCAGCCTATTCAATCTATTTGTATCGTAAAGCAGTCAAGAAAATGCTGATGATAGTTGAACTGTTGATAGTTTGTCAAGTTTTATGAACTAATGGAGGGTAGATCATCAATAATTGTGTTAATAATGGATTTATGGTATTATTTTTAAACAAAGAAATGGTTTAAGATCTATGCCTAAATGACTGATTCTTAGAAGCCATTCTACCCCACTTTTTTGCCAGTGTGTCTAAAACTCCCCAAAGCGCAATTTATCCATTTAGGAAGAATCACTTACATGTATCATTTAACAAAATGAAAATTGGATACTGTTTCATTGAACTGCAATGGACCTAACTGCTATGCCTTCCTTGAGTACAGAAAATTGTTGGGTTAGCAGTGACACATCTATGTATCTATATAGTTTCAGATCTCTTGCTTTATCCAAAACGTTAAAGCTCATTTTTTTTCAGTTAGATATTTGGACAGTTTGAGAATCAGCAAGCGGACTAAAAATGGCTTGTGTGGTGAGACTTAAACAGTATGTCTGTTAATACACAGATGGGGGTGGGTCACAGGGTGGGTATTTTGGTCTGATGGGTCGAGGTGGGTGTGCGCTGGGAGTGCTCATGCACAAACATCCACTGCCCGTGGTGCTTACATGGGCACACCCCCACCGCACACGCATCCCCCCACCAGCCATGTATATGGACTGCCCCCCCCCCCACATACCTGCCTGAACACCGTACGGCAGTGGAGTCAGTTGCTCTGTGGGTGGGTGATGGGTGGAGATGGGTGTTGTGCGGGAGCATGCACGCACCTACACCCACCGCAAGTGGTGTTTACACAGACACCTCCAGCCATCTCCACCCAGAGAAACTGGGTGGAGGCATCTCATGTAAAAAGGTCCCATGTTGCAGGGCTGCAGTGTTGCCCTGTACCATGTATAATAAAATGTAACACTCATTTTATCAGTGTTAGAGTGTCTGTGTAATAAGGGCCTAAGGCTGCTTTTACAGATAGGCCCCCCTGCTAGGTTTTCGGGTGGGTGTGCAGCGGGGGGGGAACAGTCTGTGTAAACGGCCGCCAGTCGATGGGGTGATGGGTGTGTGGTGGGTGTTTGCCCGTGTAAATGCCACGGGTGATGGGTGTGGGTGTGAGCGCACTCCTGCCGCACACCCACCAACACCCGCCGCACACCCATCAACACCCACCTCCACCCATGGAGCCCTCCGACAGAACAGAGGATGCTCCATGGGTGGATATGGGTTTTGGTAGGTGTAGGTGAGTGTGTGTCCATGTAAATGGGCACACACACACACCCCTACACCCCCCACCCACCCCAGTCCATGGAAAAATGGTTGCCTTGGCAGCACTGAACTCATGCTCTGCCCCTCCAAGGCTGGCATCAGTTTGAATAGTAATACTCAAGTCCCCCAAGACTAGCATGTTTAGGGACTGTAATACCACCTCTGACACCAGCTCCACTAGAGCATGCAGGGATGTTGCCGTACAGGAAGGAGCACGGTATACTAGCAGCACCCCCAATCTGTCACCCACCAAATTAGTCACAAGATGGAGGCCCTCGATGCCCGACATAAGCTGCACCAGATACCTTCTAATAGACCATGACCCCTTAAAACAATGATTACATGGCCCTCCTCCCCCCGTCCCTCTGACTGTGGCTGGTGCTGCACAGAATACCCAGCTGAAACAAGGTCAGCCAAAATATGTCCATCCATGTCCCCGTAATGAACCTGAGGTTGGCTGTTTGGTCCAGGATTAATTCCTGGACAGTCGTTTAATTACAACCGACCTCGTGTTCAACAGCATCAGCATTAGGCCAGGGGGCCCTGATCATGAACCACATCACAGCCTGCCTGGGGGATGGCGAGAGGGACAGGCACCAGGTATCTGTCCCATCTTACAAGTTGAATGCATCCCCCAAAGGGACCATAATTCTCCCACCCCATCATGACCCTAATGGCCGTGGCCCACCCCGGAGCCGACCCACTCCATGGATCCCTTCCCCTGTGGATGTTATGCCCGGATGGCGAGGGAGATCCCTCCCCCCAATTTCCTATTCCATGCTCTTTATTCATCTTCTTCGACCCTTCTAGCACCCCATTCCCCACTCCTCTACCCCCTTTCTCACTGAGAGGTCACCTCCTCTCCCTGTATCCCCTGAGGCCACCCAGCCACTCTCACTGGCCAGGAAAGCCTCATCCCTATTCCCCATCCCCTGCTCTCACCAGGAGATGGAAGACAAGAAATCACCCCCTACATCACAAAATTGATCACAAAATTAGTCACAAAATTAATGCGGTGGGTGGTGGGTGGAGATGGGTGTTGCACGGGAGCATGCATGCACCTACACCCACCGCAAGTGGTGTTTACACAGACACCTCTACCCATCTCCACCCAGCGAAATGTACCCCATCCACCGCGAGTGGTGTTTATGGAGATGACTCCACCCATTTCCACCCATCTCCACCCAGCGAAACTGTGTGGAGGCATCTCATGTGAAAAGGGCTCATGTTGCAGGGCTGCAGTGTTACCCTGTACCATGTATAATAAAATGTAACACCCATTTTATTGGTGTTAGAGTGTCAGTGTAAAAAGGGTCTAACTATACCTTTTATTGGACCAACTTATGGAACAACAGACCCTGTGTAGCCCAAAAGCTGCATATTCTCACCAACAGAAGTTGCTTCAAAAAAAGATATATGTACTTCTTTGTTTCCACATCTTACATTTTGGACCAATACAGCAACCACACACTCTATGGTCAATGCCGTTTTTGGAGTTACTAGATTATGAAATTGTGAGTAAAATTATTATTATTATTATTATTATTATTATTATTATTATTATTATTATCCCTACCTATCCCAAGAAATGGCTCAGGGTGGCTTACAACAATGTTAAATCATCATCTTCATAAAGTACATATAAAATAAATCCCCCCTTGTCCTCAAACCCAACCACCTCCCCTTCCCCCACTCCTCTCTCTCACTTTAAAGCCCATCCCCTTTATAATAATGAGAAAATACATATAAAGCAAATGTTAGAAAAATCCCACTCATGTCTAAACATCCCATCCCACCCACTTCCCTGCCTCTCACCCAGAGGAGTCCGCATACCCTTCCCGAAGACCAGGCCCCTTCCTCTCACAGAGACACCATGGCTAACCCTCAAGTCTTTCTAGCCTATTCTTAACCACTCCTCCCTCTCTCTCCCAGCCTATTGTAGATTATTCTCTAATCCTTCATGAATGGACCAATATTTCTCAGCACAAAATCCACTAGTCACAATAGAAATGCTAAACGAATCCATCTGCTGCAAATGGAATATACGCATGTATGAGACAGTACCCTGGGGTGCCCACCTCATGACTCACCTGGCCAGTGGGGAAACAGGCAGAACTGCAATGATAATGCAGTTAAAGCCCCACAGGTAACAGAGAGTGGCACAAGTCTGCCAAGTCATCAGGCCACGCCCACAGAGGAAGGCCCCAACGTGCTGGACTCAGGGAGAGACTGCTGGTGCCGGCAGAGGGGCATAAAAGCCCCCAGGAAGACAATCCAGGTGTGGAGGAGCAGCGGAAGGCAGCATGTGGGCTTCAAGGACTGAACCTGCCCACAGATGCTGCTGTCACTGCTGAGTAAAGACAGGGAGGAAGCAGACTGGTGGCTCACAGAGCGCACCCCTGGTCCCAGGTATGAGGGAGATGGGACTGTCTGACAGGTAGAGAGGAGGAGGACACCAAAAACCATCTCAGTCTGTCTGGGGGCTAGGGTGTCTGTCCCTACACCTTCCCAGGAGCTCTGTCCTCACCACCCCAAGAGCAAACCTTATCCAGCCCCAATAGCGGGGACACAACCACTGGGGACCCCAAGGGTTGCAGGTGCGCTGTTTCTGCATGGCACAATGTGCCCACAACAGAGGTCCATGCAGTTTGCATGCAGCTGCTCATGCACACAGCTGCACATGCAATCCATGGGGCTTGGGATCGGTCCCACGGCCAGTAAGTACTGTTTAAGTAATTATATGAACAAAGTCTGAAAATATACTACTACTACTAATGCTACTACTGCTACTACTACTACTATTTACCATTTCTATAGCACTACTAGGCATACACAGTGCTTTAAAGTCACAAATTTGAGGTGGCCTGCTATTACCCATTATGGCCCAGGACTCACAGCACATCTATTTCCCTGCTAGACCGCTACTGCCCTGGGGTGGATGGGGGTTATCCCGGAAGGAGTTCCCAGGATGATCCTGGGCACTCATTCCGGACTAAGGTATGCCCACACAGGCTAATGTCGTCCACAGTGGACCAACGCGTCTGTTGAACACCACCATCTCCACCAAGATGCACATTGCTGGGTGCCATGGCTTGTCACCATGGCTCCCCATAATGGTGGGATGGACATGAGTGAGTGGGGCTGGCCACCCACATATTTGTTGCTCCCCCACTTTCCTGGGGCGTATGAGTGGTGGGCAGGCTTTCCAACTGTGGGCATGTTTGGTCAGTGCCCCTCTGTGACCTGGACAAAAAACAGCTGCTCTTTGCCACCCCACCCAGGCCAGGGAGCCGCCGTGCTGCCTGCATGTCTGTTTTCATCCATAGTTTGTTACTTCTATGACGTTTGCATATACATGCATTCTGGCATCTAGATATGATATTTTTATACAAATGTTAAAGCTATAAGTTAAAGCTCTAGTATTTCTTTAAGAGCAAATAAGTATCTCATGTAGAAACAGTTTGCAGACATGGACTTTACTGAGCGACAATGTGTGTTTCATAGGGATGGGTAAACAGAACGGAGTTCTGAAATTTGGTTCGGTTCGGTTTGGTTTGAAATTCGAGTTCGGAAATTCGGTTCGGTTCAGTTTGAAATTTGAGTTCGGTTCAGAAGTTCGGTTTGGTCGACCGAACAGACCAAGTTCGGTTGAATTCCGAACTTCTGAACCATGTTCGGCTATTCAAAACCAGTTTTTTATGTGTGTGTTGCCTCTAGGGATGCGCGAACAGAACAGAGTTTGGAAATTCGGTTCGGTTCAGTTTGAAATTCGAGTTCGGTTTGGAAGTTTGGTTCAGCCAACCAAACAGACCAAGTTCGGTCCGAACTCCGAACTTCTGAACCGCGTTCACCCATAACTAGTGTTTCAGATGGATGTGGGGCTGGTCACCCCTGGACCTGTTCTGTGAGTACATCCCCATATCTGCCTAATTGCAGCCCCACCTGGGTTGGGTTTAAATGGACCCAGCAGCAGCAGTGGCCAATGGTCCGCTACACGGTACCCCTCTCTCCCACACTGTAGAGATGCGGGCAGATCAGTTGATATCCACAACTCTATGGAGTTTTCTAGTGCAATTCCCAGCTGAGGGCAGAGCTGCAGCTTCCATCCACCAAGCAAACAGACAGAAGCTCCACCTCAGGCCGGCACCTTAGGTTTGGGCAACCCATTCCGCTGGCAATGCTCCTGGATGTTCTGGAGCACCACAAGCAGGACTGGAGCAGAGCAGAGACAGTCTGCTCCACCTCTTCTCTGACTGCACACCTGGCAGATTGCTTTTAAATGGACAGACCACCCAGGGCTGAGCTGGGGTGCTCCATGGGTGGGTGGAGATGGGGCTGACCTGGAGCAGAGGCAGGGTTACTGACTATCTAAAAGTACGCATTGACTCATGATCAAATGCACACCATGCTGCCAGGTTTAAGTGTGCCCCATTCAAGTCAAATTTCAACCTCCCATTTGCTTTAGTGGTGTCAAGACTGCATCTCTCTGAGTCCTAATATGTTTCTAATTAAAAGTTTATTGTGTGGCTTACAATTTTTTGCCTGATCTCATATCAGAATATAAGTGGATTTATTTAAACTAATCTGTCATCTTGTTTTCTGGCATTGTAATTGTTCTACTTATGTCAACCCAACGTTCTCTTAAATGTACTCTTTTTACTACCTCATATATTAGGTCAGTTTGGTCAGCCAGAGAGATTCACTAGAAAGCAAGTTTCCTAGATTGTGCTCCATATTCTGTTCAAATTTCTCTTGCTGGTCGGTATAGGAGCAGTGTCGAAAAGAATATCTTTAATCTACTGGTGTATTTGACATAGCTGAAGTGATAAGGATATTTCCCCCTCCAGCTCGCTTCTGATAATCACAAATATATCTTCTTTACAACTTGAAAAGCTGTCAAATGGTTTCTCTGAGAAGAATTTGAAGAAGTAAAAGTAATAATAGCGGTCAGCAATAGTCATAAATTATATAAATATCAGGTAGTTAATTGGACACTACATTAAATGGCAGTATCAGTCTGTGGAGCTCTGAACTACTTTTAATTCAATCTTTTTTAGATATTTAATTCACTGTGCATTTCCTTGTACTTTCCTAGTTGTCACTTCAGACATGTCACTGTTCTGAAACTAGGACTTTAATACCATTCTCACTTGCTGGAGTACTAGAAATCAAACTATAGGAGGTTGATAGGAAAATAGGAGAAAACCAAGAGTGAGAAAAAACAATCTAGGCTACCTTGTTCTTACAGTTAAGCGTAGGTATGAACCAATGGCCTCTAAAGCCAATGGGAATCTTTATGGTGAACAACTGGTCTTGAATGGTCATACAGCTTATTACTACACTCAACAGCTTTCAGTGTTGGAATTCTCTGGTACCACTATCATTTCCACAGGTAGAAATAGTAATATTGCATTCAAATAGGCTACAGTTCTTAGGTCATTAGCACAAATGACATCAATATCAGTGTTGCACCCCCCATGTCAACCCTGAATACAATGCCAGGATTGTATGATCTCACTACATGCTGCTCATGTTGCTGCAGACAGAGCTGGCACACCCTATTAAGATCCAATTCCCTTTTCCTCAGCAAGAAAGAAAAGAGGTGGTGGTGGGGAGGGGAAGAGTCAAGTCAGGGCTTGGAAGGGATTAATAGTGTGACTGTTAGAAGGGAATGGAAATAGGATCAGCCAGTAAATAAGCAAAATAGTATCTTCTGCCACTGTTGAAGTGCTCTCACATCTGGGTTAATCATGCACAGCAATGCATGGAGAAGAAAAGTAAGCATCTCACCTTACTCCAGAAGGAGTGCAGATGTCAGTGCCACCTAATGCAATGCTGTGTGGTTGATCATGTACAACACTGGTTCTCAAATGTTTTTTAACTGAGTCCCCCCCACCCCCTTCCACTTGTCTGCAGTAGTTGAGGCCTCCCATACCCCACACACATAGGGTATTTTCAGATGTGACGGGGCCAGTATTGGCCCCATTTTATTTAATTTATTTATTTATTTAATAGATTTATACCCCGCCCCTCCTGCTAAAGCAGCCCATCACGGAATCACCTATTGATCCCCCACCGGGATCAAAACAGCACAGTCAACAGACGTGCCGGCTGATTCTGGTGTGGAATTGGGGGAGGGGGCGGGGCTGCATGACTCAACGTGCGGCCGCACAGCCCCACCCACCCCACACTCCCTAGGCCGCCCGTTCTCTGCGAGACGGGCGGGCGACGCGGCCAATGTGGCCGCAGCACCCGCCCACACCCCGGGGCATTGACCATGGCCCGCAATAAGCGGCGGCTATGGCCGCTGATTCCAGGCCATGGTCAGGGGACAGACGTGATGTTTCCATGTTCAACCATGGTGAATTCCCCGTGGTTTAGCGTGGGAACGTCACATCTGTTGACCCGAACGCAAGCTTCCCACCGGGTGTTCACCCCTGTGAATCACGGGGGGGAACTCTTTGACGACGCAAACAGTGATGGTCCAGGCAGGACAGCCGTTTGCATGGTCAAGGAAATTCCTGCCCATGGTTCACAGGGTGAACATCTGGCGAGAATCTCTTGTCGGGCCAAGAGACGTTATGGTCCCTTGATCACCATATGGGAATTCACCGTGGTTGAGCGTGTTATTGTAACGTCTGAAAATACCCATACACAGGGTATTTTAGATAGACATGGGGCTGACCATCCCTAAAGTTGCTCCAGGAGTCCAGCCCTGCCTGGGTTGGGTTTAAAAGTACCCGGCGGGTTTCCCAGACCATGGTCTGCCCGAGAGGTGCCCCCCTCCACACACCATAGAGTTGTGGGAAGTTCACCTGACACTTTAGGCTGCCACCTGAAACTGTATGGAATTGCCCATGGAAACAGCTGGCCAGATGTGGAGCTGCAGCATGGGTCTGCTGAGCAGATGGACTGCAGTCTGGTTTGGCTGGAATTACTCCACTCCAACATCTGGTGTTGCGCCGTTAGATGGATGGGACATCCAGAGCTGGCACAGCTAGCCCCAGGGCAACCCATCCATCTGTTTACACTCATACATGCATCTTACCCCTTGCTTCCTCTCCCCTTTACCACCCTCCTATTGTGTCCTCTCTTTCCCTTCACCATCCCATTTTTTGCTCCCCATTTTTTTCTCATTACAACCCAATGTCACGCCTTGACAAGTAAAAAATGTTGTAAACTCATATTTCCCTTTTAGTCCCATCCTTTCAGACTGATCCCAAGTCCTGCAGTTCCTGTGTGCAGCTGTGCATGCACAGATTGGTTGGAGCCCTAAAGTGAGGGGTCCAACATCCACATTCCTTCTCACTGGTGTTAACAGTAGTGAAAGTGAGATGGCCACAGTCCCTTGGTCCTCTGGCTCTAGCCCCTATGCTGGTTAAGTGACAATGGGTTTCCAACCTTGCAAATAATATGAGCATATATTTCACTGTCAGAATTTTGATCAACAAGTTGCATTTCTATTTATTTCTCTTCTCCTTATGCTCCCTGCAGGGTGGGAAAAAGTGTCTGGAAAGCATTTAAGTCTAAAGGTCACTTCATTGTTTCCTTTGTCAGATGCTCTGCAAGAGCCTTTTTAGGGCCAACATTCCCAGGATTAGATTATATTGTTGGGCTGTATGTCTCCATATGTGACAACTGCAAAACCTTGTTATCACAACAGCAGTTAAATGTTGGCTTTCTTGCTTTGATTTGTAGATAAAGGGATACAAAGTCTGAAGATGGACATTTGGTATTGTTTAATAGCATGACCCTTTTCTCTTGGTGATAAGGAGCACTGCCATTCTGCTGTTTGTGAGAAGTGTGTTTGATTGCCACAGGTGTCAGATATGAAGTTTGACACAGCCACAGCAGAGCTGAAAGCCTGTCCTCCTGATTTTGGGGCGACTGCAGGTGTCACATATGGAGACATGCAGAAGAAGCTGATAGATATCTCAGAGTAAGAGCTAATGAGACTGTGAACAGCCTCAACTGTAGTGACGTTAGCTTTATATTATTTTTGACATTTTCCGTGCTGAAGGTTTGTAATAAACTTGTTGCCTGTAGCAGTGAACCGAAAACACAGCTGACTATAATATGGAACATTCTGCAGTGTATACGGGAATTGAATTGACAACTGTTTTTTGGTAGCTTATTAAGATATTTGAGGCATTTCACTGTGGGCCACTCTTACTCATGCTGGTTAACATCATGTGACATAAGTAGTCCCACTGAAGCTCATGGACTATGCCCTGCTTAAAATCAGGTTGTTCCATCAGTAGGTTGTTCAACTGGAGATTGAGTGACAAAGTACGGTAGTCTTGTCTGGTGGGGACATTTTTATGCGTGTAGCTGTGAAGCTCTTTTTCAGGGGTAGGGAACCTCTGGCCTGTGGTCCATTTCCTGCTCAAGGTCTCCTTGTCTCTGGATCTGGATGTTGTCCCACATTTACCTTGACTGAAGCCCACTGTCCTCTTCCCAACTGCATACAAGAACCCCAACAGCTTCAGGAGTGCTTCCAAAGTGTTGCAGGAAGCTCCTGCCGTTCTTCCCCAGCTTGGGTACACCTTCCTGTGGGGTACTCTGGTACAATACCCAAAATGTCACACTGTTAGCTATCATTAATCTGATTCATGCTGTAAGAATAGTGACATGGAGAGTCTGTTATCAAAGGAAAACCCAAGTGCTGCAAGAAGTTGGCTTTATGAGTCAATATTTAGCTTTGTATCTTGTTACTCTACATCCTAGGTTCTTAAATGAGGGTACAGAAAATATTTTGGGGGAGCAAAAGAAGGACCCCATCTGGCAAACAATTAGCTCCATACTTATTGTGATTCTGCAGCTAGATTGCACTAACAGGGTATCTATATGTGCTGCTTGTGCCACTGGCACACAAATACAGAGACAGATGCTGACATAGACAGGCACAGCAAAACAGACTCTGGGACAAGACAAAGACAGATAATGCAAATTAAATCTGGGGGTAAATAAAAATAGAAGGTAGAAAGGAGTTAAGGAGGAGAGGCAGAGGAGGGAACACACAAAATGTGGATTGGAAGGGATGAGGAACGGGAGGATTTTATCTCTTTGAAGTGAGGCTGGAAAGTACAACTGCACACAGGACCAGTGGAACTTGGGAGCAGCCTGAAAAGATGGGGCTAAAAGGGAAAGATGAGTTTACATAATTTTTTACTTGTCAAGGTGTGACGTTGGGTTGTAATGAAATTCTGACTTGGATTCTGGTTTTGATGGAAACTGGCTGTTCCGAATGTTCTGTTGAAATGTGGATTGGAATATGCCATGATTTGTGTTTTGCTGGAATGACTAAATTGATTTCCCATCATACTGTGTGCATTCACAATAGTGGTGCCTATAATGCATATGTGCAAAATGGCAGCACCTTGTACCATATTGCGTTTTGTGCACGTGCAGTATGGGCGCCACTATTTTGTACATGTGCAGTATGAATGTCATCATTCTGAACAAGCAAAGGGCAGGACACAAAATGATGGTGCCCTGCAGCTCAGCATCTAATGGAATTCTGTAGTGGTTTAAATCTGTGGCAGAATTCTGAAAATGTGGAAATTTTCCATGAAGATGAAAAGATGATTTTACTTCAGCCCTGTGTCACGTAAGCTATTATAGTAAAGGTAGACATCTACATTAAATATAACTGAAGAGAAGGCGTAACAAGAGATAATTGAAGAGTAGGGAACTGGAGATAATAAAAATCAAGGGTGACATGTTTAAAAGTTGTAGTTTCTATGATACCCTATAAATACTAATTAAATAATAATGTCCTCAGATACTCCCTGTCTATTCATGAATATCTAGACAAGTGTCTGAGATAAAGGTCATTTTGCTATGACAAACAATAAAAATACAAATGCTTCAACAAAACCCGTAATATTGACTTTTCTGAATTGAAAAGCTAAAATGTTGAACGTCACATTGTTGTGGATGCATCTTTTCCAAGTAGCTGAATACATGGCTATTGCTTTGCATAACGCATGCGAAAGAGTTGCACATTGACTTTCCCTATCATGTTGTTATGAATCTGAGCAGAAAGCTCATGCATAAACCAGGCCTGTATTGAGTGAAATGGGAAGAGAAGGGGGCAACTGTGTAGGTTGCTAAAGAGGGCAAGCTGCCTGCTTCTCATCTGTTAGTGCACCATGCTGCTCCTTCTTCATGGTATACTCACTGCCCTTACTATTGACAATAGCACCTGGGAAGAATTACTGCGGAGACAAGGCATTCATCCAAGAGTAGCTGGAAACTTCCGATACAGTGGGGATCTTAAAGGGTTGGAGGAGGTCAGTCCACATTCTTATTAGTAGAGGATAACATACAGCACCAGATGCTGAAGGAGAAGCATAGTGGTGAAACAGGCAGTATGTGGCATAGGGCACAAACTCCCCAGCTTTAAGTCCAGTTGTCAGACCACTCCACCACTGCAAGGCACATTGAAGCAAACTGAACTTCTGCAGGTTGAGTAAGTGGCACAACCAAAGGTCTCTTCCAGAACTAGTATTCTATGTTGGGCAAAAGGTAGCCCCCAGGAATAAAGAGCAGGAAGAAGCAAGTGTGGGAGAGTGGTGGTTTCAGCCACAACAAAGTGAAGGAGGGTGGGAGAGTCATGAGATAGACGGATGTGGAGCAAAAAGTACTGTGGTTCTGGAGCTCTTCTCCTCTGCTGTGCCTTCCTAGTGTCAATAGGGAATGGTTATTTACCCTCTCACATAGTAATAGAACTAGGGGACACTTCTTGAAACTAGCTGCCGGCAGATTTAAAAGAAATAAAGGGAAGTATTTTTTCACTCAACACATTATCAACTTATTGAATTTGTTGCCAGGGGATGATGTCAAGGCCAGTAGTATAGCTGGGTTTAAAAAAGGACTGGATTAGTTCTTGGAGAGTAGGTCCATTAATGGCTATTAACCAAATAGCTTGCGGACTGAACTTCTTACTGTCGGGAGCTGTGAGTGAACACCGGGGAACGGAGCGCCCATTGTGACTGTTGGTTCTTCTCCCATGCGATCGAGATTGGCCACTGTCGGAGGACAGGATGCTGGACTTGATGGACCATTGGTCTGACTCAGTATGGCACTACTTATGTTCTTATGTTCCTGCCACTGCTGCAGCTCACGGTAGCTCACAATAAAGTTATCCTTGTCTCTGCTGATGCTTGGTAACAGCGGGGAAAGGGAGTGAGTATGGCCCTTTTCACATGAGGCGCTGCGTGGAGATGGGTGGAGGTACCTCTGTGAAAGCTGCGGAGGATGATTGGAGGTGCATGTGAGCTCCCACGCTAAACCCACCTCCACCCATCTCCCACGCATGGACCAATGGGCTCCCATGCCCAATGCTCCATGGGTGGAGATGGGTGGATGTGGGTGTGCACTTGTGGAAACGGGTGCACACCCACCTCCACCCTCTGCAGCCACCCACCCATTCCCCCACTCACTGCGATCCATTTAAAATGACCTATCTGGTGCAAGGCTTCTAGGAAGGGGTGGGGTGGGGGTAGAGGCAGGGCAGGCCCCTCTCCCCTTCCAAAATGCCAATTATTCTTTCTGGTACCACACTTTTAATTTCTGCTAGGGAGGATGTTACTTTTAGTTTCTCTTTTATTCTTGCGTTTTTGGTAATCCACAATCCTCTACACCCACAAGTTCCAAATTTGCAGCACAATGGGTGTTTTTAGATGAACACAGGACTGCCCACTCCTAGAGCTGCTCCGGGGGTGCACCCCCATGTTCACCCACTCCCAACCCAAATGGGTCAAGATCAGACAGACCTAGCATGTTTCCTGGCTCACCGGTGCCCCCACCCCATAGAGTTGTGGTCTACAGCATTCGCAATGCTACTTGTCCGGGGCAAGCCCGTCTGTAAAGCACCCAATGAGCATTGACAGGTAAAACATATAATTTCTCTCTGATTTTTTTTGTTGAGGGCCTCAAGAGATGTGATTTCAAGCTCCCCCCCCCCCCCCCCCCCCCCCCCGGTTCTTCTTACCTCGCTCCTGTGCAGAATCCTCTCTCACCCTCAGAGAAAAAATGTCAAGTGATCTAATTTCTTTTTAAGGTTATCAGCACCAATATTATATCTTTCTTTTTTCCATTTTGTTTCAGATTGTAAAGGTCTGTGGAACACTGATCTACATTTTTAAAAGGTTTTGTTCAAATCAGAGCTGCCAACAGAATTTCTGGGCCCTTATCCCAACCAATTGTAATTCATACATATTTATACTTCATTGAGACTGAAATGAGTGCATTGCCAAACTGAATGCATACCAAATGTGGGACCTAATGCTGCAAACTCTTACTCACACAAGTAGCCCTTACTCACATGTATTGGTCCAAACAGGCAAGGAAAGAAGGATTTCAACACTGGACCACTGCAAATAATATAAAGTTTGTAAGCAAATATATATCAAAGCACTGGCTAGCATTTTAATTGGGGAAAAGTCCTCATGCAGTAGAGAAAAAATATTTCTGGTATGAAATATATAAATATATTATTGAAGGAGTACCAGTATACTATACCTACAGATAAGGTTCCCTGTCTATTGTATGGACTTGTAACTGGTATATAAATAACTGCATTCGGAACTTGTGTTGCCCTGGTCAACACTAGGTGGTGGCTGTCAAGAGCATCAACTTGTGTGCCAGCAACAGGAATCTTGCATTCTTACAAGGAAAGAGCTGCCTGGGTCTTCAGTGCAGGAAGGTTCATTAGTGCACATGGGTCAGATCAGCTGTCACAGCTAATTTTCTAATTTATTGATTTATTTATTATTGTATATAGGCACTAGTTCTCGCCTTGGCCATAAAGTAAAAAAAGAATAAAATAAAATAAAGGAAGTGATACAGTACAGTGCCAGACCATAACAATAAAGATAATTACATGTGATACAAGGATATAAACAAACACACCACCCAGTCGCATTTACCTCCTCCCCTTTGCCAACCATTGGTAGCCCTTACTCGAACCCATAAGGACCTAGTGAGCTTCTCAGTTACTCTTTGACCTCGTTATTCTCCATTAACATTTTATCCCTCAACCTCATTTCTAAATACATAAAGGAAGTGACAGCTCTCATCGTGGACTCTTCTTTAGTAGCAAGCATGAGTTTTAGCTTACCCTCATCTGAAGCCTGGGTATTTCCTTCAAATAAAGGGCCTATCCAGACAGCTCTTATATCTTCATACGCAGGGCAATCCAGCATGACATGCTTCAGATCCTCAATCTCCCGATCCCCACAGAAACAAACCCGACTCTCCTGTGGAGTATTACTGTATCTCCCCACTACCATTGCGGATGGGAAAAACTGGAAGCGCAGAGATGTAAAAATCCGCCTGGAGGTTAAATCTCACAACTTATCCAAATAGCATTCAAAACCATGCTGTACTGTAGCCAAGGGCCTGCTTTCCATGTCGAAATTGCTGCCAGATCTTCTTGTCTGGCAATGTCTACCATCGTAGACCTAACTATATTCCGCTGACATAACTGATCCTTCCCTCCCAGAAAAGTAAGGGACAGACCCAGGCTCCCACTAACCCTGGTTACCTTCCTTATCTATGGGTAGCATAATAGGTATTCTAGTTCTTCCTTCAGGCCTAGTAGTGGGAGTGCATCCTTCCCCTGCAGGCAGACCCTAGACCAGTACCTGATTGTTGTTTGCTTAGCTAAGTGGGATATAGATGTCAGGCCCATTTCTGCTCTAAGTACCGCCGCCGGGGTCCCCCAGGGAACTCTTAACAGTCCATGCAGAAATTTCTTCTGCACAGCCTCCAGGGTTTGCAGAGACTGCGTCGTCATAATTTCAGAACCAAATTATAACAGTGCCTGCACCTTAGCTTTATAAATATCCAGTATAGTTAAAACATTAATCCCAGGGGTTCTTGTGGCTAACCTTAATATTCCATTTACTGTAGCCATGGCCTTTGTAGCTACAAGCTTCTGGTGCCTTTCCCAAGCACCATTACTTGAGAACGTTATCCCCAGGTACATATAGGAGTCTACCTGCAGGAGTGAGTTATCCCCTATAGTCCACTTATATTTGGGGATTCTCTTCCCCACTACCATTATCTGAGATTTTTGATAGTTAATATTTAGCCTTTTCCCCCTACAATAGGAGCCCAGCTTTTCCAGCTGTTTACACAGTCCCTTTCTAGTCTGTGACAGAATAACCACATCATCTGCGTACATAAGGGTAGTGCTTGTCCTATCCTGGATCTTGGGTAAATTGCAATCTTCCATAGCCACAGTTCGAGGTAAGTCACTGAGATAAATATTAAAGAGCAGGGGCGCGAGCATGAACCCCTGCCTCACCCCCTTCTGTATATGTATTGGTTTAGACAGTGTACCATCCATTTCCAAGCGAATCATGGCATAAGTCTCAGAATGGATACTGACAAGTAAACTCAGAATATCTTTATGGATGTCTAGCCATGGCAGATATTGCCACAACTTAGCCCTCAGGACTGAATCAAAGGCCTTCTGAAAGTCTATAAAGGCTAGGAATAATTTGCCAGATCTTATTATAGCATATTTCTCAATAATATGTGATAACGTGAAGCAACTGTCTGTTGTTGATCAATTCTTGCAGAAGCCAAATTGTTCTTGTGGAATAAGATTTCATTCCTCCACACATTGTTCTATTTGTTTTAACAATATTCTAGTATACACTTTCTTCTGATGGCTTCTGAATAAATTATTCTGATGGACTATACACTTTCCCCAAGACCGGCAAAAGGCTTATGGGATGGTAACAGCATGGTTCCTTAATGTCCCCTTTTTTAAATAGCAGGACAATAATAGATACCCCCCATTCCTGTGGGACCTTCCATAGCCTATTTATACCGGTAAAAAGGAGTGCCAATACTGGAGGCCACCACTCAGTACTGGCCTGCAAAGCCTCCTCCACTATGAAATCACAGCCCGGGGCCTTATTCAATTTTAGGGACCTAATCGCTTCCACCACTTCCTGTTCATCAACTGTCTCAACAAAATTCGATAGGGAGGAAGCTGTATCCTCGTCGTTCATACCATATTCCAGGGCTCTTTCACTCTCATCCTTGCCCACTGATTTTCTAATAGGGATGGGCGAACACGGTTCGGAAGTTCGGAGTTTGGCCCGAACTCGGCCTGTTCAGATGACCGAACTCGAACCCGAACCCGAACCCGAACATACCAAACAAACCAAACACTGAACGGTGAAATGGCCGAACAGTTGGGTCAGTTCGGATTGCGTTCGGATGAGTTTGGGTGGCAAAAAAAGGTTCACTGGAAGGTCAAACATGACAGGGAAGTGTCAGTCACTGAGGAGCAGACTTCCAGGCACCAGGTGTGGAGAGGCTTGCAAGAAACAAAACTAATTATCTGCCTCCCCCCTTCCACACACCTTCTGAGCTAGTCACTGTTCCTGAACAGCAGGCATTGAGTAGGATTTTTAGATTGCTTTAAGTTTCATTTCACTTTTGTAATGAAATGAAACTTAAACCATAAACTGAAACCTTGTATTATGCACTCATTGAATATATAATGTATGTATTTCACTACAGACTCCTCTTCTGTTTGTGATTTCCCCCCCATCCCATATATATGGGATGTCTATCTATCTATCTATCTATCTATCTATCTATATATATTTGGATATGGATATGGAATGGGGGATAGATAGATAGATAGATAGATAGATAGATAGATAGATAGATAGATAGATAGATAGATAGATAGATAGATAGATAGATAGTAGAGAGTTGTAGGAGTTAGCTTAGTGATAGCGTTAGTGATTTAGTTTTAGTGTTTGTAGGAGTAGGTCTGTGTACTTATTAGATAATCCATTTAGTTCATAGCATTTAGAATAGTTCATAGCAGTTAGATTTAGTGTAGCTAGATAGATATAATATTAGATAAAATAAATAAATTTTAAAAAACCATATAAAAACAAAAAACCAAATAAAAAGCAAAAGAAAACTATATAAAACCCAATAAAAAACCAAAAAACCATATAAAAAACAAAAAACACCCATAATAACACTTCCCGAATGGCTGAACGGCCGAACCAAACAGCCAAACGGCCTAACCGAATGGCCTGTTCAGACAACCGAACCGAACAGCTGAACCCAAACTCGGCGAACGAACCGAACGAACGAACCGAATGCATCAGAACCGAACGACCCAACCGAATGAACGAAACGAACGCAGCCGAACCCAATGGCCGAACCCAAACCACGATCTGTTTGCCTATCCCTATTTTCTAATTTAAGAACTGCCACAGAGGAGACTATGACTGAATTTGCCATCCCGTCAAACATGGAGGAGATGGACGGTCTGACCTAGAGGTGAAATGGTTATCTGTGCAGATAGTAATGTCCATCAGATTTGCAGTATCCAAACTGTGCATGGCACACCCTGGCACCCACAACATCCTGGCAAGGGGAACGGAGGCGAGCAGCCCCAGGAGGAACCAGAGGCCCCAGGTGAGGCAACACGACAAGGGGGGGAGGTCCGGGGAGCCCAGGCGGGGACACCGGACCCTGGGGGGGGCTGGCCGCAGGGGGTGGCTGCCCCCCCTGCTGCCACCAGAGGGGGGGCCCAGGGACCCCCACCTGCATCAGGGAAGGGGGGCATTTGGGGCAGCTAACCATCCCCTACCATGCACCCCAACAGGGCGACCCACTGTGGAGCAGCAAGGCAGACCCGTGCCCCCGGCCCAACGGATGCGGGAGCACTGGGCACAGGTATGGTGCCACAGGGAGGAGCAGGCAGAGGACATTGTCCACTCCACCACGGAGCAGGGTGAAAGGATGATTGAGGCCATTGACCACATGAAGGAGGCCACCAAAAGGGCCGTAAAGCAGGCGGAGGCCAGGGATCGGAGGCTGTAGGTGGAGGTGTGCCCTGAAAGGAGGCAAGAGCACCGGGACCACAGCAGGCAGGTGGAGGCATTCAGGCAACTGGAACAGGCCATAGACCGGATGGTCCAGGAGCACTCCACTAAGATGGACCGGTCCCATGACATAGGCACCTCACTGTTCCTACATGCGGATACTATGCTTGCCTATGTCATGGCAGCCACCCCGCCAGGAAACCTGCCTGCCCCAGTACCCATGCCGGACCCCACAGCACCCCCACCATCTCCACTACCGCCCCAGTCGCCCGCACACTCACTGGGGCCGCGCTTCCACCTACCAGTCCCTGTAGGCCTCAGGAGGGAGCTTATGGCCAGGGGGCCCCCTCCGTCCCCAGGACCAGCTGCCCTCCCACCACAGCCCAACCCGCAGGACACCGAGGCCTCCCAGGACACTTGGGGACATGGACAGCAGGGTGGAGGAAGGGAGTACCCAGAGCTCCACAGCAACCACAGGGTGACTGAGGGGGAGGCCCCAGAGATGTGGGGGATGGGGGTAAGGGGGAGAGTGGTCTAAGGGGGGGAGCATGGCACAGGGAGGTGGATGGTAGTGGTGGTGGTGGGGACACATGTACCTGTGGGCACAAATATTGCCTCCATCGGTCATTTCACGGGCCCGGGCCACTGGGCGGGTGGGTGGCTGTACAGGGCATGCCCAGGGTGCTGGCGGGGGCCCAGGGAGGTGGAGACGGGGGTCTGCACCTCATGCCTCGGCCTCCCGGTTGATCTGCCTCGCTAGGATGGCACGGATGTGCTTTGCATATCTGTACTCCGATGAGTTCTCAGCATTCACATAGAGAGGCACGGGGCCAGGAGGGTGCCGGGGCATGGGGTAGTCAAGGGCAGGCCCCTGGGTCTCGCACATATTGTGCAGGACACAGCAGACTCCGATCATGAGGGAGGAGGTCTCCACTGTGTAGTCAAGCCAGCCCACAAGGCTCCTCCAGCGCTGCTTGAGGGCCTCGAAGGCTCTCTCAACCACGTTTCTGCTTACACACAGGCGAGTATTGTAGAGCCTCTCCACTGTGTTCCTGGTGACTGGATATGCCTTCCTCAGTCAGTGGGTAAGTGGTTAGGCTGGGTCTTCCAGGATGCAGAGGGGCATAATCACCCCCTCGATCTGGGTCATCCCCATGTCCGCGAAGTCTCTGCAGTACATCCGGGCATAGAAGGGGGAGATGGTCATGATCCGGGCATCGTGACTGCGATCAGAGTGGCCCGTGAATATGTCTATGAACTGACCCCGGTGGTCCATGACTGCCTGCAGCTTCAGGGAGTGGTACCGGTGTTGGTTGACATATTCTGAGGCCTCTCTAGAGGATGGGTGCAGGATCTCTATGTGGATGCCCCCCGGTCACGCCCAACAAACTGGCCTCAGGGCCTCGGGCAGGCATGTGTGGGCAGCAGCTGCATTCCTGTTGTCATCACCTCCCACCTCTCTGTATCGGCTGCCTGCTGTCCTGGACATCCTGATTAGTGTGTAGGCTGCCCTGTATGTGTGCTCTGTTGTGGCAGCTGGGCTGGGTCCACACCCCATGCCTCATTCTGTATCAGTACAATGTTGCAGTCTGTGCCCTTATTGCTTGGCCTTGGAGCACCTTGACTTCCTCTCCCATTCCTCCAGGGATTGTGGGGAGCCCCTTTCATTGTGTTTAGTCTCAGGCACTTGCTGGACCATGGCTGGCTGTGCTTCCCCTGGGCTCGCTGGCCCCACCACCCCGGGCGTCCCACATTGCTGGACCTTCCGTGAGACCATGGCCCTGTGTGACCTGTGGCATTCTCCGGCTGTGCAATTGCTCCTGAAATGCCCAGACAGCCTCAGGTGCCTACGAGAGTATGAGCTCCGGGCTTCAGTACTATGGCCATGTGGGGAACACTCGCAATTGCTGGCTGCATGCGGAGGCGCTGGGCCTGTGTCCCTTTCCCAATGGGCGCATCCCGTGGATGAAGTGCTCGTATGTGGGTTGGTTGGCTTCGGAGACCATGTCCGCCAGTCTGTCTGGCTACACGGCCTACCTGTCAGATGGGGGCCCTGCCCTGGCTGTGTCCTTCTTTGGCTGTGTTCATGGGGTCCAAGGTTACCAGCAGTCCCGCAGGGCGATCTATCACCACCTGTTGGAGCTGGGTCACCTTCTGTGGCTCCCACCTGCAGACTATGGACTGTCGGAGCCCTCTGAAGCAGAGGTGGTGGCGCTGGCCGGAGCCCTCTGAAGCAGAGGTGTGTGATCCCGCTCCGATGTGCAGGTGGGACTCTCCACCCAGGATCCCTTCGTGGCGTACTACCTGGTCACCCACCACATGTCTGCACTGGGGTACCATTGGGGCATGCTTCAGTGGCCCCACTTCATGCACCTGGTGGGCCACCCGGCCCCGGGTCCCTTCGTGCCCCCCTGCAGCTGGCTGTGAACCCCTCCTGTGCCTTCCAGGCCCTGGATACTGGCCCTGGTGTGTGCTCCCGCCTCTGCTCTGGCGCCGTGAGTCAGTGCCCCTTCCCTCCCTCATGTTCCTGGATCGCTGCTGTGCTGACTGTGTCTTGGGGTTCCGCCGCCCCTGTCTGTGGCTCTGGGCCCCATGCGCCCAACCGTCTGCCTCTGCACCAGGTATTCTCCTCTGTGACTGCCTTCTCCTGTGGCTGTGTCCTGAACTGTGTACTGGCACCCGGCGGACTGGGTACCGCTGTCCTTCCTGCTTTGGCCTCGCTCCCTCATGTGCCCGGCCCTTGCCCCCTGAGTGCCTGTGTGACTGTGGGGATCCAGGGTCCCCGGTCCGGGAGCCCTCCCGGTGGGTGTGTGTGTTGCTGGACTGGCTGCCCTTCTCCTTGTCTCGGTCACGCCTCCATCCCATCCATCGCACCCTGGCCAGGGAGTGGGATCCCTGTCGGCCTCCTTGACCATTTCCAGTCCACTCCCCAGTCCGTGGGGCCTCCCCCTGTGACTGTGCTGTGCCCCTGGGGTTCTCCCCATTCCAGAACTGCCTGTGTTGCTGTGGGGGTGCCCGTGTGGGCTGTGCTTTTGTTGGGGCTCTGTTTGCTGTTCCCCTTGTCCTGCCCTGGGCCCTGGGCTGGCTCCCACCCTGCTCCCTGTCCCCAGCCCCCCCTTCCAACCCCCTGTACCCAATGTGCTGTGTGTGTTTTCTGTCCCGCTGTGTGTCCCCTTCCCTTCCTTTCCCATGTGGGTGTGCGTGCGTCCGGGCATGTGTTTGTGCTGTGTGTTCCGCTGTGAGCTCGTTTTCCCTGTGCCTGTTGTGTGTGCTGCCTCTGCGGCTCTTCTCTTTTTTCCCCCTCCCTTTCCATTTCCCTTGTGTGGGCGTTCCCTTTGGGTGCTTTTGGCTTTTTTTGCCCTCAGCCTGCCACGTCTGTGTCCCGCCCCTCCCCGGTGCCTTCAGGGTGTTTTGACCATGGCTAGGATCTGCCGGGATGATTTCTTCCATGGTCCCGATCCTGTCACATCTGTTCAGTGCATTCTTTGACCATGGGGGGTGGTGGTGATTGATCAGTTCACCACCGCTGGGAATCCACTGTGGTGACTCAGGACCACGTAACATCTGAAATCACCCTTGCTTGTTCATTTATTTTTATCTGTAATTTTATCTTGTTAGTTACTCATTGACAGTATTTCAGTATTGTGGTTGTCCGGTAATGAGCATTTTTAAGATTTCAGTATTTTGGTATTGTCCTTAACCAATACAGTATGAGAATACAAATCAGTTAACCAATTTAATATCCAGAATTGCAGTTACTACCCACAGTTAAGAAATTTGCTATCCATTTCAGCTCTAGTCTGGCCTTAGTCTGCAAGAAGGTTGATTGGGCTGGAAATGGTATGATAAAAAAAAAAGAAGCCAATGATGATTAAAAATATGTGTATCAGAGGGGAAGCATATTATGGAGAAATATATCTCAGTTTTCAGAAGAATATCAAATGTTTCCTTTCTTTTTCTTTCATTTGTCCATGCTCCTTCTTGCTACCTAGGGTACAAGAAGTAGTATGCTGTGTTGCTGTTCTGATGTTAATAGGGGTGTTCATGTTGTTTTTGTTATTACAATAATAATAATGAAAATTGTCATTTTCATTGTAGTTACTGCAAAAATGAAAATAAAAAATAATGATAATGAAAATAGAAATGAAAACAATATTTTGTTTTTTAAATAAAGGGGGAAAACTAAAAGATGTATTTCCAGCTATAACATTTTTGTTTCTGATTCAATTCTGATGAAACTTGGGGACATTATACCCCCAACAGAGAGCACTAAGTGCACCAATTTTTGAAATGATTAAAGGGAACCAATTTTAGAATCAATTGAATGCTGTGATTTTAAGAAAAGCTCCATACACATTCATGGCTACAACTTCCTTATCTTCTATCCACTTTGCATGAAACCTGTGAATAGTATGGCATTCCACAAGCTAAAAACTTCTACCAATTTTCAGAAAGTTTGGATAAAGGGTCATGATGGTATAAGACATTAACTTGGAAATACATTTCCAGCTGTAATATTGTTATATTCCATCATGTTTACAGGACATTTGGCAGGAATATATTGCATACCTTTCCTGTCATCTCTTTCAAACTACAGGACAATTTGATAAAGGACCCCAATTGTATAAGCAAATGACGTTGTGCCCTTGAAGACATATTCGTTTACCACTTACTGCATGATTGCTTCCAGCTTTACAGGACCAATCAGCAGTAACTTTGAAGTGGGCATAGGGGGTGACCCTCCAGTGTGCATAGAAGGGACCTTTTAAATTTATTTTTATTTATTTATTTAAAATTTATATCCCACCCCTCCTGCTCACAGGGCAGCCTGGGGTGGTGAACAACATTCAACATTTAAAAAAAAATAAAAAAATTTAAACAATTTAAAACAATTTAAATACAATACAATGTGGGGAAACCCCCCCACCCCTTGCCAAAAGCCTGACGGAACAACCAGGTCTTACATACACGCCGAAACAGCAGGAGAGTGGGAGCCAACCGAGCCTCCTCCGGGAGAGAATTCTACAGCACAGGAGCGGCCACCAAAAAAGATCTAACATCGGTGGCCACCCGCCTCACCTGGGGAACCTCCAAAAAGGCTCCCACGGACGATCTCAAGGGTCTCATGGGCACATGGGGAGTGAGGCGGTCCCACAGATAAGACATAACTGGGACTTTGGGGATAGCATCCCAGAAATCAGGAGACATAGTTTACATATTCAAGCTGGCCAGTTATCATCACAATCGCATCCTGAAACACTGTGACAGAAGACATAAGAAAATCTCAATTAACTCGTTCCTAAACAGATGCTTCTGACTTCCCAGTAACAAGTGGGGGAGAGAAGGTGGGATGGTCACAGCACAGAATGATGGTATTTGGTTGACATTTCTGCTGACCAATGACAACACAAACCGATCTTATACCACATTGACACGTAAGAGAATCCCTGGCATAGGCTCCTTCTCTGCATATTCTGTGAAGGCATATAAAATTGGGATCGTTTATCACATCTTTCTGATATTTGGCAGAGATGATCATGAAAGTGTGATATACATCCCTTCCAAGTTCCATATACATTGGTTTGACTAGAAAGATGTTACAGTCAGACATACATTTAAAGTTTATTGTTTATACCACAAGTACCCTTGATACAATCCTTCTGAAAGTTGGTAGAGATAGTAAATATAGGAAGGGGTATAATTTTACTAAGTTTCATCTACTTTAAATGTGAGGCAAAGAAGTTACAGCTAAGAAAGTATATGAAGATTTTTGCAAAATACTATAATTCAACTGCTTATAAAATTTGTGGAGGAATTTTTATAAGGGACTCTATAGAATTAAGTTACACATAGCCAGAGTAAGGTAACATAAAATGGAAGACATATGAATGCTGGGTAGAAAACCATTCATTGCTGAAGTGAGCTTTAGCCTGCTAGATAAATGTAAGCATTAGACTAGTTTGGGTTTTGTTTCTCACTTCAAGGTCTGGAAAACAGTTTCATGCATAATAACATTGGACAGAGGGACGCCACTCCGTTTTTCCTTTCAGAAGATAGGAGAAAACAGACTTGCAGATGTTCTAGTTAATTAGCTTTGTTTAGGCACCGTACTTTATAAACAGTCTAGCTTATATTGTTTTGAGAATATGTCGCTGAGTATGTAAACAATTGGTGTAACCTTTTACCTTTGTATGACGTTGCTTTGAGTGACATGCCTGTATCTCTTTGCTTGAATTGTAACCTATAAAATACCTATGTAATCTGCAATCCAGCAGACCAGTCTATATCCTTGCATGGATTCAGTTCTGCTCTCTCTCTCTGCGCTTTGAGATCAATAAAGAAACTCTGACAGTTTTCACCAACATCACTGTGTGAGTATAAAATATTCCTCGACAAATTGTATTCCTTTATCCAACCTTTTTGTAATTTGGTACACTTAATGCCTTCCATTGGAGGTACACTCCTTCTAAGGTTCAGTCAAATATAATGAAAAAACAAAAGTTACAGCCAAAAATGTGTTTTCCTTGAAACCAATGAAAAATGAAAACTAAAGCAATAACGGAAGTGACAAGTTGATATTTATGAAAAGTAAAATGACAGATTTAAATAACGAAAACAAAAAATGAAAACAAAAACGACATGGGCCCCTGGTGCACACCTCTAATATATACTGTGTTATACAGACTTGTAAGAAATTCTGACTCTCTTCCTTTGCTCTCAATAGGGTAAGTAACTAGTCAGTGACACACTTTTCTCCTGAGAAAGTGTTTAGAGTTAAAACACAGAGTCTGCACTGGGAATACAGTGCAATGCCTGTATAACCCTTCAATCAAAGGAGATTCATATGAATAAACTTTAATCTTTACCTGTATTATTTCTTTTAAAATTGTTACCCTTTGGTCTCCATTACATTTTATTGAAGTGAGTGATTGCTTCTATTCAGATTAGTTAAAGGACCCTGACATTTGGAATGGAGGATGAGTGAGTGTTCGCTATGATAGTCAAACAAATGGGTTCACTTCTCAGACTCTTAGGAGTGTGCCTCTTATTTTTCTCCTCTTACTGTTTTTCTTAATGTTACTCTTCCTGGAATATAGTAAGCCGGAAGCCCTGGATTTCCCAACTATCTGCCAAATATTGCCAGGTCTTTGACTAATCCCGTAACAACACTTTTTCTGTTTTTAAGGCAAGGACTATTGTGTCCTTGTCACATTACTGCCTTATGGCTAGTGTTGTTATCATAAATATTAGAAGGTTTACTTTTGTTTCTTTCTCTCTATTGTTGTGACCTCTAGAATTTCAGCTTCTGCTTGGGGATCTTCTGTATATGTCTGTATATATACAGACCTGCCAGATTTCAATGTGCAGTGGTGAGTCCAATTTCTTTTAAAGGAGTCTTTCAAAAAAGAGTCTGATGAACTCACACTTGCTTTCCTGCAGCAGCTATATTAAAAGCAAGTCTGAAGTAGGTTATTTCCCCAACATCTAGAGTCATGCAATAAGATGGACAAGGACAAGCTATTGATTTTGTACCCAGAGAGCACTGTTATAGATTCTTCTATAGTTGGGACAGGGCATACTTTGAAAACTCAGCTTCTATTTGTGCATATTTTGTGGACTCTTATGTGCACAAATTATTTCTATGTACAAAAGCCTGTCTCATTTTTTATCACCGATTTGAACCTCATGTGATACCCGTTAGGTGTCATTGCATTGGCACACCAAGAAGTATGCACAAAATTCTATTCATTTATTCATATGTCTATGCCACCCTTCCCCCAGAGGCTCAGGGTCACTTCCCAGAGGCTATGGGCAGTTTACATTGTGCTTTCATGGGATTAATGAACAAACCAAAAGGATCCCATTTGAAAACATGACCTAAAATACACATATAGGATTTCACTAACAGGTACAGCAAACTGGAAGGTATGTGCATGGTCATTATACAAAGCCAAAATATACTTAAGAGAACATGAAGGAGAAGAGGGTGGTTGAATTAAGGGAAGCATCAAAACACAAATTGTTAGGGATGTGCGAAAGCGGTTTGGATGTTCAGAGTTTGGACTGAACTCAGCCAGTATGGATGCCCAAACTGGATGCCCAAACCGAACGTGGAAACCCTCAAACAGTTCGCGTGCATTTGGCTGCATTTGGGTGGGAAAAACCTGGCTGGCAGGCCCGGGAGGGGAGGGGGCATCTGAGGAGCAAACTTCCTGGCCCCAGGGGTGAAGAGAGGCTTGGACTAGCAGCCAGCCTGAACAATCACCATCCCTATTTTCCTCAGACCACTGGCTTGACAGTCTGCGATTGGCCAGGGGCTAGACTGCACAGAGCCAATGGGGCTTGTGGTAAAGCAGGTGCAACAAGTAACAAAATTGTCCTCCCCCCTTCAAATGCGTTCTGAGCTAGCCATTGATCCAGTCAGCAGGCATTTTCAGAATTCTCCCTCTCCCAGCAGCTTATGTTCCTCCCAATCCATTTCCATCCTCCTCCTATTTCACCCATTTCCAAACATTTACCTCATAGTTTCATTTATTTAGATTAGATTAGATAGATTTCGTTTTATACCCTGCCTAAGCCTGCCTTCTGCTCATGCCAAAGTGCCTGTCTTCCCAGCCTGTTGGCAAAGCTCGAACCCTGCCTCAGCCTGCCTGCCCTACTGCCTCTCATGCCATGATGCCTGTCTGCCCGCCCAGGTTGCCAAGATCAAAACCTGCTTCAGCCTGCCTTCTGGTCTTGCCAAAGTGCCTGTCTGTCTGCCCTGTGGGCAAAGCTCAAACCCTGTCTCAGCCTGCCTTTTGATGCTGAAGCCCTGCCCCAGCCTGCCTGTCTGCGTCTCATGCCAAGGTGCCTGTCTGCCCACCCAGGTTTCCAAGATCAAAGTCTACCTCAGCCTACCTTCCAATGCTCATGCCATGCTGCCTGTCTGCCCACCCTGTGGGCAAAGCTCGAACCCTGCTTCAGTCTGCCTTCGTATTCTCATGCCACTCTGCCTGTCTGCCCGCCCAGGTTGCCAAGATCAAACCCTGCCTCAGCCTGCCTTCCGATGCTTGTGCCACACTGCCTGCTGCCTGCCCTGTGGGCAAAGATGAAGCCTTGCCCCAGCCTGCCTTCCTCTCATGCCAAGGTGCCTGTCTGCCTGCCTTGGCAACCCTGGGTGATGTGCCCCACTAGCCTGGTAATTCTGCTACTTCTGTCTGCTAATCCATGGGTGCTCTACCCTGGAAAATCCAAATGTACCCACACAATCCTGCTTCTGCTGTCTGCTGCTGTATGGGAGCTCTTCCCTGGCAAATGCCACCATTCTGGCTCCATAGCTGCTGCGCACACCGCATAGGCAAATCCTGCTGCTGTCATCTCCTGTGTTCCATGGGTTCTGTGCCCTGGCAATCCAATGTCAGCTGCTGCTGCTGCTGCTGCTGCTGCTGCTGCTGCTGCTGATGATGATGATGATGATGATGATGATGCCACTGCTGCTGTGGCATGAGTTCTGTTACCGGGCAATCCAATGTCTGCTGCTGTTGCTTCCTCTAATGTTCCATGGGTTCTGCTACCAGGCATTCCAATGTCTGCTGCTGCTGCCAATACCGCCTCTGCTGTGCCATGGGTACTGTTACCGGGCAATCCAATGTCTGCTTCAGCTGTCACCGCTGCCTCTGCTGTGCCACAGGTTCTGCTACCGGGCAATCCAATGTCTGCTGCTGCTACTCCTGTTGATACTGCTGTGCCATGGGTTCTGCTACTGGGTAATCCAATGTCTGCTGCTGCTGCTGCTGCTCCCTCTACTGTGCCATGGGTACTGTGCCTGGGCAATCCAATGTCTGCTGCTGCTGCTGCTGCTGCTGCTGCTGCTGCTGCTGCTGCTGCTGTTGCCTCTACTGTACATGAGTTCTGCTACTGGGCAATCCAATGTCTTCTGCTGCTGCCAAAGCTGCCTCTGCTGTGCCATGGGTTCTGCTACCTGGCAATCCAATGTCTGCTGCTGCTGCTGCTGCCAATGCCGCTTCTGCTGTGCCATGGGTTCTGCTACCGGGCAATCCAATGTCTGCTGCTGCTACCTCTGCTGCCTTTGCTGTGCCATAGGTACTGGGCCCTGGCAATCCAATGTCTGCTACTGAGTGGCCATGTGTAGGGATGTGCAAACGCGGTTTGGAAATTCAGAGTTTGGACCGTACTCAGTCCATTTGCACAACTGAATCCGAACCTGAACCCAAACGGACCAAACCGAATCAGATACCAAACTCTGAAATGACTGAACAGTTTGGTCGGTTCGGATCACGTTTGGATGAGTTCGGGTGGCAAAAATGTGACTGGAAGGCAAAAAGTGACAGGGACGGGGAGTCAGTTGAGGAGCAGACTTCCAGGCACCAGGGGTGGAGAGGCTTGGAGTAGCAGCCAGCCTCCCCAATCACCATCCCTTTTCTCCTCAGACCACTGGCTTCGCAGTCTGCGATTGGCTATGAGCTAGGCTCCAGAAGCGTTCCCCCAGCTGACTGCAGGGGCCTATCCAGAACCGGGGAGTGAGGCGGTCCCACAGGTAACCAGGGCCCAGACCATGTAGGGCTTTATAGGTTAAGACCAACACTTTGAATCAGGCCTGGAAGACTATTGGCAGCCAGTGCAGAGACCAGAGCACTGGTGAATTATGCTCCTGGCGGCCCAGGTCCACCAGGAGCCAGGCTGCCGTATTCTGTACCAGCTGCAGCTTCCGAGCCATCACCAAAGGTAGTCCCATATAGAGCCCATTGCAGTAGTCTAATCGAGAGGTAATAAAAGCATGGATGATCGTGGCCAGGTCCGGAACCAAAACCAGAAGATGAAGCCACCACACCAGATGTAACTGGTGGAAGGCATTCCTCACCACAGTCTCCAGCTGGGCATCCAGGTGGAGCTGTGCATTGAGGAGCACCCCCAAATTCTACACCTGGGATGTCAGTAGAGGGCAGACCCCATCAATCAATGGAGCTGTCACCGCCATCGACCTACCCACTAGCATCACCTTCATCTTGTCAGGATTAATTCGCAGTTGGTTAGCCCTCATCCAATCCCACACAGCCATCAGACAGTGCGGAAGCATCTCGAAAGTCGGGCCTGGGTCAACAGAAAATGAGAGATACAGTTGGGTGTCATCCACATATTGATGACACCGCACCCCGAACTCTCTGATCACTTCACCGAGCGACTGCATATACACATTGAACAGGAGAGGAGACCAGACGTGGCTCCCCCCCAGGGCCTTTGGGGCACTGCCCCCCTAGCGCCCTGGGGGACCCCCACCACGCTGTGTAAAAACCCCACAAAAAACACCGCCACTTCTGACAGCCGCAGCAGCCTCTGACCTGCTTCAGAGGCTGCTGCGGCTGTCAGACTCTCTATCTCCCTTCTGGGACCCACTCTCAGAGCCGCTTTGAGAGTGGGTCCCGGAAGGGACAAAAAGGCTGAGCTGCTCAGCCACCCAAACCGCGTTTTCTTTTGAAATGTAGCTGTCAGTCTGGCGATCTTTAGGTGTATGTTCACAATGCTGGGAATGGGATGCTTATAAAATCCCGAGATGTAACTGTCAGTCTTGCGGTCTTTAGGTGTGTGTTCCAATGTTGGGAATGGGATGCTTTTAAAATTCCAAGATGTAGCTGTGAGTCTGGCGATCTTTAGGTGTGTGTTCACAATGCTGGGAATGGGATGCTTTTAAAATCCCGAGATGTAACTGTCAGTCTGGCGATTCATGGGCCTTGAAATTCCCCCCCAAAACACACGTACACAGCAGAGGGAAGGAATACTGCTTCAGAAGGGACTTCTGAAGCAGGGATTGGGGTCCCTCCAACATACATGCAGCAAGTCCCTTCTTTCTGAAGTAGCATTCTTAACCTCTGCTGCGTGTCTTTGCTAAAACTGCTTGTATGTGAGGTTTAAGATTATCTGGCTGCTTTTAACCTGGCAGAGGAGGTGATTTATAACCTGCCTAACCTAACTGAAATTGCATGATTAAGTAATGTAATGTCCATCCAGCCCTTGGAACTCCTTGCTGCTGGTTTATGCCGCCCACCGTTGCCCTAGCTCCACCCACTGTTTCCTGACACTTCCCCATTCAAATCAATTTTAAAAAAACGGTACCGGTAAACCGGTTTTACCGATAATACCAATTTTTTGGAAACCGGTAACCTGTAAAACCGATACCCAGGTTTTTTCAGTTTGGTCCCACCCCTAGTATTGGGATACTGAGGCAGAGATTTCTGTGGAGGAGGATTCAGTAGTATCTAGTGCTGATGAGGTGGTGACTGTCCCTCCACAAGGTGTGTCACCACTGCAAGTGCCACCATGTCTGACTCCTGCCCCTCCCAGCAGTGCTTCACTTGGTGCGGGCCAGAAGGCAGCGGGGGGCAGAAAATCATGGGTCTGGGACCATTTTAAGGTGGTGTGGGTGGATGATCCCTGGGAGGTGCGGTGCACTTTGTGCAGCAAAGTGGTGAAGCATGGGCAGGTGCTCACCAACCTAGGGACATCCAACATGTCCAGGCACCTTAAAACATGCCATAGTGCTGCTCTGCCAGCCCGCCCACTTGCCCAGGTGGTCTAGATCAAAGCCTGCCTCAGTCTGCCTGCCTTCTACTCATGCCACACTGCCTGCCTGTCCGCCTGCCCAGGTGGTCTAGATCAAAGCCTGCCTCAGTCTGCCTGCCTTCTGCTCATGCCACGCTGCCTGCCTGCCCATCT
>QEPC01001473.1:86396-101923 GCA_003113815.1 Sphenodon punctatus | reverse complement strand
GAGAGAGAGAGAGAGAGAGAGAGAGAGAGAGAGAGAGAAAGTCTCCCCACTGCTAGAAGGAGAGATAGACACGATCCCACCCATGCTGTCACCTGCACAATATGGCCAAAGAGAGAGAGAGGGAGAGATGGAGAGTCTCCCCACTAGAACGAGAAAGCTGGGGTGGAGGGGAGGCCATCTCAAGCTGCCACCTGCCAGAAACAGGAAGAACTCCCATCTGTACCCATGCACCCGATGCCCACATCGAGCAGCAAGCCTACCAGAATGAAATGGAATATAACACAATGTATTATATGTGCCTGCCTGCTTTCATGCGTTCCTGTACCTGCTGCTACCACCTACACCTATCGCACGATTGAATAAAGTGTGCCCAACCATGCACTAATTCTAGGGACATCATTCAACTCCCATAGGCTTTAAGCTGTCATTCCATTGTACCTGAAGCAGCCAGTCATGCCTGCCTGTCCTAGGAACCATCAGTGAGATTCTGGGACAATCATTCCAGTCACAGGGGGCTGTCATTTCATTCTGGGTGCTGCCACTGCTCATGCCTGTGCCTGACTGACCAGCGGCCAATGCTCGTGCCTGCCTGCAAGCCTGCTCCCCCCCCAGCCTACTCCTCCACACCCACCCGTGGAAGCCTGCTACCAAAAGAGCCTGTCTCTCTTTCTTTCTGGCACACCACACAGACACAAGCCCTACCCCTCCTGGGGGGCTGTCTGCAATTTGAGACCCTGCTGCTGCCTGGCACATCTTTGGGTTGGGATAATACCTTAACTACACTACATGTGGTGCCAGGTGCTGCTGGTAGGAATCGACAAGTTGTATGAGATTCTGTCACCTGCCAGCCTGAATTTCAGCACAGAGGTATAAAAGAAAGATTGGACAGGTCAAACAAAGCTTGTAACAATAACAAATATAACATTTATTAACAAAACAACAACAACAACAGCAACATTATAAAACAAAAACCAAACATTTATATATACCTCCAGATGGTGCTCGAAAGCGTGGAGCTCCACGGGCAGTTGGTCACAAAATGGAAGCAGGCCGTGTCAGGGGCCGTTCAATATGCAAAGGACAAAGGCTACCAAATGTCACAGGACGTACCCGCCCCCAGGGCCCATGAACCTATTTTGCCTTTCCCCCATGTTCCGGGGGACAGGCCCACATAGAGATCTGTTAAGTTTCCTTTTATATATATAAACCCACATCTTTGGGTTGGGTTGGGTTATATATATATATATATATATATATATATATATATATATATATATATATATATATATATATATATATATATATATATCAGGTTGCCCCCCAGCTGTAGAATTAACACAGCAGCCTTCTTCATTTATTTTTTTTAAATCAAGCAGTCAAACAAAAGCACACAGTCACCCACCACACACCAACACTCACCAACCAGCCAACACAAACACACAGCCAAACCAAACACAAACAACCAAAACACACAAACTGAACAGTCAGCAAGCCAAACACACACTCTCTCGCCACACAGTTCTACACACACTCAAATTTCCAGTTTCCGATGCGATCATGGGATCTCGCGATACCTTTTCCAAACGCCCGAACCAAACCAAACATGATCAAACAGAATGGCCAAACCCGAACTCCGCAAATGACCCAAATGCCTGAACCAAACGCATGAATCGACCCGAGCCAAACCAAACGGCTGAACCCGAACTGCGATCTGTTCTCACATCCCTACTACTAGCACCCCAAGGAGGGTAGAATTTGCATGTGCCAGCAAGGATCTCTCCATTGCCATCCCTCCCCAGCACACAAAGAACGGCAGGATTAATTGCACATGCCAGCCAGGGTCTTTCCAGTTGTCATCCCCCCAGCACCCAAATAAGGGCTGGATTTTCATGTGCCAGCAAGCCAGGTTCACCATCTCTGGTTGCCATCCCAAGCACCCCAAGGAGGGAGGACTAGAGGTATCATCATAAATGCTTGATATACTTAGGTGTTGTTTATGTGTTCCTGTTTCAGAGAGGGTGAGGATTCGGAATCATCAAATGCCGGTGTCAGGAGCAGGTGCAGGACACCAAGATGGAGGTTACCCTTGCCAGCCCCAGACACTGGGGGGATATGGTCCGATGTCTGGCAGTGGTACATATGGCATGAGGATGGCTCTGCAGAATGCTAGGTAAGGCATGGGGGTTGGCACCTCCACATGTAGCATAGGAAAGGTATTATCCCCCAAAGATATGCCAGCAGCAGGGTCTTAACTTGCAGACAGCCCCCCAGGAGGGGTAGGGCTTGTGTCTGTGTGTGGGTGTGCCAGAGAGAAAGAGAGACAGACTCCTTGGCAGTGGGCAGCAGGCTGCGGGTGCTGGTGGTCAGAGTGGCTTTTTTTTCAGCTGCTTCAATGGGCATCCACAGGTGGGTGATGAGGAGTAGACTGGTGGTGAGGGGGGCCAGGCTGGTGTGCGGGCCAGGCACCAGGCTTCTGGATGAATTGGAATGAAATGACAGTCCCCAGTGACTGGAATGATGGTTCCAGAATCTCATTGATGGATCCTGGTATGGGCGGGCATGACTGATTCAGGTACAGTGGAATGACAGCCTATGGGAGCTGAATGATGTCCCTAGAAGTAGTGCATGGTTGGGCATACTTCATTCAATCATGCGATAGGTAGGTAATAGAAATGCACACAGGCAGGCACATAATACGTTCCATGTTTTGTTATATTCCATCTCATTTTGGTAGGTTTTCTACTGCTGCATGTGGGCATCGGGCACAGATGGGAGTTCTTCATGGTTCTGGCAGGTGGTATCTTGAGCTGGCCTCCCCTCCACCCCATCTCTTTCATTCTAGCAGGGAGCCTCTCTCTCTCTCCCTCTCTGTCTGTCTCTCTGTGGCCATATAGTGCCAGTGACAGCATGGGTGGGATCGTGTCTGTCTTTCCTTCTAGCAGTGGGGAGACTTTCTCTCTCTCTCTCTCTCTCTCTCGGAAGCAACCTGAGTGGGCAGACAGGCACCTTGGCATGAGAGGCAGGAAGGCGGGCTGAGGCAGGCTTTGAGTTTGAAAGCAACCTGGGGTAAAGAATCCTTGTCAAAGACAGCATATAGGCATGGGGGCCATTGGAACTAGATGCAGCAGACATTGGTTGCCAGGGTACAGAACCCTTGGCACAGACAGCATATCGGCCAGGGGGGCATTGCCACTAGCAGCAGCAGACAGTGGGTTTCTGGGGTACAGAACCCACAGCAGAGACAGCATATAGGCCTGGGGTCCATTGGCATCAGCAGACAGTGGGTTGCCAGGGTACAAACCCTTGGCACTTACAGCATATAGGCCTGGGGGCCATTGGCACTAGCAGCAGCAGTCATTAGTTGCCGCAGCAGGCAGGCAGGTGGCGTGGCATGAGCAGCAGTCAGGCAGACTGAGGCAGGGTTCAAGCTTTGCAACCTGGGTGGATGGGAAGGCAGGCAGCATGGCATGAGAGGCAATAGGGCAGGCGGGCTTGGGTAGGCTTTGAGCTAGGCAACCTGGGTGGGCAGACAGGCACCTAGCCATGGGAGGTGGACTGAGGCATGCTTTGTGCTTGGTGGCAAGCTGGGTGGGCAGACACACAGTGTGGCATGAGAGGCAGTAGAGCAGTCAGGCTGGGACATTGGCAGCAAGGCACTCAGATAGGCTAGCAAAGACTGTGCAGCATGAGAGAGCGAGAGCCAGTCAGTGTCACATTGGCGGGCCAAGATCTTGTAGGCATAGGCCAGCTGGCAGGCTTACAGTTTCCCAATGCCACCCTCTGTCATGAGGTCAGTCCGATAAGGCAGCCAAGGAAGTCTAGTATTGGAGGGGGGCGGTTAGGGCTGAAGTGGTAACTCCTTTTTCCATTCTGCTATTTAATTCCTCCATTGCAGAATTGCCCATGACGTTCCGCAGCTTTCCCGCAGGCATTCTGCTAATTCTGCTGGCATTCTGCTAATTTGGAAACTGTCAGAATAATCGTGTAAATTGTCGGAACAATCGCGTAAACTATCGGGACATGCATTTTTCACTACTTTGCAGTGCTGGTGGAAATTGAGGAAGATAGAAACTGTCGGAAAAAACATTATTCCACTATTTTTGCAGTCTTTGGAAGTAGCGGAATGAAAGTAGTGAAATGGCAGAATTAGCAGAATGAAATTAGAGGAATGAATTACTCTATCACATCATGTTGCTCATTGTGGAAGAGCTTTTTCCATCAGAAAAGGTTACCGCAGCGGCATGCCGCTTCAGCCGTGGCGGAGGCAGGGCTGGTGCCAGATATTTTTTATTTTATTTATTTATTTATTTAAAACTTGTTTCACGTCCCTCCTGTCCAAAGGCAGCTAAGGGCGGTGAACAACACATAAAAAATTGAAAAATAAAAAAACTAATTTTAAAACAAATCATAAAACTCACCCTCCCTCCCAAACCCTTCCCCCCTCCTCCCCCTCACTCAAAGCCTGGCGGAACAGCCAGGTGTTACACAAACGTTGAAATGACAGGAGGGTGGGGGCCAACGGATCCTCCTCCAGGAGCAAATTCCACAGAAAGGGTGCATGGTACACCAGCAGCACCCCTAATCTGTCCCCAGTCAAATCCAACACAAGATGGAGGCACTCAACACCTGGTGGAGCCTGCACCAGATACCTCCTAAAGGACAGTGCATCCTTGATAACAATAGTTATAACCACGCCCCCCCGTCCCTCCAGCCAAAGCTGATGCTGCACAGACAACCCAGCCGGAACATACTGATGACACTTTACCCCAGACCTCCAAATGATCTCATCAAATGGCCTCATATACATGTGCCAGAATCAACAACAGTCTGCTTCAAATATATATATATGGGGTAAAGTGTCATCAGTATGTTGCTGAAACCCAGTTCTACCTCTCTTTTTCATCCGATCCAGGCCCTGCAGTCTTGGTGCTCATCCGTTGCCTGGTTGCTGTCAGGAATTGGATGAGGATGAGCTGATTGAACCTAAATTCAGACAAGACTGAGGTGATGAAGGTTGGATGGCTTTGTGGCCTGGTGGGGATTGGGGATCCTGTTTATTCATGGAGTACAGCCCACTCTGGTCAATCAGGTTCCAACAATGGGAGGACTCTTAGGGGCTGGGAGTGCTATGTTCTTGCCCTGGTGGTGAGTGTGGGAGCCCCGCCCTGCCAAATCACAGACCATCACACCCCTCCCTTGTTATATATATATATATATTTGAAGCAGACTGTTGTTGATTCTGGCACATGTATATGAGGCCATTTGGTGAGATCATTTGGAGGTCTGGGGTAAAGTGTCATCAGTATGTTGCTGAAACCCAGTTCTACCTCTCTTTTTCATCCAATCCAGGCCCTGCAGTCTTGGTGCTCATCCGTTGCCTGGTTGCTGTCAGGAATTAGATGAGGATGAGCTGATTGAACCTAAATTCAGACAAGACTGAGGTGATGAAGGTTGGATGGCTTTGTGGCCTGGTGGGGATTGGGGATCCTGTGGGGATTGGGGGGGTGGATCCTGGTGGGAATTGGGGATCCTGTTTATTCATGGAGTACAGCCCACTCTGGTCAATCAGGTTCCAACAATATATATATATATATATATAATGTTCCTATACAGTTTCAGAAGTATATTAGGAGAATGAGTACATACAGTATACAATCAACTAGTAAAAGTAATGGTGCTGCAAAAGTACATAAGCCCAACGTTTTGCCAATACAATTGGCTTCTTCAGGGGTGTTCAAAAGCTTCTTTCTCTCTGTTGTAAACAATAGCAGATAGAATCAACAAAACACAGGCGCAATGTAACATACAGACAGTAATAAATAAGCAATACTTTATTTTCCCAGAGACAATTTCAAATAGGTTTCAATAAACAAATTGTTTTAGCATAATAATACTATTTAATATATGCAAAAATATCAGCAGTTTTGTAGTTTCTATATAAAGGACAGTATTCTTACCCCTAAGGGCTATTTGCCAATATATAAGGACAGATTAATCAACCTTTCTTTTCACCAGTTCAGTGTAGTTAAAGTCTACCTGCTTAGAAATATTACAATACAAACAATACAAACAAACCTTACTAGGCAGCCTCAGTAATATAGTACAGACCAGTCGCCTTGCAAAAGTAACTCTTTAGTTTCCACAAAAAAACAGAGTTCTTACCCTAGGGGGCTGTTCACCAGTGTGTGATTGCAGACTCGCCAATCTCCCTTTGCAACCAGTTCGGTGTAACTTAAGTCTTTGTAGAGTACTTAAGAGTTTTGTGGTAAAGACTAACCTTACTGGACGCTATAGGTCTTTCCCTTTTCTTAATAATTTCTTTTTCTTCTTTTCTTTTTTCAAGGCCTCCAGGTGCCGTATTTTCTAATTTTTAAACCTTAATAGAGAGCACATAACTAAGAAACTCATAATACTTTTAAGTCCTACTTAAAGCTCTGTAAAATCATAACTCAATCCCTTACCTGTCTCAGTTGAGGAGATCATAATTGTTGTCAACCAACTGTCTGGTATTCTAGCGTTATAAAAGAATTATTCTCTTGCAGATAATATATTGTAATATATTGTATTGTATTGGCAAAATATTGGCAAAATACAGCCTGGAGCTGTTTCAATAACCTTTCCTAAAAAGGGAAGGTTAGAGACAGGCCAATAGCTGTCTGGAGAGTCAGTGTCCAAAGATGGCTTCTTAAGCAGGGGTCAGACAAGCGCAGTTTTAAGGGTGTCTGACACCCTCCTTTCCCATAGGGAGGCACTGAGAACCAAATCCAGCAGTTACCCCAGTGTCTCCTGGTTGGCTTTCATCAGCCAGGATAGACAAGAATCTAATTCACAACTGCTTGCCCTTATCACCCCAAGCACTTCCCACACATCGTTGGGTGATGCATTGGATCATGGCATGACTGGAGTAAATTAGCATGAAATTGCTGAAGAATCTGGAATAATAGGCTCTGGAAATGAATATGTCAAAGTCGGTTAAAGCAAACGTCCTTCTTTTTCTGGCCCCACATCCGTAAATCTCTCCTGGGCCCTCTATTCCAAGCATACACATCCACAGTCTCCTTTCTGCCAGGCCCAGTGAACTGGTCATCTATCCTCCCCCAGAGACAGCCTCTTTGTTCTTTCCCTTCCCCTCTCCCTGTTCTCAGTTCCTGTGGAGATAGTGTGTAGCAGCACCTTGCAGCTGGGAGCAGGGACTGTAGTGAGGTAAGAGGAAACTTTATGGAGAAGCTTGGTGCAGCATCCTTTCTTCTGCCACAGCAGCAAACTCAATATGCATGGAACCTTCAGCAAAATTTGCCAGATTCTAACCTGTTTCTACCAAGGACATGCAACTGTGATTTTTCTTTTTTTTTAACTTGGCAAATTTGGGGGATGGAATTTCACAGGAATGAGAAACGTCACACCCCTAATGCAAAGGCAGCCATGCCAAGCACTATTTAAACATCAAGGCTCAAAAAGCTTGTCAACAAAATGAGAAAAATCTCTCTGTTTAAAATAGCCAAAAACAAAATATTTTTTTCCCTTATCCCATTAATTTAAAATGTCTGGTGCCTCTTTGCAGTCATTTTAAAATAAAATCAGCCAAACTTCAGGAATGGAACATTTCAGTCCAAATGGTTCAGGTTTAGCAAACTTTAAAGGTTCCTGGCAAGGTTCTCCTACTTTCTACCAAATAGCTAAACAGCTGAGAGCAGGAGCACCATGTCTGGGAAGAGGGAGAAACTATCAGGCCTCGTGGGAAGGGAGAAAACTGGGGTTGGGAGGTAGGAAGTGTGAATGGTCCAGGTGGGGATGAGTGGCCAGGCAGAAAGTTAGGATGGGACTGAGCAGTGTGGGGGAAGTGTGTGTTCAGTCATTAGGGTATCACACCATCTTTTGGGGTTTAAAAAAAATGGCACAAGCTTTAAAATCCTGGAAGCTCTTGTTATAGGGTGTTATTAAAAAAACCCACCACCCTGTTGTATGACATGCATGGTTTGATATGATGAAACAGAAACTAACAAACCACTTATAATTTAATAAAAAGTATCCGCTCTAATTTTAAAAGGTGTAATTGTTTTATACAGAACTTTGATTAGAGGAGATGTTGGCTTGAAGCATTTTTATATGAAAATATAATTGTTGGTACTGCTTGCTGCAGATAACGTGTTGTACAGTTTATAATGGCATTAGTACATGAAATTTTGAAAAGTAAACATAGACACAAATAAATGTTTCATGATGATATGACATTGGCAAAACCTTGTTCTGTAGAATGCCTGCAGTGAGGTACACACAGCAAAAGACAGCATGATGAAAGGAGACCTGCAGTATAATAGCATTTGATTCACTATTAGAAATCTTGCGTACTATGCAGAACAAATCTGAAATCAAGCCTCTGGTCTTTTAGATGCTGGTAGAAGACAACCAGGAGAACCTGGGGGCATTGCTGGCCAGGGTTGTCAATGCCTCTCTTTGGGAGGGCAGGTTGCCTGCAGGCCTTAAAACTGAAGTCATCGGTCCCCTGATCAAGAACCGTCTCTTGATGTTGACTCCCCTGCCAGCTATCGACCTTTCTCTAACCTCCCCTTTTTAGGGAAGGTTATTGAATGGGTGGTTGCCTCACAGCTCCAGGCGCATCTTGATACTACTAGATTCCTGGACCCATATCAGTCATTTATTCATTCTAGGCATGACACCAGACTGCACTTGTGGCCTTGGTTGACAATCTCTGCTTCGAAATTGACAGGGGAAATGTTACCCTGTTGATTTTGTTAGATCTGTCGGCAGCCTTTGATACCATTCACGATGGGGGGTGAGGGTTGACACGGCTTTGGGACCTGGCTAGGGTGAGTGGTATCACTCTTAAGTGGTTCCGCTCATTCCTGGCTGGGAGAACCCAGCGGGTGGTGATGGGCAGAGGGTTGTCATCCCCTCGGATTGTCCTGTGTGGTATCCCTCAGGGTTCATCTTGTCTCCTCTCATGTTCAATGTATATCTGAGGCCTCTGGGCAGGATCGTTCAGAGATTTGGAGTGAGGTGCAACCAATTGTATTTGTAGTTTTTGGCACTCCACCAGTTGATTTTTTATAGTGTTGTTTTATTTATATTATGTATTATATTTATCTTATTGTATTTTATATTTGTAGGTATATATTGTTAGCTGCCCTGAACTGCTATTAGCAGGAGGGGTGGGGTATAAAGGTGTTAAATAAAATAACTAAATAAATAAATAAATATGCCGATGACACTCAGCTCTATCTCTCCTTTTCATCTGACCCAGGTCCTGCAGTCTTGTTCCTTACCCAGTGCCTGCCTGCCTGCCATTGGGAACTGGATGCGGGGGAGCTGTTTGAAGCTGAATCCAGACCAGACCAAGGTGATGATGATTGGCTGGTCATGAGACCTGGGAGATGGAAGGACACCTGTTATTGATGGAATCCAACCTCCTTTGGTCACTCAGGTACACAGCTTTGGGTGCTCTTGGATCCACTGCTGCACCTGGATTGTTAGATTGCAGCATGGCCAGGAGTGCCTTTCACCAACTTCATCTGGTGAGAAGGTTGTGACCGTTTCTATCAGATCTGGATTTGGCCACTGTCATCCATGCCTTTGTAACCTCAAGGCTAGACTACTGCAATGCACTCTGTGTGGGGCTGCCACTGAAGACTGTTCAGAAGCTGCAGTTGGTGCACAATGCAGGAGCCTGTCTTCTTTGGGGACTGGGTCACTGGAAGCACATTACACCGGTGCTCCAGAGTTGGAACGGACTGCCGATAGCTTTCTAGGCACAATTCAAGGTGCTGGTTTTAACCTATAAAGCCCTCAATGGCTTGGACCCCATGTATCTGAAAGACCATATCCTCCCTTATGTCCCTTTGATTATCCTGAGGTCATCTGGGGACACCCTCTTGCAGGTGTCATCTCCCCATGATTTTTTTGCAACTAGGCCATGCAGGGAGGTGTTCTCCATAGATTCCCCATGTTTATGGAACTCCCTCCCCTTGGAGGTCCTCCTAAGCTTGAGCCTGCTCATCTTCCAGAAACATTGTAAGGCCTTTTTATTTGACCAGGCATTTGGCAAGCTGGGATAGGATGGGATGGGATTAGGTGGGAGGTGTAGGGGTGGTTTGGTTGGGATATCAGTTTTTAAAATTGATTTTAATTACTTTTTAATTTTTCATTTTATGATTGTAAGTTGCCCTGTGTCTCTGCAGGAAGGGCATCATCGAAATATGAATAAATAAATAACAATAAATAGTAGGAATGCTAGCACTGTGAGTCCTGTACCTGCATTACAAATATCCATCTGCTAAAGCAAACATAGCTAATTGTTGATTACATTCCTTATCAGTTTCCCCTTTGTATCACATTTGAAAAGCAAACTCTCTTTTTAATGGTAATTTATAATGCATTATGTAATTTACTGCTACAGTGAACATGCAGAAAGCATTTATTTAATTTTAAACTTTAGAACTGCTGGGTTTTAGTTCAATTAGTGTAGTAGCTTCTCTGCCAAAAAAAATCTCATTTTGTTGAAGCAATCCTCCCTCCTCCCCCCGTAGCAAGGATTTTGTTTGGGTTTTTATTTTTTATTTTTAGATTTTTTGCTTAACTATAGGTCATTTCTTTTGTAGACTAAAATCTATTAATCATCATACTTTCTGTAGTCATTTATGAAACAACAGTTTTTGTGGTTTCTCATAAATATCTCATCTTCTTCTGCACAGCTATAAATAATAAAATAAATAATTTTCATTTGAATAAAGAAGACAGAACAGTTTAGTGACACTGATTAGTAGTTTTTCTCACTTGCATTCTTGGTTGATAAACATTATGATGCATTGATTTGTTCAAATACACAATAATTGCTTACATTGGTTAGCTCCTAATTTCTGTAAGTTCTGCACCTACAAGGAGATTTTCAGAAGTGTGTATGATAGCGATTCTTAGACCTTTTAATGGGACTACTCAAAGGTAAGGCATTTAAGAATGATTTACAGTGTGTAGAGGCATAAGTCCCATTGACTGCCAGCTGACTTGTATGTTCTTAATTTCCTTACATGCTTTGGAAAATTTATTTCATTAATTCAGTAGTCCACACTGAACATGCAAAGTAGTGATTATAGTTCAAGGCTTTCTCATTTTTACCACAAATTCTGCCTTGATTTTTTGGATTACTGTACATTGAGCTACCTCTTGTACATAGTCATACACATACTGATAGCTAGTCTCTCTCTCCCTCCCCCCTGTAGTATCCTTCCCCACCTCTCAGCTGAGAGGCATGCTAGAAATCTCTCTCCTCTGCAGCTGAGAGACATGCTAGAGAATGATCTCTCTCCCTGCCTCTCAGTGAGAGGCACCCACGGGGGAGGGAGACTGGCGGGGGGGGGAGGGATAGCCATCCCGGCTCAGTGGAGGGAGATTGCTACTGCTTCTGCCTTTCTTCTGGCCAGGTGGGTGGGACTCTATGGTGCTGGTGGACCTGGATGTGGGTGATCACATCCCACATGGCGGCCATGTGGCAGACACCTAATAAACAGACAGGTGGGAACATGCTAGGTGAAGCCTAATGCTGACTATTTTCTCGTTTAAAAACACCCTCTGTTCTAAACCATTTCAATATCAAATTCTTGCAGGATTGGGGTCAGTGTAGGAAGGAAAGGGTGGGAGAGTTAAGTGTTATTTTTTCCATTTTGTAAATTGAAAAATGAAGCACAAAATAATTCAGTGAATTATCCAAGGTTACACAAGAACATTTATGATACAGACAGGAAGGTTTCATAAATCCCATTTCTGAACATTAACCACATATGTTCTTTGAGTGATGAAGAACCTAATTAGCAGTTTCTGGTTTTAATCAGAAAAGCAAATATGTAGACATTTGAGCTGGGTGAACAATTTATAAGGATTAATTTATATGACGGACCTTACATAGATTGAGAAATTGTGGAATATACTCTTTAACCAAGACTACTTATTAATTTCTTCAACAAATCACTCTGGGTTTGCCAATTGCCTGTGATCAATTCATATATTATTCTTTCTGCTTTCTTACCAGGTAATCTGCTGCAATGGGTACTGAAAGGCATATTCAAATTTAGTAGTCAATGCTCCAAATGCATAATTTTAAGTGTGAGCTTCTGTGGGCTTCTGTGAGTACTTGCCCTAAGCTTGTGAAGATTTGCCATATTCATTAAAAGCAACTCCTAATGAGTACACAGCCTAATGAAGAGAACACATTAAAAATCCAAATGGATGGTTGCTTGCCCCAAGCTTGTGTTGGTGAATCTTTGCAAGGTTTCAAATGCATGCTCATTTACCAATAGAAGATGACCAATAAATTTTATAATCTAAATTACTTTGTTCCTTGTCTCTCATTCTTGGAAGTAACATGGTAACCACATTCTAAACCACAAATAAATGTTCAGAGACTTGCTGCCCCACCCCTAACCATGCCATACTGCTCTCAAGGTTCTGCCCGAATCCAGAAATAGGCCAATGTCTTCAGAAAAGACCCCGCCTTCTCTACTTTCTTGAATTTTATTGTTGGCATAAGCCCTAAATCCTATTCAGCAAAGTGCATGAGGCATGTGTGTTGTTAAGTGCTTTGCTCAGTAGTGTTTGACTTAAACACATACTTAAATGTTTAGTTGAATTGAGGCCTGAGGGTGGGAAGATTGATTGCTGCATCACATCCACATCTCTGTGGACTTGCTCTGCCTGTGCATAATAAGGTTTGATCCAATTCCTACAGAAATCAACAGTGGCCTTTCCATTCTGCTCACTGGGGGTTGGATTCAGTAAGTGAAAAAGCTTGCAGGAATTTTGGACATTCACTTTTTGTTGTTGTTGAACCATATTTTTATGGCACATGTTCAGTTTAATTTTTTTGTGTGCAGTCCTTGTCAGCTCTGCAGCAAGCAGATTTATATTGGTATTTTTGTGGTGTTCAATATTCCACTGTTAACAGAATGAGACATTTTTAATACATGTGGAAGATCCCAGTTGAATAGTAACTTGGCAAAGTCTCTATCCATTTAGAATGTTTTTGGATTAAAATAAAATAAAATAAATAAATAAATATATAGCTTAAATGAAGGAGAAAATTAAGTTTTCATCTCTAATTTCACAAGCAGCAGATCCCAGATATCTTCTATTTTATGATTTTTTAATCCTTTCCTCTTACTACTCTCATGCACCCCAAAGATCCTTTCCTGCCCAAACTTCAGTGTGCTGGTGCAAGCCTGACCCAAAGCCTTCTAAAAATCAGGGGACTCCATTTGCCCAGGGCTTCCTTTGAGACAACTACTTAAGCACTAGGGATGGGTGAACAGAACGGAGTTCAGAAATTCGGTTTGGTTCCGTTTGGTTTGAAATTCGAGTTCGGAAATTCGGTTCGATTCGGTTCGGTTTGAAATTCAAGTTCAGTTCAGAAGTTCGTCTCGTTCAACTGAACAGACCAAGTTCGGTCGAATTCCAAACTTCCGAACCAAGTTCAACTATTCAAAACCAGTTTTTTTGTGTGTGTGCTGCCACTACGGATGGGCGAACAGAACAGAGTTCGGAAATTCGGTTCGGTTCGGTTTGAAATTCGAGTTCGTTTCAGAAGTTCGGTTCGGTCAACTGAACAGACCGAGTTTGGTCCGAACTCCGAACCGCGTTTGCCCATCTCTATTAAGCACAGCTCCCGGAACAACACCAGAGTTCAAGATCAGGATCCCCAATAACTTGCACATGTGGGCAAGCCTAAATCATAGGCTGGAGCCAGCAACAGACATTTTGCTCACTCCTTTGCCTTACCTACCCATCTCCGTGGTACTAACCTAGCAGGTCGTTGAGGTGACTTGTCAGAGCACCATACCTTTAGGGCAGAAAGCACATATTAAGAGAGATCTCACCCCCATTCCTTGGCGGTACCTACTTAGAGCAATAGCACAGACCAACAGTGATGTTTGTTAGTGTTTAGAATAAACCAGACTTTATTAAAGAAGGGGCAGCAGTGAGAAGACAAGGAAAGGTACAGGCAATTCAAGAAAACAAGGCAAATCAGTTTATAGTGGTCTTACAGCTGAGCCTCTAGAGGAACATTTCCTTCTCTGTGGCATTCCCCAGCTGACCAGGTAGAAGTGTCCTCCAGCCCAAGGCTGAGCCAGCTCTTCTCAAGTTTCAGCAACAGCCCCCCACTTCCACACCCTTCAGGGTAAGTCTACAGGCAACTCTCATTAGCTGCCCATGCTTCAGATGATACAGGACTGGTCCTGATTCAGCCAAGTTCAGGGAATTTGAGCAGCTTTCATTCCTCCCCACCCGGATCATCACTCTGGCCTCTGAGTGTGCCCAGCAAGTATGGAAGCATAAAGGGTACGGAAGCAAAAAATTTTTCCATCCTAAACAAAAGAGTCAGTAGCCAGCCATCCCAGTAGCCTTTTGAATCCCCTCCACCCATGACATAGAAGTGGACTTTCATCATAGCTACAAGTAACTTTGTCTCTTTTTCAAACTATTTTTTTTTTCTCAATAAATAGCTGAGAAGGTTGTCAGGAAAGTGGAAAGGGAACAAAATATCTATAAAGCTGTATAACAATATTTCTCAGGTGATGGGTTTAGAAATATAGAATTTGCAAGCAAGCTCCTTGGCCATTTATACTCAGAGTCTAGGTAAAACCTCTAATAAAGACCTAACTCCCAAAGGATGTATCCCAAGATCCCATCATAAGCCCAAGCCACCAAACACTGCAGGGTAACTATTTGATTAAAACTGTTTGATGAAGTAGCATAAACCAGTTCCTAATGGAGAGAGGGCAATATTACTGTGGAGTAGGACTTCAGCAAGAAGTCAGAGTGGGTGCAGCCAGACAAGCGACTTGCATCCGTTCCCTGTACCGCCCTGTGGTGGGCAATTGGCCCCACCACACTGTGAGGCCAGCACAGAGAGCCAGGCACACTAGCAGTTGGGGGGGAGGGGACAGAGGGAGTGCACGCCCCCCCCACACACACCTGACAGCTAATGGGAAGGGGAGTTTGGGAAGAGTGTGCACTCTCTTCCCAGGCTTCCTCTTCCCCCATCAGCTGTCAGGTGGGTGGATTAGGGAAGACGGGAGCCTGGGAAGAGGACAGGCTCCCCTCCCTTCAAGCCACCCAACTGACAGCTGGTCAGAGGAGCCGTGTGTGTGACCCCCACCCCACCCCACCCCAACAAACAGCTGATCGGGGGCCCCGGAGGAGTGGGTGTTGGTGCTCCTTTAGCCCCCCTCCCCTGATCAGCTGTTTGTCATGGTAGGGAGAGGGGCATGTGCGCAGTTCTTCTGGGTGGCTCCCCATCCCGTCAGCAGCCCCAGAACTCTGGACTCCCACCCTGGCTGCAACATGGCTGCAAGCAAAAGGCACTAGCACCCATCACTCACAGCTCACAGGGTTTCCAAGAGCATGGCAGGGTAACTGTTGGGAATTTTTATTAATGGTTAGAAAAACAAAACCCCAAAAGCAGCTTGAATTGTTAGTAGCAACAGCTTAGTAGTAATCAACACCTTGGAGATTGTTTCTAG
>QEPC01001473.1:67645-78342 GCA_003113815.1 Sphenodon punctatus | reverse complement strand
CTTCCCAACACCTTCTGAGCTAGTCACTGTTCCTGAACAGCAGGCGTTGAGTAGGATTTTTAGATTGCTTTAAGTTTCATTTCAGTTTTGTACTGAAATGAAACTTAAACTTTAAACTGAAACCTTGTGTTATGCATTTCACTTTACAGACTCATTGACTATGTATGTATTTCACTACAGACTCCTCTTCTGCTTGTGATTCCTTCCCATCCCATATATATGGGATGTATATATATACATATATATCCATATATATATATATCCATATATATGGATCCGATATATGGATATATGTATCTCTATATGTATCTGTATATGTATCTCTATATCTCTAGATAGATAGATAGATAGATAGATAGATAGATAGATAGAGTTGTAGGAGTTAGCTTAGTGATAGAGATAGCGTTAGTGATTTAGTTTTAGTGTTTGTAGGAATAGGCCTGTGTACTTTATTAGATAATCCATTTAGTTCATAGCATTTAGAATAGTTAATAGCAGTTAGATTTAGTGTAGATAGATATAAATAATATTAGATAAAAAAATAAATTAAAAAACCCCATATAAAAAAAAAAAACAAATAAAAAACAAAAGAAAACCATATAAAACCCAATAAAAAACCAAAAAAACATATAAAAAACAAAAAACACCCATAACAACATTTCCTGAACGGTCGAACGGCCGAACTGAACAGCCGAACGGCCTAACCAAACGGCCTGTTCAGACGACCGAACAGAACAGCCGAACCCGAACCCGGTGAACTAACCGAACTGCCGAACCAAACGGATGAACCAAATGCAGCCGAACCGAACGGACGAACCGAACGCAGCCGAACTGAATGGACGTACCCAAACCATGATCTGTTCGCCCATCCCTAGACATCTTAGACCATATTGCCTAGTCCCATGACTTTATGGGGCATAGTTTATTTTTATGTTCTGGGTTAAAGAGGCAAGTACAAAAGAAGAATACCTGCGCCATTTGGTTGAAGTTAAAGAGAACATAGATAAGCCTGCTAGCTAAAGTCCAACTTTTTCCTAGGGCTGAAATGAGATTTGTCCAGCATCCCAGAAGAAGGCAAGCACACATATTGAGGTTTAATGGCCACACTCTTTATTCAAATTTGATAAATCCAATTCAGGTTATCTGGGGATGGGCCACACCCAGTCCTGGGTCCAGTAGCAGAATGTACCAACAACTATTATGGGCAGACTTCCATAAACTCAGGTACCACCCTCGATTTGTGCTCTACAAATCAGGTCACTTTACAGCCCCAACCCCAGATACCCTGCTGAGTTGGGGCAGGGATTTTGGATTAATAGTAACACTAGGTAACCAACAGCAGTTGTAGGTGGCCTGATGTCACTTTATGTTCTACAGATTGGGTTACTCTACTCCCCAGCCACCCAGCCAGGTTGGGAAGGCATGTTATTAATAGTGACCTTGAAGCAGGAGAAAAGGCCATCATTTACCTGGGTCTGCCCTTGTCCTCAAGTGCAGAACTCGACTGTCCACCCTGGGCCGATGGCCTGAGCCTGGCCGTACTTGCTCTTGATTCTGCCAATAAGCCCCATCTAATGAGGAGATGTATTTGTTAAATGCTTAACTATCCCAATAAACTTTATAACACTTACTGGACCCCTGCCACAGCAAACCGCCAGCTCATGTGTCAACAGGAGACCCCACCCCCACTTGTGAATATTGTGGGGTTGGTATGCCAATACCCACGTGACTCTTAAATTTTGGGGAATTAGCCGAATTGGTTGGTCTAGGGGTCCCCACGTGTCTCCCAGATCAGTCTGAGGTCAGATGTTCGCTACAGTCAGGTTATGTACTCTCCCCAAAAGAATAGTAAAAGGGGAAAGAGGGAAACAAAATGCTTAATAAAAAGGAATCTTTATTTAACAGGAATGGGAGGTATATTAAAAAAAAAACACCACACAATTAGCTAACACAGTTTCTGGTCTGGCTGGTGGTTTTCAGAGGGAAACACAAGCGGTGGCTGGGAAAATGAAAGTAATAGGGGAAGAGAGAGAGAGAGAAGTCTAGAAGTGAAAGGAGGTTGAAGAAGTGGAAACAGAACCAGTGGCTACCTCTCTTTTCCTGTTGCAGAGGGGACAGGCAACCCCATGGATCCAGCAAAGTTCGGGGATGCAGGGGAGGGACAGACCAAAGTCTGGGAGACCCCTTAAGATCCAGACTTGCACAGAGAGACCTGCACATGTTTGCTTCCAAAGTTTTCTCAGTTTCAGAGGGGGAGCCAGGACTGGTTATAAGTTTTGGGACAAAAGATCTGGGATCAGCTTAAGTATACTACAATAGGTGAGATAGGAAGATGTGAGAGATTTCCTGGGTGGGTTTAGGTCTGAGAAAAGGAACATGCCCACAGGAGAGGAGGGGCCAAGAATGCCAATAGGTGCGACGGGAAAGAGGTGCCAGTGTGTTTAGTTACACAAAAGGGAAGAGGCAAAGGGTAAACAAACTGGGCCACGGAGACAAAGGGCACATCAGGGCGTAAACAGGGGGAGATTTCTAATCAGTCTGGGGATGGATGAGAATCATGAGGAGAGTCTGGAGCTGGCGGGCAATTCCCACCAATCAGGTGTGGGGGTACTATCCTGTGTAGGAAAAACCTGGGGTGCTCTAATTGTCCATGCCTTTGGAATTATTGCTATTCCAGATTCCATTCACAAGTGATTTCTTTAAAACAAGGAGGAGGCCCTAATCTTAACTGCCCCATATTTACTCAGGGATTCCTTCACTTAATCGCCTTTCCCAAGGGTGAGCTGGTTTTTGCATGAAAAGACTTTTCCTTAGACTAACTTGTTGCTCAACAATGGCTTCGCTCAGACTTTTCCGATGTCGATGACTCATGTCCCTCATGTCCTTTCCGACCACGGGGGGAGAAGGGAGGCTGTCCTTTTTGGGGTGCATTCTGCACCTCTCGCAACACATGGTTTTGTGCCCCATCCCCAGAATTAATCTACTACTTGCTGTACTCATCCTGTACCACTCTTGGTAAAGCGCTCAAAGCCCATTAACCAGGATGCACCTCCTGTTGGCAGAATTCTAGGCCCAATGCAAGCTTCCTCCCTATTGATGTGCTCACTCCCATGACCAGGGGCAAACATGTCTGTTTAGTTTCTGTCCTTTCTCCTATTCCTATCCCTTGCACAGGGTGATGGCATCCAAGCACCATCGTCTCCATTAGTTCTGTCCAAGTAAGCAAACATGAGTAGGAGAGTGGACATGCTGCTAACCCTCTAGCCTCACTTTCCTGAACATGAGTCAATCTTCTTGTCCTTAGGCATACCAAGTCACCCCTAGTGCATTATGACAATGTCTTGTTGTGGTCTGTGGAAGCTGCATGGAGTGGTGTCAGGATCTGCTGAAGCACATGCCCTCCAGGCTTCCAGATGACTTTAGTCTAGGTACTCACTCAAGCCATGATCCACCTTGGACACGTCCGCCAACCCAGCAGCCCATAGCCATTATATGGCAGTTCCTACAAAATAGATGAAACACCAAGAGGAAGGAATGTACAAGACACCACACCAGTCACAAGATCTGGTAAGCCGAATGTTGAAAGGCTTAATGGCCACCACCTCCTCGAGTACCATGCTTGGGCTTGCTATGAGCCCACAGTGGGTGGCCCCTTCCAGTCCTGAGACTTACATTCTTGGGGTGATGTCACCCTCCAGGTGAAATTGCTACAGCACTCCCTGAATACTGCATAGGCTGAAGGTGGGTAGGTTGGTGCCAACTGGACACCTAGGCCTCAGGCAGCTACCAGAGGGCACGTCCCTGGGTGTCAAACTGCCCTGAATAACCCAATCGTTTAACTGGATGACTGTTTGAATTCTGATTAGAGATGTGCACCAGGGAACCATGTTGTTATTCATTTTCATTTTTCATTTTTGTTAATTAAATGTTTCATTCTTCTTTTCATAAATATATTAAAAAATTGTTTTTATTTTTGTTTTTAATTTTCAATGGTTTCAATGGAAAACATTTTCATCTCTAACATTTTTATTTATAATTATATTTGGATGAAACTTTTAAGGATTGTACCTACAATGGAAGGCAATATGGGTGACAAACGTCAGAAAGATTGGATGAAGGAATCTAATTTTATAAGCAGTTGAATTATGTTATTTTGAAAAACACCGAACATCCGAACCACGCTCGCACAACCCTAGTGCATATGCTAATTATCTGAACAATGGTCTTCAAGGGGACAACTTTAATTGCTTATAAAATTGGGGCCCTCCATCAAGTTGTCCTGTAGTTTGGCAGTGATGACAGGGAAGGTGTAGGATACATTCCTGACAAATGTCTTCAGGATGGAATATAAAAATGTTACAGCCAGAAATGCATTTTCAAGTTAATGGCTTATAACATCACGACCCTTTACCCAATCTTTCTAAAATTTGTCAGGCTTGGTAATCTTTGGGATGGTCATAATATTCCCATGGTTCATTTAAATTGGATTGAAGATAAGGAAGTTGTTGCCAGGAATTTGTATGCAGCTTTTCTTAAAATCACAACATTCAATTGCTTATAAAATCAGATCTTTCTGAAATTTGCTACACACAGTGCCATCCATTGCCAGTACAATCTTCCATAGTTTCATCAGAATTGAATAAGAAAAGAAAATTATAGCCAAAAATAAATTTTTCAGTTTTTTCCCATTATCATTTTTTTCCATTTTAGTTTTTGTTATCATAATAGCAAAAACTAATTGCACACCCCTAGTTCTGATGCATACACAGGGGGCTGCCCTGGTGACACTGTTATGGATGGTGGTTGCTAGGGATGTGCGAATGTGGTTCATATGTTTGGAGTTCAGCCCGAACTCGGTCTGTTTGGTCATGTTTGGGTGAGTTCTGATAAGTTCGGGGCGGGAAAATACGTGACTCGAAGGGCCATTCGGGTGGGAAAAATGTGACTGGAATGGGGAGGTAGCTGAGGAGCAGACCTCCTGGCACCAGGGGTGGAGACCAGGGGTGGTCTCAGGTCCAAATGATACTGATATAAAAAAAAAATGGTATCGATATCGGTACCGATAGCACTATTTTGAATGTTCGGCCATGTTCAGCCATCCAAACTCCGCTGAACCGAACAACTGAACCCGAACTCAGTTTTTGAACCAAACGACCGAACGGCCAAACTGCATTCTGTTCACACATCCCTAGTGGTTGCCACACCATTTTGCCAACTGGAATCCGGCATCAATTCCCCCGATCGAACAGCAACTTGCTACTGACTCAACCCAAGTGGCTTCAGCCTCAGCTGCACCTTGAAGGCAAATACCAGGTCTCTGTGGGGGAAAATGGTGGAGGTAATTGGGGGGGGGGGGCTGGATACTCCTACCTGAGGCAGGAGGGGGCAGCATATACATTTTTGTATAAATATAAATAAATAAAATAAATAAATATAATGCCCTAGTACTAGATTAAATTGTCTGCATCTCGGTAATGGGATGACCCTGAAAAAGATGCTCTTTAGAATAAACAATGCAACATCCCATAAAGACATGCCACCTTGAGGTGCCATTTAGTAATGCTGTATGCCAGGTGACTCACCAACCATGAGATCAAAGATCACATCCTAGCCTATTAGTACAGTACTCTGTCCCATTTGGCCTTTGCGATTTTTGTGTTATATCTCTGTGGGGCAACACAGTTTACCCCTTCCAGTTGGGTTGTATAAGAGTCCTATAACTGTACCAGTGCCCCCTGGCAAAAAAACAGGGCTAATATAGTGTGTTTCTTTACAGTATGCACAATCATGCGTTAACTACCCAGATGATAAGGGTAGTTGTGGGATGTTGTTGGCTGAGACAGTTTGATATTAAATGTCTTAGTGGGGGAAGCACAGCACCACAATTCCCAAAATGGTCCCGTCTGTTGAATTTGGGGTCTGATTCATGATGTGGGGAGCAGAATGGTGGCTGGTGCTCCTCTTTCCACATATTTGTCACTTAGTGGAGTGTCCAGGTGCTGTAAAACCTGACAGCTAGGGCTGAAGCGGCAGCAGCTTTTACCATGCCGCGATTCCATTCCGCCATTTCGAAAATGCCCGCACCACACCGTGGCTTTTCTGCCGACATTCGCTAATTCCGCCGGCATTTGGAAAATATTGGAAAAATTGCAGAATTGTCGGAAAACCACTGTTCCAATATTTCGTGGCGCTGGCGGAATGGCAGAAGTAGCAAAAATGGCATGTTTCCGCTATTTGTGAAGCTTGTGGAAGTAGTGGAATGAAATTAGCGGAACTGCAGAAGTAGTGAAATGAAACTAGCAGAATGAAAGCCTCTGCCACGCCGTACCACTAATTGCGGAAACACTGTTTCCGGCGGAAATAGCTAGTTAGACTTTCTGCTACAGCCCTAATGACAGTCACTTCTTGAAGTGTGTATTTAATCTGCTTACATCACAAATTATGGCAGCTAAGATGAGGTGCTTCTGCGAAGCATTTCACATCCGTCTAGAGTTTGAATGGAATGATGGGGAGACCCCTAACTTGTTAATGCAAGGGATGTCGGGCCTACGTGTCTTTACATTCTGCCTACTGGTCATATTACCTGGCATGTCACTGTCATGTTGTTATTACCTACTGGCTTTGCCCACTCCAGCAACTACCCATTGATGCTTATCAGTGCAATAGCCCAAAGGGCACATTAAAACTGCAGGTGCACAATGCACCAATCGCTATCCCCATTCTGAATTACCTAATCTCATACTTTCAATGAAAATGTTTCCAGTTCTACCATCACTGACTGTATTCAGTAGAGCATAGCAATGACAATTGACTTGAAGTCAAAATTAGCTTCAGCTTCCCTTTAATTCTGCATCTGTATCTGGACATTAGCTTGTTTTAAAATTTAAGGCTATCAACTCCTTTGGATGTGGAATTTTAGTAAAGCAGACATATGTCTGGAACGTATTAAATAAGGTAACCCACTTTTGCTTAACTAATGGGGCTATCAGGATAGAGCACCTAAGGGGCAAGTCCCGATTTCAGTGTGTAGTATGAGGTGACATAGATGTATTTGGTATTAAATGACCCTTGTGTAATCTTCCTTAGGTCTCAAGGCAACATCATCTCTGCTCTAACATGACAACATTGCACTACCCACCCTACGAAACTCTAAGTAGTGGAAATGGTGAGTCTCTGAAGGGTGTACCTTTCCTGATTATCTTGAAGTGGAACGTAACTGACTTGGGTGAGAGCACTGACACTCGCTTACAGCCAAGCATGGCCTAAGAACCCGCAAAATTCAACCCCAAGAAACATTACCTCTGATGATGTATTTCTTTAACTCAAACAAAGAAGGTCAACCATTGTTTAAGTGGCTGCCAAATACAGTCCAGTGGCACTCAGCTCTAGTCTGTATAGTTAATCTTCCCTTTTTTTTAGGTTCCCACTAAATCTTCTTCTGAATCAATGTAGTAATTAGGTCAAATTCATCCCTAAGTAAATTTGTGATCTGTCACCTCAAGTGGAAATAAATTGACTCATTGTGGTGGCCCAAAGCCCCTACCTTTCGGAGTTCCATTCCAGGGGGACTGCTCCTACTGTCTGTTATGCACATAAACTGCCTAGAATCTAGCTGCTTTGGTATATAAGTAATGACCACATTCATGGATATGCAGTGCCTCTATTGTAGTTCCTTATTTTTGTGGACTGTTTATTTCCCCCCTTTTTATAATACCATACTGTCATTAGGTGCCATTACCCCACCCTGCCCAGACACTGACCAAAAGTAGTGTGAGGGGGTGGGTGGAGACTGAGAGAACAGGGGAAGCATCCAGGGCAAGCCCAATTGATTATACAAGGAGATGGGGAGCCCTGGCAACATGAGGGTGGGCCCACAGGACCACTTTTGGGCCCTCTGTTCACTTGTGCCTCTGACACCCAAAGGAGTGAGATATTGAAAGACCTGTGTGCCACTCTGCTACCATGAGGGTACGGTATCATGGGGTTCTGTGAAACTGGGTCCATGGCCTTCATGTGCCTTTGAGGATCTGGAATGTAGGGATGGGCAAACAAATCGTGGTTCGGGTTCGGTCGTTCAGTTCGGCTGCGTTCAATTCGTCCGTTCGGTTTGGCAGTTCGGTTAGATTGCCGGGTTCGGGTTTGACCGTTCGGTTCGGGTTCAGCCGTTTGGGAAATGTTTTGTTACGGGTGTTTTTGTTGCTTTTTATATGTTTTTTGGTTTTTTATTTGGTTTGATATGGGGTTATTTTTTGTTTTTGTTTTTTTATATGGGTTTTTTTATTTAATTTTTTAATATAATACTATATATATCTATCTACACATCTATTATCTATCTATCTATCTATCTATCTATCTATCTATCTATCTATCTATCTATCTATCTATCTATCTATCTATCTATCTATCTATGGGATGGGGGGGAATCACAAGCAACACAAGGTTTCAGTTTAAGGTTTAAGTTTCATTTCAGTACAAAATGGAAATGAAACTTAAAGCAATCTAATAATCCTACTCAATGCCTGCTGTTCAGGAACAGTGACTAGCTCAGAAGGTGTTGGGAAGGGGGGAGGCAGATAGTTTCATTTCTTGCAAGACTCTCCACCCCTCGTGCCTGGAATTCTGCTCCTCAGTGACTAGTACTATCCCTCCCTGTCACGTTCGACCTTCCATTGAACCTTTTTTTGCCACCTGAACTCACCCGAATGCAATCCAAACTGACCGAACTGTTCGGTCATTTTGACGTTCGCAATTGAGTTCGGTTCGGCCAGTTCGTGTTTGGATTTGGTCGTCCGAACAGGCTGAGTTGGAACGTAGGGGGCAAGGTATTTCTTTCCTCAACACTCCTCCACTGCGTGCTGACCCAAGGCCTTAGGGGCCAGTATGATGAAGGAGGACCTTAGGCCCCCAAGCTTCTTGCCTCTGAGGCTCTGGCACCAAGTGAGGCAGTATGTTATAGTATTATTAATTGATTAGGCAGTTTTACCATGGTCAGAGACATAAGGAGGATGAGGCCTGAACACAAACACAAGTAGGGTGAGAGCAAATGAGACACTAGCCCACACCAGATGCATGTCCACCCACTTGTTTATTAGGTGCCCACCAGATGTTAACCCTCACCCACCAGATGGCCAGCACTCCCCACTCACTCACGGCATAGTCCAGGTTCATCGTGAACTCACCTTGTGGGTGAATCCAAACCAATGTACTCCCATGTAGCTGCATCCTGTCCAGGCAGGATACATAGGGCAATGGGACACTCAGGGGCTGGTCCCAAGTGCAGCCTCCTTGTGTCCAGGTCTGCATGCACTATAGAGTCACTGGGGGAAAGCCTAGAGGGCTCAAAGAAGCAACCACTTCCTGACCCTCTCTCCCCTCTCACTGGTGCCTTAAAAGCCCAACACATACCAAATTCAAACTTGCATCATCCCAGCTCCAGGGTGACCAGTGAACAGCAGGGGGAGGAAGCAGGACACATGAGCCAATGGGACACTCAGGGACTAGCCCCAAGTGTCATGCCCATCCTCAAGGGAGCAACGAGGGTCTGGGGCAGGCGTCCAGGGCAGCAAACATCTCATACAGAGATGGGGCTGTGAGTCTGGCTAGCATGTCTGCCTAACTGCCCTTCCCTAAGCTGTCTCTGGGGCTTCCACCCCCCAGACTTGTGGGCTAGAGTGGAGAGGCACCTTGGTGGCCAAGGGCAGTAGCAGCCTTGGGTAGAGAGGCACCATGACACCCCAGGGTAGAGAGGCACAATTGTGAGCAGTGAAGTATATATTGTTGAATAAAGTTATATTTTTCAAATTCCATCATTTCCATGCTTATTCTAGGACAGGTGGGAGGTTTTGGGGAGTGAGGACAGTGGAGAATGGCGGTATGGCATAGTGATAAGATGCTGTGGAGTGAGGGTTGGAAGGGAAGGGAAGGGGAGGATTTAATCTCCAGTGCTGCAATTAATCTCCAGCAGCAATTTATCTCTGGCGCTGCCCTGCTCACAACAGAGTGGATGGCGCTGAGCTGTTAATGAGATACGGATGGCCCACTAAACTTGCAGAAAACCCCCTAGCAAACTCTCCCTAATGGCTATTAGTCCAGTGCTTTTTCAAAGGCAGCTTTGCTGCTCACCAGGCTTCATATGCTCAGTTGTTTGGATAATGAGGTGATAAACCTAATCTACACAATGGAAACAACATCCAAGCACATCCAAGGACATTGCAGTAAGCTGTGGATGTGAGAAAATGGGATGAGAAAACACGCAAAGACTGATAGCTTTCACTTTGAATTTTTACTCTCGCTTTAAATGTTTACGATAGGTGCTGAATAAAATATGCAGTTTGCTCAATTAATTCAGAATTCTGTGCACAGTAAAAGTGTTGGCAGGTATAAAATTCAGGTATGAATCGCCATAGGTGGGCAGGGATAGCAGACGCTGGACCACCTCCTGGAGCCATAATAGACTGGAAGAGAGAAACAGCGGGTGTGGCTTTTTAGGGGTGTGCATATCATTTTTGTTATTACTATAACAATAACAAAAATTGTTATTTTCATTATTGTTATTGCTATAACTAAAATGACAATTGGTAATAATGACAATGATAACAAAAACCACAATGTCATTATCGTTGTTGTTATTATTAGTGCTGTGGCAGCTGGGTTTTGCAGGGAAAATGTTTATTTTATTTATTTATTTATTTATTTAT
>QEPC01001473.1:25716-43859 GCA_003113815.1 Sphenodon punctatus | reverse complement strand
CCTCTGCCCCAAGTCCCGTCCTGCCACCTGCAACATCCTGAGCCACAACCTGCCCCCAACCCCGCCCTGTCCCCCACAACATCCCAACCCCCCGCCAGTCTGTAATTTACATGTGTAAAAATTAAGTCTGTAATTTATATGTATACAATTACAAACTGTATACAGTTCATACAATGAAGTTAAGAATGTGAGTGTAGACAACACAATACAATTCATTGTACAGAATGAAGTTCTGTAAAAACAGACTTAATGCACTCTGAAAAAATTGTTCCGTGTCAAATGATGATGATAAATTAAAGTTTAATAATGAAAAAATGTGAAAATTTAGTTTTTGATAAAAATCAATAAAACTATGTATGGTAAGGAATTAAGTACGCATATTACATGTATGTTGATGAGGACAAAATATTAAATATTGCTCAAATTCTGAAATAATTTCTATGTTTTTTGGTGTTTATGTTTTGTAGCAATGTATGGAGTGGAATGTTTTTTTTTATTGTAAGTGTACTGAATTTGGTGTTTTTTTGTATTTTAAGAAAACTCTTGTGCATTTAAGGTTTTTTTAAGCTGTTATGTTTTTTGGTTTATATATATATATATGCAATTCATCTCAGAAGAGATGATGGGGATGTTCTGCTCAACTTGAAAGAAAGAGGATATCACCCTTCACCCCATCTAATGAGCCTATCCTCTTAGATAATAGTTGCCATTCATTGTTCAGGATGGTAGCAAACATTTTCAGTGTCATTTGTGTTGTGCTTATTAATCTTAAAAAGCAGCACTATGTCCTCAAGGAGACTGTGTGTTTGGTATCTCTAAGAAAAACTCATGTTTGACCTCCAGTTTACTAGTTTAATTTGTAATGCCTCTGAATACTTTTTAATCTCTAGTGTATGATATAACTCAAAGGAATGAGATTAGGTGAAGGGAATGTGTACTTAACTCAAATTTGTCATATACTTCCAGCACATGAGGCATCTGATTAACAAAAGATGATTACGGGCAATAAGATGTCGTTACATGAACAACTGAAAACATAGACCCCAATAAAGGTCTGACTCCAAAACTACGATTGCGTATGTGCACACTATGGGTGAAAACAGATGTGATGTGACATTAGCCTGCTTTAGTATGTGGTAGCCTGCCTTAGCCTGGAATTCACCTGTACATCTGGTCTGTCATTGCCAGATGTTTGCCTGCTACTGCCCTGACGTGGGCTGCCAGCCACTCAGAGATTTTTTTTTAAAAAATTAAATTTATTTAATGCATTTATACCCCACCCCTCCTGCAAGCAGCTCGGTGGTGTCAGGTGGTGGTCGGAAATGCAGCTCAGACTGTTTTGTGACTGACAAGTGCCGCCGAAAGGTGACGTCAGAAGATCAGGCCCCTGTGGTCACCTTGGCACTGCCAGACAGATGACTGGGGGGGGAGGAGAGGAGCATGTGGACCCCAAACCTGCCGAACAGCTGATTAGGGTGGGCTGGAGTAGTGCACACACACAGTCCCACATAACGGGTAATGGGGGGGGCAGAGGAGCACATGCAGAAGGGCATCAGTACATGCCCTCAGTCCTGCTGCAGCCCCCCTGATCAGGTGTTCAATGGGGACAGGGTGTGCACACTCCTCAAGCCCCCCTAATCAGCTCTTCAGTGTTTGACTGATGACACTCCTCCAACCCCCCCATCCGCTGTTCACTGGGACTGGGGTGTGTGCTTTTCTTCAGGCCTCCTGGTCAGCTGTTTGGTGGGGCTCTGAGGTGCACAGTCCTCCAGGCTCCATGTCAGCTGACAGGGGACCAGCAGCGCACCTGCACCTGGCCTTCGGGCAAGCACCAATCAGCTGATGGGGGGGGTTCCTGGGGACCTGATGCTGCTGATGAGCAGGGGCCCAGGAGTTACATCCTGTGTGGACAGCTTCTCTGGCCCACACAGAGTGTTGAGGGAACTGTGCCAGCAGCCCCCATGCATGGGTTATGGAGGGAGGACTGTTTGTATAAACAGCCCATTCCACCTGCCCAAGAAGTAGCTGCTGCAGTGATTCACCCTGGATGGCACTTCATTGCTGTCACGTCTGTTTTCACCCAATGTGTGTTCACATGGTACTCTGAGCAAAGTCCCACGTCTGCTGAAGCCTCCTGAGGGAGATCTGGGGTTTCAGTGATGGATGTGGATGGTGGCACAGTTGGGAGGTGGAGGATTTTGCCAAGCGCACCATGTGTGCGCACCTTGTGGGTATTTTCAGACGTTATGCTGGGCCGATTCACCACAGCGAATCCCCGGTGGGGGTGAATGAAACAACCACCCCCCGTGGTCAAAAAAAGCCCCGAACAGATGTTGTGGGACCGGGACCATGGCAGGGAATCGGGCCACCATATCACAGACTGGGGCAACACAACAGATGTTACACCGATCCCTGGCCGTGGTCAAAACACCCACAAGCAACCGGGAAGGGGCGGGACGCAGACATGGCCACCTGAGGGCAAACTAAGTCACAAGGCACAAAAGGGAACACCCACACCAGGGAAATGGGAAGGGAGGGTGAAGGAGGGAGAAGAGCCTCCCGGGTACTACACACAACAGGCACACAGACAATGGGGGCACAGCGGAACACACAGCACAAGCACACGCCCGAGCACGCACACACAGACACGCACACAAACACAAACACACAGACACGGGACTGGAAGGGAAGGGAAAGGAAGACACGCGGGACTGAACTGCACACAAGGCACACCGGGCAAAGGGGGGGGCAGAACAGGGAAGAGGGGGGATACAGCACAGGGGCAGTGCAGGACACAGGCAACCGGGACCACACCACCCACAGAAGAACAGGTCACATGGGAACCCCCAACACCACAGGGGTGAAAATGCACGAAGCGGGATACCCATGCATCCAGTAGCCCAATGCAGCTGGCACAGTGGGGCCCAGTATCCAAGCAATAAGAAGCAGGCAGGACACAGAAGCATGTTCGAGTCGGTTTATTAGGAAACACATGTAGTACAGGAAAGGCCCAGATCTATACCAAGCCCAAGACTCAGTGTGTGCAGGAAGGAGGAAGGAAGCTCCCCCATGCTCAGGCAGAGACACGAAGAGAGCCAAAACATCCCAGCAGAAGAGAGAGACAAAGCAGGTCCCAGAATGAGCAGGACAGTTAGAATGGGGGAAGGGTGCCCTGAACAGTCTGGCAACGCTCCCCATGCTCAGCAGACAAATGTGCTGAGGTGCCTTGGGGGGAAGCAACCCAACGGCTGCAAGTCCAACACACAGGCAGTCCTGGAACAGGGGGGGCCCTAGGAGTACAGTCCCCAGGCACAGCGGGAGTCCACACAGAACCGGGCATGGGCCAGGAATAGTCCTGCAGGCACACTCAGATCCCCACACCCTGGCGAGGGGGCCAGGCAGGAGTGCCAGTGCAGGGCTTCTGGTCCAAAGGCACACACACACCCCTTCAGGAAGCCGTGAGGGGCAGTGCAGGGACCCCAGAACCCAGAGGTCACACAGGCACCCAAGGGGGGGGCAGGGGCCACCGGAGGGGGCACAGGTGTCCGATGATACTCAGAAGGACCCAGGTGGGTCAAGAAGGCAATGCAGAGAGCCGAACCCAGGCTTCAGAGAAGGAAAGCACTCAGGAGAACTCCATGGTGCACAGGGAGATGGGGGGGAACCCCGGAGGAGGTCTGGTCCCACAGGCAGGGCCAAATGCACCATGGGAAGCAAACAGCACAGGCGCTCGCCAGAGACAGCAGGGAGGGAGCTGTCAGCGGAACCCGCACCCCAGGTGGGGGACCGAGTACACCTTCATGAGCCACCGGGTGAGGGGATAGGCTGGGTCCCCCAGGATACAGGGGGGCATCAGGACCCTCTATCCAGGACATCCCCATGTCAGCAAAGTCCCCCCCAGAACATCCTGGCATAGAAGGGGGAAATGGTCATGATCCTGGCATCGTGACTGCACCCAGAGTTGCCCATGAAGATGTCTATGAACCTCCCCTGGTGGTCCACAACTGCCTGCAGCTGCAGGGAGTTATATCCATGCCTGTTGACATACTCTATGGCCTCAGCTGCAGAGGGGTGGAGGATCTCAATGTGGGTGCCATCCACGGCGCCCATGCAGTTGGGGAAGCCTCCGGCCATGAAACCGCCCATCACGGCCCTCTGGTCCACCGCTTGGATTGTTCTGTCCAGGAGCACCCCCTCCACCGCCTCGCAGACATCCCGGAGAATACAGGCCATGGTGCTCAGCCTGACCCTAAAGTGCTCAGAGATGGACCGGCAGGAGTCAGGCGTTGCCAGGGCCCACACCCCAATGGCCACCAACTGGATCATGAGGATGGTTGCCCTCATGGGGGTGTGCTGGTGCTCTAGCCAGGACGTGAGGAGCTCCGCGAGCTGCAGCAAGGTGAGCTTGTCCATCCTGAAGTGGGCTCTCCAGGTAGCCTCATCCCAGTGGGCCAGAGCACAGGCCCACCAACCCTGGGCCTGCTCAGTGACCCACAGCCGCTGGTCGATGGGTATAGCGAGCATGACTGCCCAGCGCAGGGCCTCTGCCCCCCTTCAGAGGCACCCGGATGCCTCTTGACATGCCTCCAACTGCTCCAGGGACCGCTCTATGGCCGTCTCCATCCTGTCCTCGGTCGCAATCATCCGCTCCCCCTGTTCTGTCGAGGTCTGGACAATGCCCTCCGCCTGGTCCTCTCTCCAGCGGTGGACTCGTGCCTGGTGCTCCCTCATCCGCTGTGCCGGTGGGACGGGCCTGAGTGACCGTGGGTGCCCTGGCTGCCCTGTAGAATGATGGAGGGGTGGTTTGTTATCGAACTGTGCTTGCGCCCATGGCCCCGGGATGGGACCGGGTCTCGGAGGGCCAGCGGGGTTCCTCTCCCGGACCCATCCCCCTGGGCCCTCCCCCTTCTGGTGTGCCTCACCTGCTGGCTCCTGCTGCTGCCTGACCTCTGCGGTGCCTCCTTCCTCAGCCGCCTGGGTCCCTTGCCGGGGTGTCCTGTGCCCAGTGGGTGCATGATGGGGGTGTAGGTGGAGGGATGCCTGGGGGCCAGGCAGGCCTTGGGCCCCCATCCTGACATTTGCGGGGCCCCTGGGCCTGGCTCCGGCTTGTGTCTACCACCTGCCCCATGGACCCGGCCCTTTCCCCCTCCCCCCAGCTGCTCTCTTACCCTCTATGCCTGTCTCCAATCCCTCCAAGGCCGGCCCCTCCGTGCTGGAGTGTTCCCCCCATGACTACTGGCTGAGGGTAATGAAGGTGCCGGCCTCGGACTCTGCCTGCCCGGCCAGGGAGGGCTGACTGTTGGGGCTGCTGTCCTAGGGGGGCTTCTGGTGCTGGAGGTCCCAGGGTGTTCCTCCTCAGTTTTCGGGGCCCTGGAGCCAGTGCCTTCTTTTGGGGTGGCAAGGGGAGGGGGTACCTCGGCCCATTCCCTTGCCCTGGACCACAGCGCACCCCACTAGGCATGGGGCAATGATGGACCCCTTCATATGAAGGATGTGGTCCAGGGCATCGTAGAAGGGGGCAGTCTGGGCTCCGTGGCTGGATCGCGCATTATTGTCCCAGATGGCCTTGTACCCACTCTTGAGTTCTTTGTCCTTTGAGCGGCACTGTCTGATGGTCCAGTGGTGCCCTGCCGCCTCCATGTCCCTCACTATGACCCGGTAGACATGTTCATTGCGCTGGTTGAGGGTGAGCTCCAGCTGGTACTCCAGGGTCCCCCAGATCCGTATAATGTCCAGGGTCTCTCCCAGCCCCCACTGGCCCCCTCAGTGGTAGGCCCATCTTCCCCTTCTCCCCTGTGGTTCCTCCTCATTCTCCTCCTCCTCCTCTGCCTCCTCCTCCACCACCTCCTCCTCCGGCTGGGATGGGCCTGTGTCCTCCGGGGGTTCATCCGCACGGACTCGTTTACATGTCTGTGGGCGGCACGGAGGGGGGGTTTACTGCTTGGGTTCCATTCTGCACCCTCCTGGAGTCCTCCCCTGCCCCCCCTCCCTGCCGGGTGCCCTGCAGGGCCCCATCCCCCCCAGCTTCCCCTGTGCTCCCTGTTCCCCTTCCCATGGGTTCCCTTACCCATTTCCTGGGTGCCTCCTCCCCCAGTCCGACTGATGTCCCTGGGGTGGCCTGTCCTGGCTGCACCTACAGCTCCTGTTGCTGCTGCTGCTGCTGTCCCTCCACCACCTCCATGTGCAGCACGACCCCCCTCCTCATCCCACCCTCTGCCTGCGCTCCCTCCACCGTTGCCACTGCCTCCTCCTCGTCCCTCTCTCTCTCTCTCTTGCTGCTCTCCTCCTCCTCCTCCCTCCTCACTCCATCCCACCACATTTCCCTGCTGCGGATTGCCCTTTAAATCTCCCTCCCCGGTCTGTGTTGTTGCCGGTTGCCTGGCAGCGATGCTGCGTGCTTTGACCCCGGCTGGGAATCAATTTCTTTTACCCCGGCCGGTGATTGCCGTCCAGACGTTACTTTTTGGGTTTGAGCGTGGTTCACTGTGGCTGACTGTGATCTCGTAACGTCTGAAAATACCCTGTGTGTATGCATACAGGGGTAGCTTTGGTCCACACCTGTGGAGTTTGGATTTGGGTCATAGACTATTAACAAAAAATTGAAAAAAATCAAGTCATGTTGAAAATTATAAACCTGTGGTCATTACTGATACTTAGGAGTGTGATCCTCATTAGCAGTATGTCAGTTTAGAGGACTTCTGGGTATAAAATAGAAATAAAAAAAATATTAGAATGTGCTGTTCTGCCATAACTGAAAAGAATTTACTATAACAGTGAGCTTCATTTCGGAATTTGATTGGAGTGTGGAGGAACAGGAGGCAAAATTATTTAGGCAGTTTCTGATCTCTGGTAATGAAGTGATCTTTTCTAAAAGATGAAGTACATTTTCATAGGAGTAGCAGTGTGAATAGGAGAGATCATTAGGGCTGAGACAAGAGCGAGTATTCCCATTCCAAAAGGGAAATACCAACCTTTTGGGAGTGCTTGTGAGTGTCTGTTGGTACTTGGTCCATTTCTGGCGATTTCATGCTTCTGTCGTTCCCCCCCCCCCTTTTTTTTTGTCACTTTCAGGGACTTTTTCATAACTTTTCATATTTTTTGTGACTTTCTGGGACTGTTTGTCATTTTCCAAGAATTTTATGGCAGATTTACAGCACTTTTATGGCAATTTCCTGCACATCCCCAGTGCTTAGGTGTTAAGTTTTCAGCTCCATAGACCTTGGAGTGGAGTGGGGGGTGCCTGCAGGAGCCTCATTCAACTAGCAAAAGAGAATAGAAAATGGGAAGAACAGTGCGAAAGTTGATAAGTTTCCATTTCATAGGAATCTTGACGAATGTGCTGCTTCCAACAGAAGTAGTACTCACCGATGTTTTTTCTTTCAGCTATAGAGATCATGCATAAACAAATATCTATATGTTAAATAAAGTACAACATTGTCACACGGCCCCACTTGACCATGAGGTAAGTGTATGCAGGATCAGTCCCAATTAGTAAGTCAGATAGGGTTTCAGCCACACTCAAAGTCCCAGACCAGGCACAAAGCCTCTGGCCTCAGTCCTATCCAAGCATATAGTCCTTACATAATGCCCTGCCCAGTCAGGCAACACTCCATTGACTGATAGACGTGTGCACCAGGGGCCCAAGCCATTTTCTTTTTCATTTTTGTTATTTAAATATGTCATTTTTGTTTTCATAAATATTGAATTGTCGTTTTTTGTTTTTGCTTTCGTTTTTTGTTTTACATTGGTTTCAATGGAAAACACATTTTCAGCTGTAACCTTTTTGTTTTTCATTATATTTGGATGAATATTGGAAGGATTATACTGCCAATGGAAGGCATTAAGGGTACCAAATCCCAAAAAGATTATATAAAGGAATCCAATTTTAGAAGCAGTTGAATTATATTATTTTGCAAAAATCTTCATATACATTCTTAGCTGTAACGTCTTTGTCTCACATATAATATAGATGAAACTTGGCAAGTATATACCCCTTCCTATATTTACTATCCCTGATAACTTTCAGAAAGATTGGATAAAGGGTCCTGGTGGTATAAGAAATTAACTATGAATGTCTGTCTCACTGTAACATCTTTGTAGTCCAACCAGTGTACATGAAATTTTTGAGGGTTGTATACTTCACTTTCATGATCATCTGTTCAAAATATGAGAAAGATGTGATAAAAGGTCCCAATTTTATATGCTTGCACAGCATATGCAGAGAAGGAGCTCATGCCATGGATTCCCTTACGTGTCACTGTGCTATGAGATAGGTTTGTGATGTCAATTGGCCAGCAGAAATGTCAATCAAATATCCTCATTCTGTTCTCTGACCATCCCAATCTCTCTCCCCGATAGTGATGATGCAATTGTGATGAAAATTGGCCAGCCTGAATGTATAAACTATGTCTCCTAATTTTGGGGATGCTATCCCCAAAATCCCAGTTTTGTCCCTTCTATGACTGCCTGACAGTCGTCCCCGATACCTGCCTCAAAGCCACTACCGATTGGTCCTGTAAAGCTGGAAGCATGCTGTAATTGGCCAGTGAATGTGTCTGTCAGTCTTTTGGGTTGCTAGCTACACATCCTCCCTTCTACAGCCTCCCTCCCCCTACCATGGCCAGTGCCTGCCTCTGACGGGCACTGCATGTGCTGCTATTTATCTGAATAATGGTCTTCAAATGGACAAAATAAATTGCTTATAAAATTGGATCCCTTTATCAAATTGACCTATAGTTATTGAGAGATGACAGTGAAGGTATGTGATACACTCCTTCCAAATATCCTGTAAACAGTATGGAATATAAACATGTTACAGCTGGAAATATACCATCAGGACCCTTTATCCAATCTTTGTGAAAATGGTTAAGAGTGTTTCACTTGTGGAGGGACTTAATCTACACAAGTTACATGCACATTGGATGGAAGGTAAAGATGTTCTTGCCATGAATGTATATGGAACTTTTCTTAAAATCACAACGTTCAATTACTTCTTAAATAAGTTTCCTTTTTCTAATTGTTGTGAATCATGGTACACATAGTCCCCTCCATTGGGGGCACCACCTCCCCAAGTTTCATCAGAATTGATTAAGAAACAAAAAGTTTATAGCCAGAAATACATTTTTCAGGTTTTTTCCATTTATTTAAAAACAAAATTTTGTTTTAGTTTCTATTTTCATTGTTGTTATTTGTCATTTTCGTTATAGGAATAATGATAATGAAAATGACAATTTTCATTATCGTTACTGTAATAACAAAAATGACATACACACCCAGACTGACTGACTGGCTGGCTCACCGGCAACTCACTCCTCTGGTTCAGGCCTCCTTCCTGCAGGAACCTCCAGGCAGCCTCTCTAGAAAAATGGTCTCTTCAGTGGCCAAGAGCAGATTTTGGCAGCCTCTCCACATGTGCTCTCCTCAGTAGTCCAGAGCAGACTGCTTTCTGCTTCCTCTGCTTTCTTCCTTCATGCAGGTCACTCCACCCACCAACTTCCTCTTCCTGTTGGTGGCCATTTTACGTAGTCCCTTTCATTTTGTTTTGTTTGTTTTAATAAACAATCTTACGTTTAAATATTAAAAAGGCACTGCTCATGCACAAGATGGGTGCTGCCAGCATCAGCACCATTTTGGAAAATGGTAGCTGGTCCGTGCATGTTAGTCTGACTGCCCTTTTCCAAAATGGCACCGCCACTGCAGTATGTGAATTCATTTATTTTTTTTAATTAAACAAAATGAAGGAAAAAAAAGAATGAAAGGAAACATAGGTCGTTCCCTTATTCATTCATTTTTTGAACATTAGTTACTAAAACGAATGGGGCTCCTTTCATTTTAGTAACTTAAATAAACCAACAAAATGAATTGTACATCCCTAATTGGGGGGGGGAGGGGGCTTGTCCCCACATGCCAAATTAAATTAGGAGGCTGCAGAGAGGGGATTATGGCTCCAGCAGTGACAATGGGACCAGGCAGAAAAAAAGTTAGGCTGGGCAGAGACCAGTTTTCAAAGGATTAGGCCGCTAGCCTGATCTGGGAATTTTGGGTGGGAACAAGGCTGTGGTGGCATCAGAGGCCATCTGCATTAAAAGCAAGGTGTTTGGTGCAGGGGAACAGCTTTAGGAATGGCCAAGGATATGCAAGCACCCACCTGCCTGCCTTCATTTGGACTGGCACTACACTGGCTGCCTCAATGTTTGGGGGACTGGGAAATGGGAAGGAGTTTTTCCCTCAAAGCTGATTGGATTAGGCTGGCTGAATTGGGATTGGTTTGCTTTCGCTGTAGTGAAGTCCCTCCATGGTTGCAGTTTGTGCAATCATTGGGAGCATTCAAGAAGCATGGTTCGTTTCTTTAATTTTTGCAACTCCTAGGTAAGACGGTGGTCTAGTGCTATGTTACAGCAATTTTACAAAAAAATGGACTTTGAATTATCATAGTAGGCACCTTCTTATGATGTGAAGGATGGGTTTGGCCATTTAGGGGAAATGTGACCCACAGTTTCCCTTTGACCCTGGGGAACTGGCAGGGATTTACATGTCCTAGGTAAGGCGGTGCCTTATTCCGTGCTACAGGGACAATTTAAACTGTATTTTAATAAAGAACAGAAAAGACACTGAACACAGTATGTCTTACTCACTATCATTTAGACTCTTAATCATAAATACTGTGATTCAGATATTAATTGTGTTATTAGCAACAATAATAAAAAAACAAACTCTTTTAATAGATACACATCACATAAAATAAAATGAAACTGAAATGGTTATTACTAATTTATTGCAGGAAGACCAGTTCATAACATTTTTCTCAGGAAACTGCTGTACTGTGGCTTTACATAAATTTATATTGTATAATAAGGTATTTGAGCAATTGCAATCAGCAATTTTTAATAATAAAACCCACTAAGAAGCTTTCATTACAATTTGCATTATTTTTCATTTGAATTTCTCTTAATTTTGCAGGTGATGTTGATGGCTTTAGTTGTTTGATTGAATTAATGATAATTTACCCCATTTTATGACATATAAAATTATCCATGGCTACAGCCTAAATTTCAGGCCATTGTATAAGAATGGTAATAATCGTAGACACATGTTCATTGAATTTTTCCCATTGACAGCAATGGGGACCACACAGTGAACACAGGTCCCTGGATAAACATGCCAAGTGCATTTAGTAAGGTCTGAAAGTCTGACTGCCAAACCAGTAGCTTCTCATGGAAGGCTCCAAGTAATATATAAATTAAATATATACTTCAAGAACATACATCTGTATTTATATCAATATATACATTTCCCTCCCTCACCATGCACCTGTGTTGGGAGAGCCTTTGTCACTGTGTGCCTTTGGAGAAAGGAGTCATCAGGGCTGCAGCAGGTAGATCTGTTGGTGGACGCATGCACCAGCTCACAGATGCTGGACACTGATCCAGGAATTTTCCCGGGAGGGTGGGGAAGTGCTCAGATTGCACAGTATTTTCCCGCCCTCTATAAGAGGAATGGTTGAGGAGGAACCTTTAAGAGGACTCGGAGGGTGGGGCCAGGCACTTGGGAGCATTTTGGGAGCCTGAAAAGTTAGGTCCCCTGGTGTGCACCAGGCCTACATGTCGTTTTCATTTTTCGTTTCTGTTTTCGTTACTCAAAAATATCATTTTTGTTATCGTTATTAACGACAATGTCATTTTTGTTTTTGTTGTCATTGTTTTTGTTATAATTTTTGGTATCATTTTTGATATAGTTTTTGTTATCGGTAACGATATCGGTACCATGTCAAACAAAGATTTTATTTTTGGTGTCAGTATCATTATTGATTCCTGTGCATAACTAATATTTATCTAAATCTAAGGGAAACAGGGGAAGGGGAAAGGAAATCTATTATCTAATCAATTATCTATAACTATTCTAATCCAACTATATGTGTATGATATATATCTATATCTAATCTATACTACCTTAGTTAGTTAATTTATTCAAGACTCTAGCTTTCGTCATGGCCTACCAAACACACACACACAAGAAAAAATATACAATACATTTATAAGCAGGAGAACACATTGTTCCCATTATACTATATGTGTTCAAAAAAATAAAATACATACAAATTCAAAATATTACAATCATAGAATAAATAAAATAAATTAAACTATACCAGTACTTCATCTCGTATCCTCATAGCCAACAACACAAAAGATACTGCCTATCTCTATATAATATATGGGGCGGGGGAGGGGGAGAAGGGCAGGGAAAGGGAGAAGGTAAAATCTAGGATATGAGGAAGGAAAGGTATTGGTGGGAATACCAAATAAATAAATAAATAAATAAATAATACAATGAGGACTAGGGAGGGTTTTTTATGTGCAAGCACCACAGTTCTGTAAACACAACCTGACAAGCAGAGTTCTCACACAACGGATAGAAAAAAATGAAAACAACAATTTTTGTTTTTGTTATTACTATAATGATAATGACATACACACCCCTAGGCCTCTCCAGCGGGCCTGAAGCAGTGGTGGCAGTAGCAAGCAGAGTGGAGTACAGGGACAAAGGAGCAGAGAGGGGAAAGCAGAGACAGGAACACGGTAAGACAGTCAGAGAGGGCAGCTTCCAATACCCGCTGCACACCCCTCAACCCTACCTCCCACTCAGTCCTGAGCAGTAGGGCTGATGCGGCAGCAGCTTTTACGGCGCCATGATTCCGTTCCGCTATTTCGGAATTGCCCCCGCCACACCGCGACATTTCTGCGGATATTCTGCTAATTCCGCCGAAATTCTGCAAATCGCGGAATCGCGGAAAAATCGCGGAAACATCGCGGAAATCGCGGAAAACCACTATTCCGTGATTTTTTGGCGCTGGCGGAATTGCGGAAATAGCGAAAATGTCATGTTTCCACGATTCCACTAAGTTGCGGAATTAAATAAGCGGAACCGCGGAACCGCGGAATGAAACCGCGGAATTAAAGCCTCTGCCATGCCATTCCACTAATTGCGGAAACACTGTTTCCGCCAGAAATATCTACCGCTGCGAAATTCCGCTACAGCCCTACTGAGCAGTTAGTTTGGGTAGGTCTTACTACTCCCCTCAGAGATCCAATCATCATGCAGAAGTGGCATGACAATCAGGTTCCAGAGGGGGTACGGGGTGGCTGCAGTGGAGCAAAACAAGGACTCAACTGTTGTCCCTGCCCCCTGCAGCCATTTTGTACCACATGCTCAGCAACACAATCTCAGCCTCATCACAGTCAGGTAGCTGTACCCCCCACACCAGCCCATTCAGAGTTACCAGACCCCAGAGCCATCTGTAAACCACTCCCACCCACTAAAAGCTCCCAACCCCTGGCATTTGCCCTCCCAAACCCAGTGCCACCGATATACTCCCTCCCAACCATAACCCATTGCCCACCCCTTTCATCCCCCCTTAATCCTTACCCCCCAGTTAGTCAAAGCTAAGACCCCTTAGACCCCACAGCACTTCAGCCCAAAGCAAGAAGGCACCCCAAAGCATCCCCACCCACTAGAATCCCCCAGTTCTTGGCATTTGCCCCCTCTAACCCAGTGCCACCCACATCTCCTTCAAAATCAGTGCCAGACAAGTACACTACACTTGACTTTAGTAGACACTTTACTACTTTTAGGAACTCCATGGATCTTTCTATATTGACTTCAATGTAAAAAGGCTCTCATTGACTTCAATGTAAAACAAAATGAAAATAAAACAGAATGAATACTAAAGTAAACAAAAATGACACAGAAGTAAATAGTTAATTAACAGAAGTAAATACTAAAGTCCATCCCTAATTTAAATATTGCTAAACCTGTTGTTGAAGCATTTTTAATGCATAACCAGAACAACCTGAAAGGCATATATATTATGGTCACAGTAATAACATAATTAGCAGCTCTGTGGCACTGTTTACTTTCTGTGCATAAAGCTGGGTATACAGGAAGTGTTTCAGAAGGGACAAGTCAAGAAATCTTTCTCCAATATAGCTCAATTAAAATCAACATTTTAAAGACTCTCCCTAATCATGATATGCCCTTTTATAAGAACTCATTCATTCAAGGTTTTAATCACGTACCCAAGATGAAATACACTTCTTAAGAGTGATTAATCAAGCATACTATGCATAACTTCATTATACATAATGACTGTTCATAATAAGGACACCTACTTAAAAACATTTTTTATAGCAATCGTTAATAATGCTGGCACTAATGAAGAGTGAGAGAGAAATGAACATGTGATATATCACTTCACCACATGCAAAGATGACCATGAAGATGACCGCAAAGATGCAACATGACAGTAAGCACAAAACATTTCTCTAAAGATAGTTAAATTAAAGTTTTCATCCAAAAAAATTAAAATAAATTAATACTGGGTGAAATTATAGCAAAACTGATAGACTAGAGCAAAGAGAAATTGTGCAAGGAATGGCCAGAAAGCATGGGTGAAAATAAATGTGGAGCTGGCATACTAGCTATATGCTCTGGGATGGGGGGACTGACGCTGGCGGACTCAGGTTGGGGCACGGAGCTGACATGCACCTGACTGGGCCAGCTGGTGAGCACTCCCCTGACCGGGGAATGGAACAAATGCACAGTCAGTCAGCCCCACCCCAGCATGCCACCTGCACCCCAACCCCCACCATGATGGGCGGCCCTCATGGATGTCAATGGCAACTCCCAGACGGAGGCAGGAAATGGTGGAATGAACAAATGCATGGGTCCACTATGTCCTGCGATGGCCCACCTATGTCCTGCGATGGCCCCTTGGCCCAGGCTGTGGGCCCGAGATCATCCAAGGAACCATATCTGGACCAGCTGCCTACCTGGACTGGAGCAACAGGAGGCTTACATCTGGCGGCCTGTAAATCAACATGATGGTGGGTCCCCAGCTCAGGCAGGCCATAGTAGGCCCTCATTATGTTTGGTTTTACCCTAAGAGAATAATTTGATGGTTTGGGAAGTTCACACCATCCCCTCTCTCTCTTCAGCAGCCCATAATTGCAGAAAAGCAGTAAGGGATAGCATATTTGAATAAAGGATGATTCAGAGACTGGTTTTACTTTATTATTCTGTGATCAAGGCAAAGTTATACTCCCTGAACGAAAAGCATTTGTTATTTTTTATAGTTCACAGTGCTGATAATTGGTTAAAAAAACAACAAAAAAAGAAGAAGGTGATATTGGATAAATATGATAAAGATCTAAAGCTCAGTCCTTAGAGCACTTCACTTGCACAAACTACACTGAAGTGAATTGGGATTAGGCCAACAGTGTACTTGGAGGATCAGAGCCTTATTTTACATATTTACATAGTAAAAGTCTTTGCCCTATTTCCATAGCTGGAATTCAAGAATATATCTTGCCCAGAGAAACTCTTCTGATTCAGTGATCATGTGTTTTTGTTTCCTTCTGGAAACTGTTTTATTTTTAATCAATTTAGGGCTGAAACTTGTCTCACTTTTCTTATTAAGAATCCGGGTTCTGATCTCGTTCTTGCAAGCAAGAATGAGCTGAGAAACCACCTGAACTCTTCCTCCTTCCCCTGGCACTGAAAAAACAAAAATAAGGGCCTTTTACAGCCCTCCCTCTTCCCCCTCCCCTGTCATGTACTAAGGCTGAAACAAGAATGCTTTTGCAGTCTCACGAGAACATGCAAGATTCTTGTAGCCCTAGGCATATGTTGTGCGTTCTCACCAAGTTTTCGAGAATCTCGTGAGGTTGAAGAACCTCAACAATGCCAGTGGCCATTTGTGTATGCACAGAGTGCTTTACGGAGGTTTCTCAAAAATATTGTGAGATTCTTGAAAACTCCAAACTGCTCTGCTCATGTGCAAAATGGCCACCATGACCATTCTGCACATGCACGACCACCTGACAACCATTTTCAAGAATCTCACGAGAATGGTTGCAAGAATGCCTATTCTCATAAGAATCCTGACCTAGAACATCTCAGTGAGAAGTCTATTCTCACTGTCACTGAGATTTTTGGCCAGGGCAAGAACAAGTTTCAGCCCTATCATGTACTCACCTGGCTCCCCCAGTTACTGGGTCTCTCACTGCTTTGCGTTTCTGTGGAAGAACGGGGGACGCAAGGAGGTGACAATATTTTTATTTTATTTTTTTAAATGACTACACATCCGCAAAATGGCCATTGGGGCCATTCTACGCATGCGTGAACCGTGCCATGCATGCACAGAATGGCTTCCCTTTTCCAAATTGGCACCAACACTGCTGGCGCCATTTTGAAAAGGTCTGTGTATGCTCAGAACAGCCCCAGAGGCCATTTTGCACATTCACAATAATAATAATAATAATAATAATAATAATAATAATAATTTTATTTCTATTTTTGAGAGATAAATAATAAGATCTCGTACTGGGGCCACAATCTTGGTGAGTTCTCGGACCCTGGCATGAAATCTCCCAAGGTATCTCATGAGAACAAAAGGGCTTCACGATTCAGCCCTAATCAAAATCAGTCTTTGTAGAAATTAATGAAGTATTTTTAAAACAATAGTATCATTATTCTAAATTGGACTCTTTCATCTGCTAGCTCTATTTCTGTCACATCTATTGAAAGGCCAACAATTTGTGTTCTCTTCCTGCAAGTATAAGTATGGCTGATTTAACACTATATAATAAGGTAAGAAAACAAGTCAGACTATTTCAAGTAATTGAGGGCATCATAATCTACATCATATATTGTCACAACTGCACACTTTGTATTAGCTTCCGCTACCAGGACAACATTCTACCAGAAAAATTCCATCAGTCTTGATGATTTTACTACAAACACTGCAGTAACACGTGGCAGTGTGCCACCTCAGTCCAGAAATATTTGTATCATTTAAGATCGCACTCTTCTTTCCTTTGCCAAACCCTTTTCACATGGAAGCAGAAGAACACAGCCATCTGGTATCCCTGGAACAGGCTCAAATTGTGTAAGTCAGCAGAATACAGCATTTCCCACTTGGTGTCTATTATCAAGACAAATTCAACAAGATGCTGAATTGCACAGCAGTGACTATAAAAAGTCCAAAAGTGGACATAAATAATGAAAACAGAACCATATCCTGCCATTCTGCATTCTCTCCCTCATTCTTGTGTTTAGATGGATCTGTAGTTCTTACAGTCTGATCAATTGAGATTGCTTGGGGGTTGGTGCAGCAACAGTAAAAAATGGCTGAGTGTTACTCCTGATAATGCTGCCCAGAATTTGAAATGCATCCTGGTCAAGCATAAACCACCAAAAGAGCTTCTCCGACCTATTCTTGTGTGTAATGGCTTGCTAGAGGCCAAGATCACAGAGTTCAGTGAACTTACCAGTCCCCAGTATGCCCTCTAGAAGGCAGCCAGAAGGGACTTAGATCAGCTGAGGAATCCCAACACCAGGACAGTAGGAGATTTAGGGTAGGCTGAAAACGCACATTCAGTGCTCTGGAAGTAGAATAGAACCTTATCTAAGGCCCTTTCCATCCTGGCTGGGTTTGAGAGTAAGCATGTAGGATTTGCAGGAATGCCCAGTTGTGTTACTGTGGCGGTGCCGAAGTGCACTCAACCATGCTCAGACACACCATAAGTTTAGTGACATGTTCAGTTCTGGCTCTTGGAGAGCTCAGCCAATTTAAGATGCATCTGTTGTTGCAGTAGTGTGTAACAGGGTAACACACATATTAAGTCTCTGCAGGATAGGGTCCAAATAAACCATCTCAATGGGAATTAGCTCCACATGTATTTATTTACATTATTCTCCACCCATATGTCCCGCTCTATATACAGTATCCAAAATCTCACCAGGTTCCCTGGGTCAAACAGCCCCATGTATTCCCCAGCATAACCCCTCAGTGGACATTCTTTGTATCTCACTGTCCAAATAGCCCAAATTCGAGTTTGGAAATTCGGTTCGGTTCAGTTTGGTTTGAAATTTGGTTTGAGGTTGCAGCTCATCTGCATACGCTCCCAGCATCCTCGGCTGTCATCGCTTGAGGACCCCACAACTCTCCTGGGGTTTGGCTTTCCTGCCACCCCAAGCTCCACCGACCAGCAGGCCGAGAACTGGTGAGGTTGCAGCTCGTCTGCATACGCTCCCAGCATCCTCGGCTGTCATCGCTTGAGGACCCCACGACTCTCCTGGGGTTTGGC